>JBANDG010000002.1:1800000-2231029 GCA_037951595.1 Ogataea sonorensis | reverse complement strand
ACTCCACTCCACTCCACTCCACTCCACTCCACTCCACTCCACTCCACTCCACTCCACTCCACTCCACTCCACTCCACTCCACTCCACTCCACTCCACTCCACTCCACTCCACTCCACTCCACTCCACTCCACTCCACACTCCACTCCACTCCACTCCACTCCACTCACTCCACTCCACTCCACTCCACTCCACTCCACTCCACTCCACTCCACTCCACTCCACTCCACTCCACTCCACTCCACTCCGTATTACCCGATCCCAATCCTGGTGAGACAATTATAGGACTTGCCGAAGCATTATTAACATATTGGTCAGGCCAAGCTACTTCTTCGTATAAGTGTCGAATGGTGCCAGCGAATATATGCCAATGATTATCACCTATAGGTGTAACAGGCGCGACTTCAAAAACTTGATCAATAGTGAGATTAAAATTCCCATATGTTTCATCTGTGATAGGAATAACCTCAGCACTTTTACCATGGACATCTCTAAAAATTAAGGCCAGATTGTTTTGTTTGGCAATTTTTTTTGTATTTTTCAGAAATTTATTGACGGCAATATCTATAGATTCATCGACAGAAACTCGAGAGTTAATCTTCATGCTAATATTTTCAGGTAGTGAATTAACCTTACTACCACCTGAAATAATGTCTAAAGCCTGTGTACTTTTGATTGAATAAGAAGTGGATCTTTCAGAATTTATATAATCTCTAACTTTCAAATTCGATTTAAAATCAAAGCTAGATCTTAAAATACTAGTTTTCAACTCCTTATCCATACTCTGTGAGTTCTCAGCTAAACATAGATATTGCCAATAGGTAGGATTTAATTCTGTAAATTTAGTTTCAAATTTATCATTTTCAATCTCGACAATTAACTGCCCCATTATCCCAATAGCTGTATGATCAGGCGGAGTTGATGAATGTCCTCCTGGAACTTCCAACGAAATTGTTAAGTCCAAATATCCCTTTTCCCCCATTCCTGGAATTGCCATGGTGACACCTTCTAACTCAACTAATGAAACTCCACCTTCATCAATGATTGCATACATTGAGTCCTTACCGTATTTGTCTTCTAGCCATTAAGAATTATGATTTCTAACTCCCCCAATTTCTTCGTCAAATCCGAATGAAAATATAACGGTTCTTCTAGGCTTAAAGTTATTATGAATTAATTCTTCAGCTGCTTCAAGTAGCCCGATTAGTAAATTTTTACAATCTGCAACACCTCTGCCATAAACATAAGTTCCATCAAACTCAGCACCAAATGGATCATGATCCCATTGTGAAATGGTACTTTCGTCAACTGGAACTGTATCTTGATGTGCCATCAATAATAGAGGTTTTAAACTCGTATCAGAACCTTGCCATATATAAATAAGTCCATGATGATTAACTTTATGAAGCTCGACTTGACTATAAAATAATTTGAAAGTTTCATTCAAATACTTTTCGAACCTATCAAACTTTGACCAATATTTCAAATCTTCTTCAACTAATAACGGATCATCATCATGTGTTACAGTCTCGCAACGAACTGCATTTTGCAACTTAATTAATGAGTTGTTTCTGAAATTTTCATCGTTAAGTATACGATTCAGTAATGATTTGTTTTCACTGTAAGTGGATGGTTTATAATAGTCTACAGTTGGACACCTAAGGCCTGATGTAGATTGGATGTTGTTGTGTTCACTCGGTGTAATGTTGTAATCTAAATTATGAAACTTGAAATGCAATAATATAATTATCACAAACACTATTGTGATCAAGTGAAATTTTCTAGTTTTCTTTTCAGAATGTTTCGGCTGAAGCGTTTTTTCCATGCTGTTAATGCTTAAAAATATTTTATGACAAAGAGTAAAGGAAGAAGATTTTGATTTTTTTCACGAATGTATGAAAGCTATATCAAAAAAATTTAAAATAGTGGTAACATTAAATTTTTTAAATCATTCTTAAAACATTCAAAGAACTTTGGTTGGTTATATACATTTATAAATATGGTGATGCATAAGAAAAATATGCATTAGCAAAACGGAAATGTTTTGCCAAGCCTGAATATTTTTGGTAAGTTGCGTGGCGCATGGCGTATTATATCCGAGGATTACTTTTTATCGCTTCTTCAAAATGACCTTTATTAACCATTTTTATGTTTCACTTATTAGACATTGGTATTGCGGCTCAGTATCATCTTATCAGCAGCATTGGCGGTGAAGAGAAATCAACTTGAATCCAATTTTACGTTAGTAACGCGCGAAAAGCTTTGAATTGTTCGGAAACAGAAGTAAACTTTGTGCTTTGTAGCTAAGAGTTGAAATTTGAAAAAAAAGAAACCGTTTTTAAACAAGTTTAGTAGGTCATAGTTTGAAACAGTGCAAGTGTTGTTTTGTGTAAATTTGGAGTAACAAATACTACAAAACTGTGTCATATATGAATCTAGGTTAAATTTTATAGCTAATGAATAATTAGCGGTATTTCAAGTTGTAATTCAAGTTTGAAAGTAAAATTTCAAATTGTTTGATAATTATAAAAAAGTAACTTTTGAGATGATCTATAAACGTATTAAAAACAAATGAGGCTATTAAATCAGTGGAAACTTTCAAAAGAATAAATAAAGAAACTAAATAGCTGTTTTATTTATGTTTTTCAAGATCATGCTCTTCAATGAAAAAAATGCAAATCAAAGAAAGAATACCTGTACAAACATTGAACAAGAATACAGAGTGACATGAAGAGTCATAAGCATTGATTATTGCTAGTTTAAAAATTTTTGGGGCTCCGTTGAAGGCATAACCAGGATCTTGTAATGCATTGTTCTTAATCAAGTCAATTTCTCCCAAGAATTTATCTGGTATATTAGGCAAGCTATGAAAGTTTTTATTTAGGTTGAAGCTTAACGATAATTGTAAAATAGCAGATGCAATTGAGACACCCAATGTAGAACCTGTGGATCGAAACCCATATTGAATAGAAGTAACTAATGCTTGTTCTTCATTACTTACTGCAGAAACCATCGCCACCAACAATACAGTTATTACACTTGAAGTACCATATCTCAATGGAACTGTAATAAAGGAGTCCAGTAATTTTGAATCCCCCTGTGATGAAAAGTAAATCAAGATACTTCCCAGAACAACCACAACACCAGTGTACAACTGAAGATTCTGATATCTATTGGTTTTTTTAATAATAAAACCGGCTGTAAATGAAGATATAGCACTCGCTACTGAACTTGGAATTAAACGAAGACCACTTTCCAGAGGAGTTAGATTTTTAACGGAATTCCAATAAAAAGGAACATAATAAATACTTGAAAACATGTTCATAGATATAAACCAACAGCATAATGATGAAAATAACACTGTTCTATTGTGTAATAACTTAACTGGGATTATAGGCTGTTTTGCAACTTTCAATTCGTAGTAATAAAATGTAATAAGGCCAGCTAAACTAATCAGTATTAAAAATTGGAAAATTACACTGCTAAGTTTCAACTTAGTAGTAACTAACGAAGTGGCCATCATCAAGACAAATAATGAACTAACTAACAACACAGATCCAACATAATCTAATGACTTTAACTTTTTCCAAGAGCTTGCTGATTGACTACCCAATCCAGGAGACCCTTCAGGGAGTTCAAAATAAAAGAAGGTTAAAGCACCTGAAATTATACAAATTGGAACTTGAACTAGAAATGACATTCTCCATCCAAAATATCTCTGAAAAATTCCAGCAATTACACCTCCACTTGCAGCACCTGAATGAAAAAAGATATTAATGTAGCCTTGGTATAAACCTCTATTTCTCATTGGAACAATATCAGATAAAGTAATTGCAGCCATGGAGTTAAACCCTCCACCTCCAATACCTGTAATAAATCTACCAAAAACTAGATACCAAAAGTTCTTTGTTAATCCGCATATTAGAGAACCAAGCCCAAATAGAAATGCACAAAGAATAATTATTGGTTTTCTTCCAAACACATTTGAAATCTTACCAAATAGCGGTTGGAAGGCAGCACAAGATAACAAATAACTTGTTGCAACCCACGATATATTATTTAATGCATTAGTATCACTTGCAATTGCTTCTAGCAATGTTGCAAGCATGGTAGAATCTAGAGAGGAAAGAAAAACATTTGTAAACAGACAAAGCAAAATAATTTTGTTCGACTTGGTTGAAGGTTCTTTTATACTTGTTGATAAACCAATATTTGATTCCGTGTCATTGTTGTTTGAAATACTTGAATAATTATTAAAACTACTCTGATCAGTTACAAGCCTAGTCTCTAAATTTGTATTCTGCTTCAATCTCATTGCAATATAAACTGTAGTTATTGTAAGTAATATTCAATGAGGTTCTGAAAAAAAAACATGATTAGACTGTTGATTATTTTTATTTATAAATTTAGATACATTTATATTACACACTTCTCTTCATAAGTTTATATATATCAATCTCCGCCTTGAGTTCAAAAATGCCAACAAAGTAGATGATGGGCAACCCCGTTCGATGTACCTTGAAGAACGGATATACTTTACGCGCTATGAAAACAGTTCTTTTCGCAAGCAGTACTGAGCACTTTCGCTTATTGTCAAAAAAAGTTCAGTAAAAGATAAATCAGCAAAGCTCGAGGATTTGAGTGACATTTAGATACAGAAAAATTTTTTAAAGAGAAATTTTGCTACTTGAATGAGTTCAATTACTTGTTATTTTTGAAAATTTAAGTAGAATATATTGAAGAAAAGATTCCAATCAACCGAGAGTTACAAGAACTATTCGTCGCTGTAAATGTGGCCTTTCAAAGTTAGCAATCTTCCACCTTCCATTCTTATATTTCTACCATCCATGTATGCACCTCCTTTAGAGGATAAAAACAAAACACAAGCAACCATTTCTTCCGCATACCCGGCTCTTCTAGCAGGAACCTTATGGACATGCTTCATATTGGATGTTGGATCGTCTGGAGCCATTGGAGTCATTCTACTTGAGTATAAACCTGGAGAAACAGCATTCACTCTAATGTATTTATCAGCAAACTCAGCAGCCATAATTCTAACCATATGATCGATAGAAACTTTTGATAGCTGATATGTTGGAACAAATTGTTCGTTATGAACAGAAGAAGGAGAAGAAAAACACAATACACAACCTCTTCCTTCACCTTTAGCAGCAGCTTCACCTAATTTTTGAACCAAACCCGCTGTCAAAAAATACATACCAAATACATTAACATTAAATGTATCTCTAAAGTCATCCCAACCAATAGAATTCGTTGCTTCATGTAGTTTTTCTAGTGATTCACCAGGAGTAAAAACAATTTTGTTTTGTCTCCTTATACCTGCACAATTGATTAAAATATCAACATTTTCGTAATTTTTGTTAATATACTCAACCAAGTTTTTGTTTGATTTTTCATCTCCAATGTCATAACACAGTGACGTGATTTTTGATGTAGAATTGGTTTCTTTTTTGATTTTATTACAGATCTCAATAGTTTCATCAATTCTTTCCTGAAAACAATCAACAATTGCTACATCTACATTGTTAGCAGCGTAACCTTGACAGATCATTTGCCCAATACCAGAACCGCCACCAGTGACGATGGCTTGTCTGCCAGCAATTTCATACAGATTTGGAATTGTGAAACTTGACATTTTTCAAATATACGCAATGTTACTAATTCACTTTTATTGGTCCTTGATTTTGATCAGATAAAAAATCACTTTTTAATAATACTTATATTAGTTACTAACTATTATGGGAAAAACAAGTTATATATAGATCTAGCAATAGAAAATTTTCATCATCGCTTCAACGGTATCAAATAAACTAGTTCATATATTAAGTATAATCAAAATATACTTTTACATATTAACATATAGTGTTTTAGTTGAAAACAGTCAAATACAATCGTTCGGTATTAAAATGATGATATTTCAGTCAATAAGTTTTCAACTTGAACAAACCTCTATTATCGGGATCTCAACTATCCGAGCGTCTCGAGATTTTTATCGCATTGCGCGCGCTACTTACTGCAGGTGCCGTGCATAGTTTTAAATAAACGGCGGTTGGAATTTCAAGATTTGAACTTGAGCAGTGGGGTCGTTTGATCTGTCGATCGTTACCTTCAAACTGGAAATTAACATAAACTGAACCACAATCCAATTAAATATCTATATAATTTATCCATACCCTATAAATTAGTTAGCTAGTTAATTTTTGTATTTAATGTATATTTGAAATTTGCTTAGAACAGGCTTACACAACTCAAAATGAATTTTGTTAATTTGGGTACAGCTGGGTTGAAGATTTCCCAACTAGTCGTTGGCTGTATGTCTTTTGGTAAGAAGACTGAATATGGTGGGTGGGTCTTAGAAGATGAAGAACAAATTATGAATATTTTGAAAAAGTGTTATGACAGCGGGTTACGTACTTTTGATACAGCTGACATGTACTCCAATGGACAATCTGAAATTCTGATTGGAAAATTTCTGAAAAAGTTTAATATTCCAAGATATTCTGTTGTAATTTTATCCAAATGCTACTATCCTGTTGATTCAAACATTGAAGGTTTTACTGTCGATGGCTTAGCTAACAAAAACTCTAACAATCCAAAATTTATTAATGCACAAGGTCTATCTAGAAAGCATATTTTTGACGCTGTTGAAGCATCGGTGCAAAGGTTAAATACTTATATTGATATTTTACAGATTCATAGATATGATAAGAGTACATCCATGGAAGAAGTTATGAGAAGTTTGAACGATATTATTAACTCTGGTAAAGTCAGGTACATTGGTGCATCTTCGATGAGAGCCACCCAATTTGCCCAATTACAATTTGTTGCAGAAAAGCATGGGTGGCATAAGTTTATATCAATGCAAAACTTTTATAATCTTTTATATAGAGAAGAAGAAAGAGAAATGATTCCATATTGTCAGGAAACAGGTGTTGGCTTACTACACTGGTCTCCAGTTGCAAGGGGTATACTTACTAGACCATTAATTGAACAGCAAAACTCGGAACGAATTACTACAGATTTGGCAATGGTCAATGTTAAAAAAAATTATGGTGACGCAGATGATGAGATTATCAGAAGAGTTGAAAAAGTTGCAAAAGAATTGGGTTGTAAGATGGTTCAAGTTGCCATTGCTTGGGTGCTTAGTAAAGGTGGTTGCCCATTGATAGGATTAAATAGTGAGTCTAGAGTTGAAGAAGCTGTTGATGCATTATCAGTGAAGTTATCAAAATCACAAATTGATTATCTTGAAGAACCATACAAGGCTAAACAAGTGAGTGGCTTTTAGATTGAATTTAAGGTTTTGTTAAGTGAAATACAAACTACCCACCTTTGATTTATGTAGTTCTAGTCTAGTCATAGCTTAGCAGAAGCAGGTATTCTGAAAATAGTGTGTAACAATACGAAGTCTTTTTTAAGTCTTCAATTTGAAAACTATACCGATAGTATGCTTATATTAATAAAACTTTGTTTACTGAGGTAGCTCAATTTACATGATCATAGATTTTGGTACGACCATGGGTACAAAAGTGAGTCAATGATAGGTTTCAAAAACAGAGTATCATCAGATTATTTAAAAAAAAATTAAAAAAAAAAAAAAAGCCAGCTGAGCTTGATTGATTTCAAACAATTTGGAATCCTTACATTGATTTATGTGTTTCTTTTTTGTTGTATTAAACTGTAAGAACTTCTATATTATACGGCTTTTGTAAATAAACCTCTTTTGGGGAACCACTTTTGATTTTGGTGACTAACAAAAAGATAATTTGTTAAAATATACATAATCGTTAGATGGTGTTTGAACTAATTTTTAGTGGAATACTAGTTAATTTGAAGGCTTAATTTTTGAAAAATTTGAAATTTTAATGCCTGAGCGATCTTCATTGACATCACTTGTTATTATACTTTTATATGGTTTATTGTTCTCTCTTTGCTAAAGTTAGCTTAAACGACGTCTAAAATAAAGCATTTGTTTTGAATTGAATGGCCCGTAATCGCATGCAATCATTACTTGAAAATATCAGGGTTATTAACCGATAACAAAGAATAATAATTTCAATTTGGTTTCATAATACCTAACAATATATAGTGATTTACATGAACTAAAAAAGAAACGTCCACAAAAGCTAGTTATGAAGAGAGAGCAACTAAGCCAAAAACCTTTCGGCAAGTGCATTTAATTTAGTCTTTTTTGAAATGCCGTCTCTTTCGTCCTTCAACTTCGTTAGTTCTTCAACCTCATCCCATTTCTTTGCCAAGCTAAAATCAACTTCTTCAAGAGGCACTAACTTAGTCTTAAATCTTAACTTGTAGTATAACCAACAGAAAAAGAATAATGGGACACACAAGTAAGTTAAGAAAAAACTCTCTGTTCTATCAGCAGCAGACATATCTGCAGAACCCAATGGATACAAACCAATGTAAAATTGAGCAATGAACAAAACAAAAATAATAAAAGTGGCACTATACGTAGTCCATGGGAAAAACTTATCGTATAAAGGAAGTGATTTAAAACTTGTTCCTTGTGCTTTTAAGGCAAGTCTAAATCTGTAATGAGACCAATAAATGCATAACCAAGTAAAGTAACCATTCAAGGCACACAAAGAGTTAAACCAATTGTAAACAACAATACCTGCTTTAGAGCAATTCAAAAAAGCCAAACCAATACCAACAACAAAAATAGTGACCAATGAAACAATTGGACGACCTTTAGAATCTTTTTTACCAAAAATAGGATGGATTAGACCTAAATCAGAGCAAGCAACAAGTGATCTTGAACCAATGTAAACTGATGAGTTACCACAAGAAATGACTGAAAGTAAAATCAAAGCATTTAAAATATCTGGCAAAACTTTGACACCACCTCTTTTCATGGCAATAATGTATGGAGAGGCTAAAGAACCACTTGCGTTATTCAAAGTGTCATCATTGTATGGAACATTCATGGTAATCAACCAAGCATTACCAATAAAAAAAACACATAATCTCCAAAAAATTGGTTGTGTACATCTTGGAATAAACTTTCTTGGATTTTTAACTTCACCAGCAACAATAGCAATATGCTCACCACCACCGAAGGCAAAACCAGATTGTGAGAAAGCTAAAACAATACCTTGAATACCATTCCTAATCCAACCGGGATTCTTCCAGAATTTATAACCAATAGCACCATGATCAGGAACACCACCACAAGTGGAAATAAACATAAATAGTGTTGCACCTGCCATAGCAACAAGTTTGATGAATGATTGAACGTACTCGATATAACCATATGCTTTGATTTCCCAAACGTTACCAATAACATAAATTACAGCAAAAATAACAATATACTCGGCAGTAGTCACAACACCATTAGTGTCCCAATATCTCAAAATACTAATACCAGCAGTTAATTCTGCTGCTAAAACAATCATCCAGTTAAAAGCAAAGTTAATTCCTTGAGCAAACGCTATTGATTTATCAAGATACATAACAGCTTGGTTAATAAAACCACCATGAATTGGTTGATAATAAGTCATTTCACCAGTTTGAATAAACATAACATAAACAATAAAAGCATTAACAGTGTAGGCAAGCACAATACCAAAAGGACCTCCATTTCTCAAAGCAGATCCCATACCAACCCAAAACCCAGTACCAATACCGGCACCAAAGGTGATCATAAGAACTTGACGACCTGTAATTTGTCTTTTAAAACCAACATCACCAAGTTTTTCCTCTAGTCTTCTGATATTTTGAACCGTTGGCTCATAGTCACCATCATCGAGAGAGAAGACCTCCTCTTTAATCATTGCGGATTTATCAGACATTATATGATTAGCACAAAGTTCATAAATCTTGTTGATTTTAAGATAAATGAGTATGAAACAAATGAATCAGAATAAAATATGTAATGCAAATATTAAATCAAAAAATCAAAAAAAAACAAATCAGATCAAACATCAATATTGGGGCAAATTGTATTGTTTTATATTAAAATTGTTCTTATCGGTGATTATATCAATCATCAAATTACTCTATGATAAGATTACTGATAAAAGAAATCATATTTGAAGAAGATAAATTAGCGGAAAATCTGTTACAATCCATTTCTTGGAAGGTATTATGAGATCATATTTCAGTATGAAAATCTACTCTTTTCTCTTCGCCTACTTTCTATACTTTACTGATAACCACCGAATCTCAAGTCGATGACTGTTCTCTCTTCGGCAACTTGCCCAGATGAAATCTCGAAAATTTTGACCTCGATAACAGGGATGCGGCTCGTAATCTCGGTAAGCAGTGCATGGCGTAACTTAAATCTGAATATTACCTGAGCGCGAATATGATTTCTTGGATTTCGGAGACAGTTACATTAATAAGAGCAGTTACAAGCTTGCTTCTATGAAAGCCAATGATCATCTATCGCACTCTACTTATCAGGAATTAACAAAACTGTTCTATACAGTACACATCTTAGACGCTTATAAATTAGTAAATTATAGTTTATTTTTAGGCAATGGACTGATTAACATTGTAAACGAAGTAACTGTAAAAGGCCTCTGCAAATCGGGTGTAATCGTTGGTGGACTCATGTTTGTGTATATTTACTAAGTTATAGCTATTTAACATTTTTAGTAATAGACGTAATATAAATTTATATATCTAATTATTTATCTATCTATTTATCTATCTATCTATCTATTTATTTATCTCTCCATATAATCATGAATCCTTATCTTTACTGTTTATCACTGAAACCAATAAGCCAATTACTGTTATGTTATCCATGAACCCTTAAGGTACGTCTGCTTCCTGTTGATAAGTATATCGTTAGCTTATATTTTGACTTTTCAGTTGTCTCACAAAAATTGAGTGTTTTTACTGATAAAAAATTTATTTGAGCAAAATCAACTTGAAGCATAAAAAAAGTCATATCATTGATTTGACTAATAAGTTTCAATGCTGAATGTAAACCCTTCTGATTGTTTCTGTTGAAATAAAATTCAATCTAGTAAAATGCAAAAGTTTGAAACACAAGAGTTTTAAAATCAAACAGAATAAGTCTTCAAGACCTGGAATGAATTTTAGATTTCTGTAGAATTGGTTGTTGTAGCACAAAATTAGGTATACATATATTATAAAACTTGTTTTTAAATCTACAAATGTAATTATCAAAGTACTAAACAGAAGTACTTAGTCTTTTGTGCTCACTAATGAGTTTCTCTGCCATATCAATCAAACCACCGGCAATAATATCCGGGGTACCAAAGATATCTTCACATGGATACTTTTCGTAGACATTGGTCCAGGCAGTTTTGAAGCCAGAATTTTTAGCAGCACAACAGTCCCACATATGGGCAGCGGCAAACCAAGCATCATTTCCTTTACCAGGAATTTTATCTAACATATATTGATAAACTTGAGAAGCAGGTTTTCCAATACCAAGAGAATCACATGAAACAATATTTTCATCTGGCATTTCCAAATTTGAATTCTTAAAATATCCTTTAACTCTTTCTTTATCACCATCTGTTAAACACCAAACAGTAAAACCATTATCTCTTAAAAGCTTCCACATTGCTGGTAGTTCAGGCCGTGCCTTTAATTTCAGCCATTCTGAGGATAAATACTCTAAATCTTCCTCAGTGGCAATATCTTTTGGATCTTGAACACCAGCGTGATATAGAGTCCTAAAAAAAATTGCTTTTAAAATTTTTTTAGTTGTTTGATACTCGCCAGCTTGAGATAAGTAAGAAAAATCTCTTTCACAAGCAGTACCCCAAGCATTGAAAAACAATTCACTGTTAATGTTGTGGGCCAATAACTTATCACCTAATCTGTTAGAAATAGCATCTAACATAACATCGTAACCGATACAGGTACCAATAATATCAAAAACAACGTCAGGCATATTTGTGTGGGCTTGATTTGCAACACTGGTCCAATTTGTGAACTATCTACTGAAAATTAGAGGGAATGTAGAATTCAAATAGGTCTTCACGTTTAGTTGTGTAAATTGCTTCTTCAGCAAACAAATGATTATACTTTACTCATTAGATGTATATATATATATATAGATTCAGTTAAGTTCTTGAGGATGAGCATGTGTTAGTTTGCAAGAGCCATTAGAAACGCATTTCATATTGTCCTATTAACAGGGGTCCCAGTTTGAAAGACTTGAATTATTTTGTGAGAAAAAGTTTGCAACCTGCATGATGGAATCTGGTCACTTTCTGCGCTGTTTCCCTCGAACTCTTCGCGTTGGCAACGGATCTAAAACAATAAAAAAATTAAAATTACGTTTATTATAGCCACTCAGGTTGTGTAACTATTTACTTTCGGAGATCTGAAAAGCTTGTTTGATTACGTAATGATTTTGTTTTTGTAAGATAGAGATATGTTTAAACCGTTTCAAAAATAAAACATTGCTTTTCGGGATATAAGCGGGTCACGATACATGAATCTCTGCATTTTGATGCTTATGTTGAAATTTTTTTTAATATTGGCGATTTGATTCAAAATTGAAAAAATGAAGAGAACTATGCATACAGTAAGCTTACAATTAATATCTTCAAATAAGTAGATTATTTTTAAAAAAGATTCAAATAAAAAGTAGAGGAACAAAAAAATAAGACAGTAAAACATACAAATTCATAATTTGGTTTTAGGATGGTATTGATAGTAGCCAGATTCTTCAAGAATATTGTTTTTAGTCATCTTTAGTCTTTTTTTAGTTAACATGTATGGAGCTGGAATATTAGTTTCTTCGACAGAAATCCCTTTCAAAAGCATTTCAGAGATGGCCTTTGCGGACAGAAAAATACGTGGCATTCCATGTCCGTGAAATCCTGCTAGAATAAACTTGTTTTTACTATCTGGGACTTCGCCTACCCATGGCAAAGCATCAACAGAATAACCCAAGATACCCGTCCATAAGAAATCTACTTTTGTCTTGACATTTTTATATCCGTGAAAGTTTTTTTGCATAAACGTTTGGTACCAACCTTTGACATCGGCTTTAAATAAAGTAGAGTCATCAACATTATTATACCAAGCATCCTTATCTTTAATGTAATATGGCTTTGCACCACCAACAATAATCGATCCATCTGGTCTATTGATTAAATATTCATGTTCAGAATAATTTCTACAAATACCATAAGTGTTAGTCAAATATGGAGCTTGGCCATCACTATCATCAATCATAATATGGGAACAAGTGCCTTTAACTGGAACAATTTTATCATTGAATTCAGGAGCAATAGATGTGGTATAACCATTCGTTGCTAAAACAACTTTCTTGGCTTTAATGTCACCCCTTTCGGTTTTGACTAAATAAGTACCATCTGACAATTGTACCAAATCTAAAACGGGAGTATTTGTTTGAAGATTTAATCCTTTTGATAATGAGTATTTAAGTAAACCTTTAATAAATTTGTATGGCCATAAATGACCAGCTGTGAATGTAAATGAAACAGGAGAAGCATCAACTTTGGATGTAATTTTCGCATTTTTACCTTCTAATACTTGAATGTCATCTAAAACTTTGCTGTACTTATTCTTTTTTAGAGCTTCATATTGCTTGTAACAGCCAGCAACAGCAGATTCGGTTAAATGGACGTTACATGCTCTTGTTAACACAAAGTCACAATCAATTTTCAAGTCATCAACCACTTTCTTTATAGCAGATAAGTGCTCATATTCAAAATTTCCTAGTTCCGCAGCAATTTTTTGACCATATAGCTTTTCAAATTTTAGATATTCTCTGTAATAATCTGGTTTCAGGTGACCACCATTTCTTCCTGTTGCTCCTGAAGCAACATATCTCGCTTCTAACATCAAGATTTTTGGTGCTGGGGATGGAGCATTTTTGTATGTCCAGTAAGCAGTAGCAGCACCTGCGTAGCCAGCACCAATAATCAAAATGTCTGTTTCTTTAGGAACTTCAACTGTGGTTCTGGTGAATCTAAACTCGTCTTCTTCCGAGTGCCAAAATGGAACTGTAGGGTTAGCAACTGGTAACAAACTTGAATTTGCCATTTTTTGTAATTTTGAGCATATTTTTTGTTATTTTACAGTCAAATTAAACATTTTGAATAACTTAATGGATTTTGAAGATATCAGATATTTATATATCTTTGAAATAACCAAAAAATAATTTGAGCCGTTTTCAATGATTGCAAAGTAAAACCATGTCACTATATGCGACCAAGCCAAATGGAGTATCGCGCTTAGTATTTTTCGAGATGAAATAATAAAGTTGCAATGCGCATGCATGAAAGCATTTTTTCAATGAGGATTGATTCCAAGCAAAGTCCAAATATCTATAAATCTTGCTTACTTAGTTATTAGATATACTGTATATATATGACTAGGTATCATCTTATACTTAGTATTGTGGCTTTATCAAAATATAGTTTAAAAATCGGCTCATTCAAATTCTTGATACTATTCAAAATCCTATACGATTTCTTTTAATTTTTTTTTTTGCTTATTCATCTCATTTAAAAATATTTGCCAAAAATGGCCTCTCAACTTGCTTTATCAACAATTAAACTTGACTCGGGTGCTGATATTCCACAGATTGGTTTGGGTACTTGGCAATTGGAAGGTGAAAAAGGTTACCAAGCCATTGTACATGCTTTGCAAAATGGATACACTATGATTGACGGTGCATTTGCTTATGGAAATCAAGAATTGGTTGGACGAGCTTTGAAAGATTCTTGTATACCGCGTTCTAAAATTTATTTGATTGACAAATTAGCAAATACGTGGCATTCTGCTGCACAGGAATGTTTAGATAAAACACTAACATCGATTGACACAGAATACCTTGACTTATGGTTAATGCATTGGCCTTCACCTTTGAATCACAATGGTAATGATCCTAAAACGCCAAGATTGCCTGATGGATCAGTTGATTTTGAAAAAAATTGGGATTACGTTAAGACCTGGAAAGCAATGGTTGATATTTACAATAGCCAAACTTACAAAATCAAGGCTATAGGTGTTGCTAATTTCGGTATTAAAGAGTTGGAAAATATTATAAATGCTACTGGTGTAGTTCCCTCAGTCAATCAAGTTGAAATGCATCCAGCCTGTAATCAGCAAAAGTTGTTTGAATATTGTAAAGCTAAAGGAATTGTTCTAATGGCATATAGTCCTTTAGGATCTATTGGTTCTCCATTGATGCAAAATGAAGAACTCAAGAGAATAGCTGATACTAACAATTGCTCTATATCTCAGATTTTACTAAGTTGGGGTGTTGCTCAAGGATGGGTAGTCATCCCAAGATCGTCATCACTAGAAAGAATTGATCAAAATATTAACCTTGTTGAACTTTCACCTGAAGACTTGAAAAATATTACAGTAGTCGGTCTCAAACACCAGCAAAGGTTCGTTACTGGTCCTTGGCATGTCTTTGCAAAAATTGAGTAAGAGGAATCATTCGCGCCTTAGGTAATTTCATAAAATAACTTAATACACTTTAATAATCTTTAACTTACTAACAAGCCAGTAAAAGAAGAGTAGAAAGTTGAATCTTTCAGTCCCTTAAAAACTTACTATATTCGATCTTGAAAAAAGGAGTTCTAAAAACGTAAAAGGGTTTTTTTAAATAAATAAATGTTTAAAGAAAAAAAAAGTTTAATTATACTCTATTGAATATTCTAAGGTTTCTTTACAGTCTTTCTCAGATTGGGCAAAACATTTCTTAACAATTGCTGCATCTCTTGGAATTAATGATACACCAAATTCTTTGGGCCAGTAGGTTTGAGCAGTTCGGTCTTCCGCATAATCAATGTAATCAATGGTTGGTATTTTTTCAGGATCTGTTTCAACGTGGAACAACATACAGGTTCTGGTTAAAATAGAGTATAACACACGAACAGATAAGTTAATCGCAGTGCAGGCTCTAGAGCCAGCACCAAATGTGAAATGATAAGGTGGATTATTAACATCACTTGCACCAATAAATCTTTCAGGGTCAAATTCGTCGGCGGTTTCACCAAAGTGAGCTTTATCATGATTTGCTGCTTGAGCATTTAAAATGACAGTAATTCCTTCCGGAATCTCAACACCATTCCACTTGAACTTTTTTGATGTCTTTCTAGCTGGTATTAATGGAATTACAGCATACATTCTTAATAATTCACGAATGAAAGAAGTGGAAAATTCACACTTTTCTTCCAACAAAACGTTTTGCCAAGCAATTTCAATAGAGCCATAATGATTTAACAGTTCATTATAAATACGTTCTTGCCAAACTTTACCATTTTTGCTGGCAAGTAGTGAAAAAATTAAAGCACCAGTAGATCCAATAGTTTCAAATCCACCAGACACCAAACCAACACAAATACACTTAATATCATCCAAGTTTAATCTACCTGTACCATTACTATTTGCGTAATCACCAACAATACTTTTTCTAGTATCTTTGTGCAAAATAGCTTCTTTAGTCAATTTTTCTAGCCAAACATTTCTAGTGTCACTGGACTGTAAAGCAAGCTTTTTTCTCATGTTGTCTGGTAATAACCTCAAGAATGGAATAAAATCTTGTAAGTTGTTGTTTGTAGATCTGAAAGAAGAAATAATCTTCACTAAATCTAAAATTTCAGTTAAAAGTTCTGTTTCCATACTATCAAATCTTGTTGCATAACTTAGCATAGTGGTGAAATTTAGCGCTAATCTTTGTGTATATGTGTATGGGTATTTAAACTCACCAGAAGCAGTATCATGAAAAAGATCCCTTAATAAAGTGTATGATTCTAAATTTATTAAACCAGCACGTTCTTGAATTGCTGGTGTAGTCATGTATCTTTGAACGTTCAAACGTCTCTTTTTGCAAGTTTCATTCCAAGGAGAAGTACCAATTGTTAAACCTTGGGAGGTAGAGACTAACTTGTGAAATGTGTAAAACAGTGGTCTATCAATTAAAGCAGTTTGATTTTTAATGAACCACTCGTTAGCGCTCTCAAATGAGTTGACAAAAATTATACGTTGAGTACCAAGCAAACATTGAAAAACAGGAAGGTTGTACTTCAAGGATAGTTTTTGCAGATTCAACGGATGATCTTGGCCAAGTTGATTTAAATTACCATGAATAATCACAGCACCAGGAAGCTTGGGAACACCATGAATTGAAGGTGTATCAGGTTTTATAGTGTAAAAATAAAACCATAATGCAAAGGTAAGAACCAGTAATGTGACTACAGCAAAAACTACTGCTTTAGCTGTACAGAAGTCTGACAAACTAAGAAAAAGACTTCCAATCATTTCAAATGCCTACTTAAAAACTTGGGTTATTTGAAACAAACCTTATCAATTTTACAACTACTTTTTATTTACAATTGAGCTTTTAAAATTCAACTTTGATATAAAAAAAAAACGGTTAAGGGTGGATCCAAGGAGTATAAATACACACTATGTAAATGATTGGTTTCTTCATACTGAGATTTCGCCATGTTGAACTGCTTACTTGAAATTAAATACTTTTAGTTTCTTGCATGAATCTTTATCTGTGTGGTGTGAATTATACTACCTTCTATATTTGTGGTTTTTATTGTTGTGTCAGAATATATCTATTAAACATTTCTCAATCTCACAAAGATAGGGATTTGAGCGTTTATGTGCGATCAGTCTGTCTTTAGAGCGAATGCTTGGGCCTGGAGATCGCACATAATTCAAATCTCCGATGGGGTGGTGTTTTTCCGGATTTCAAGGGGAAGTAAAAAAACACAATTTTCTTCTTTATGGCTTGACACTTGGATCTTTATAAGAGCATCTTGAAGTGTAAATTTATCTTTTGTCTTTATATTGTAACTATAAGTATAACTGAATTGTATTATCGCCATAAGTATACTCTAAAATGCCCAAATCCAGAGATAATTTTTGATCTTTCTTCTCTTTTTCCACTTCTTCTTTCTTACATTGTATATTGATTCTAGTTGTACTTCAATTACCATTGAAATACACACTTGTCTTTTGATTACTATAATTAGAGTGTAAAATTTTTGTCAACTTGGATTAGCTAAGGGGTACTACTTAATATTAAATATATATATACTTATGTAGATAATGGGTATACTAACGAGTTAACACCCTAGTAGATAAGTATGAAATAATAATCAAATACTGGTATGTAATCTCAAACTAGAACATCTAGTACTATAATAAATTGTATTATTAGTATGTAAGTTATTAAGCAATTTTGTGATTTGTTCTACATATTTATACATGTTTGTAAATAGAGGTTGATTGTCCTTCTGATTCATTATACATAGACATAAATTTCATAAAACCCCTAAAATAGGGCCCTCGATGCTTGCTAGTTCTTTAACACATGATAAGAAAATTTCAACTCCTTTTTTTAAGTCTTCCTCGGTGATTGTGGGTGGAGGACAAATTCTCACCCTTTTTCCTCCTCCGGCACTTCCAACAAGTAACCCATTCTTAGCACATAATGCTGAGAGTCTACTACCATTAAATCGTTCGTTTATATTATCTGGGTTCAAAACAGCAGCAGCCAAAAAGCCATCTCCACTAACAGAAATTAATTGTGGTAATTTTGCTTCTAGTAATAGTTTTCTTAGCAATTTACCTTTTTCTCTTGCTAGTTTTGAAATATCTTCATCCACCAAAACGTCCAAAGCAGCAATGGCAGCCTCTGTTGCAGGTGGAGTACAAGCCATGGTGGAACCTATATCTCCATTTTCCACAAGGTCCATAATATCAGGATTACCACAAACGGCAGATATTGCAGCAACACCGCCCCCAAGAGCTTTGCCCAGACAGACAAGATCTGGTTTAATGTCTTCTGTCCAACTTCTTAGAATAGTTCCTGTTCTTCCTAAACCAGTCTGAACTTCATCAGCAATAAACAGAATGTTATACTCTTTGCATAAATCAAACGCTTTTTTCAAATATCCAGCAGGTGGATCAACAATACCGGCAGAACCTTGTATTGGTTCCACCATAAATGCAGCAATAGTTTTATGATCTTTTTTTATAGCTTCTTGCAATGCCTCAAAGTCACCGTACTCAACAACGACTCCTGATGGAGAAACAGAACCAACTTGAGGAACAAAAGGGCCAAATTTGACATTTTTATTCGAAGCAAAAGAATTTGTAGAAATTGTTAAACCGTGGTAACAAGCAGTGGTGGTCAGCACAAAAGCCGTATCCTGAGGGATATTTTTCTTGATATAGGCCCACTTTCTAGCAATCTTAGTAGCAGCATCTGTGGCATCAGCTCCTGTATTTAAGCATAAAACTCTACTATATCCAATGACATCTTCAATCTTCTTAGCCAAATTAGCATAACTTGGACTCATGAATGCTGTATTAATTAAAGCTCTTTCTTGTACTGCTTTGCAAACCGCATCAACAATTTTAGGGTGAGAATGACCCATGTTAGCAACTGCAAAAAAAGATAAGAAATCGATATATTCATTACCATCGATGTCCCAAAGAGTTGCATTTTTGGCTCTGACTAAAGGAACTGGTAGAGGAAAAAATCCACCTCTGACATGCTCATTGTAATCGCTTATTGCACTATCAGCGTCTGAAGAATATTGTTCAAACATGACTCTTCAATCAAATTACAGCTTCATAGTGATAATTAATTAGCAGACCAAAACATAAACAAAATTATTATATTTTCAATAACGATATATCAATCTGTATATATATATACATATATATCTGTTATTACCGGCCAGGATCATCCTTTTGAATTGTCGTTGAAAAATGGTCGACTTCATCACTCAGCCATCTGCTTGATTCGCGATTCCCCATAACAATGTTGTCGCATTCGCGTCATTTCAAAAGTTTCAACAAAATTTGTGCATTGGCTTTCAATTTGTAATTAATATGGTTATTCCTTTTGTTATTGATAACCAAGTTGAACAAAGTGTCACAAACATGTTTTCTGATCCTAGCCAAGTGATTTATTATCGACCGACATACTTCAACCTGGTCTTAAAGTTTCAATGTCAGTTGGTTCAAATGAACTCGTTTTCTATCCGCATAGAAATACCTAACTAAAAAAGACTATTCAATAAGGGAAGTTGGTACATTAATATCAATAACTCCACTTTCTTGGTTTACGCTTACTCTTATACACTCAAAGAATGCTTCCGTCTTGTGTTACATGTAAAACGCGAAAAAAGAAATGTGACTTCAATTTGCCCAGCTGCAGCAATTGCAAAACTATGGGTGCAGTTTGTGAATATTATGATGAAGGATTAGCAACAAACATATCCAGAAAGTATTTGAAAAGCCTAGATGACAGAGTAAAAGATCTTAAGAATGAAATTTTAAAATATGAAAAAAAAATTCAAAAAAGAACCGAGGACATCAAAGAATCCAAAAAGGATGAGCCTCTATTGGATAAAAATACTGGTTTGGGTGAACCTGTTGTTATTTTAAATAAAGATACACACCTCAATGGAACAACAGTGGAAGTCGACTCCTCGTCACAGTCTCTTCATAATATTTTGCCCGAAGTGGTGGTACCTATTGTATCTCCTGATAATAGAAGACTAACAACAGGACCTGCAAAACTTAGGAAGTTATACAAATCACATAATTTGTTGCCCGGGGCAATAAGAACTGGATGTTTCATAGAAGGAGCTGATTCAATGCGCTATTATTTTGGACCAACCTCGCCTGTTTCCATGATTCACATGGCTTCCAAGATGCTAAAACTAGAAGCTGATGTGGCATCATTTACTGTGATAAATAACTACAATACCCTATCTCCTATCAAAATTACATTTGAATATTCGATGATAGGTAAAGATCATTCAAGAATACTTATTGAGAATTACATTAGCAATATTTATCCTAAATATCCTCTACTCTCTGAAAAGTTTTTCAATTTCAATAAAATGATCAAAAGTTATTCTGCATATGAGCAGCCGTTTATTCTTTTAATTTTGCTTGTATCTTCCGCTCATTTGATGCGAGAATGTTTAGATTTTGTGCCTATTAAGACAATGCTACAACAGAAAGCTGCTGACCTAATAAAAAATAATTTTAATGATAATGATGGAGATTGTTTACTTGCTCTTGTTTATTATGCTATTTTTCAGACATTTGATCCTGAAACTGGAAGGTCGATTTCTAAGACGTTGTCCCTTGCATGTGGATTGGCTGAAAAATTGAGATTGACAAACATTTGTAATACGGGTTTGCTTCCTGGAAGAATTTGTCCACAACTATCTCGTAGGATATTACTCAGAGTTTTATTACAACTTGAAGTTGATACATCATTATGCTTGGGAAAACCACCATCATTGAAGATATATAATAGTCAAATTAATATGTTGAAGGAAAATGCCGAGGAAGGACTAGATGATGGTGAGAAAAATTACTTGTTGACTCTAAGTGAGCGATCAATTTTGCTAACAAAAATTGATGAGTATACAACTCAATGTCCTATTAAGTCTGCTACTCTTTTCATGCTACAGTCAAAATACCCTTCGGATTTACTTTGGTTAACAACATCACCGCTTTTATCTCACGAGTGTGCGGACTGTCAAAGCTTTGGTTTTCATACAAGTTTACTTCGATCATCTCTAAACTATCTTCATGAACAAACTCATATGCTAGGCAGAAATCACCCAACACATTATTGGTTGAATGTTTCATTGGTTACTATTGCAACTTTGAATTTAATTCTAATAAATAAGTTTTACTTAAAGAACGATGAATCCTTTGTGTCCAAAAACGAGGTTTTCAAAGGCATAAGTGAAGGCAAAATACTTCTTACACATTTCTCTTCAGAGTGGTATCGTTCAAGAGCCTTGTTAAATGTTGTTGAGATAGCATCTAAACATATATAAAAAAGAAATTTTGGTTTTTTTTTTTACCTAATTCTAATTGTTCAAAATATGATTGCAAATTAGTCGTAACTTTTTTTTTTTTTTATTCTTGAAAATTATTACTTGAATTGGATTTTTTATGCTATGATTTTTGGTTAATGATTTGTGGATTGATGTAAAATAGAATCCCAGAATCCATTCTGATGATGATAGAGCTGGTTAAAGTCATTCAATGTTATATAATATTATCTTTAGGCATTTAGAAATTAATTGTT
This sequence comes from Ogataea sonorensis, assembly GCA_037951595.1. NCBI lineage: Eukaryota > Fungi > Ascomycota > Pichiomycetes > Pichiales > Pichiaceae > Ogataea > Ogataea sonorensis. The sequence goes on along the minus strand of JBANDG010000002.1, from coordinate 2,208,929 downwards.
TTTGTACAAATAGTTTTAAGTAGTGGTTTATTTTTAATTGCTAATCAGTGTAGTTGAATAAAATACTAAATAAAAAAAGTTATTTTCAACTTAAAGTTTCAAAAACGCTCTTTTTATACATTAACTGAAGCATAATATCCCTTCTTTTTCAAGCACATGTGTTGTATATCTTGCAAATTTTGCAATAGCATTTATATGAATGGAGTTTCAAATAAGTAACCTAATATTATTCTTTAATTATCTATAATGTTCAAAAAAAGATAAAAAACAAAAGTTATACAACAACAACAAAATACTTGTCGCATTCTTTTTTTAAAATTCTAGTGAGAGGTGCAGTTTGCGACAGATCTCGAGAGATTATCGCGTTGAGTGCTTTTCATAAACACAGATATTTGCTTGATTTAAGTTATATCTGCCAGTACCCATTTCTTTAAATTTGAATTGAAGGTTAAATATTACTTTTATCTTTCAAATCCTCTTTTACATTTATAAAGAGTTGGTTTTAAACTAAACTTCCATCATATACACACCAAAAAGGATGTCATTTGATTGTTGCTCTATCCCCAAACCACCAGCAGAAGCTGCTCCGGTTCCTCAATCCAAATCAGAATATGAAAGATTGGAGAACTTGAGAAAAACATTACCTCCCCCATTTTTTGTCCATACTAGTAGTGTTTTTGATCCAATCGAATTGAAGTTTTTGGAAAATATTTCTTTCAAAATTGATCCTGTTACTGGATTAATTGTTGAGCTTCTAAGTCGCAAAAGTTATGATATTGATAGTTTGGGAGAAGGTGATATCGATCTTAGAGGAAAAACTGTTTTGCCTGGTTTTGTTGACGCTCATACTCATATCTTTTTACATTCTTATGATGAAGCAGATAATGCTAAACAAAAAAGGGATGAAAGCTTTGTGGAAAGGGTTATTAGGGCTACAAATCATTGTAGAACAGCACTGATGGCAGGCTATACCACCTACCGTGATTTAGGATCTGAAGGTATGCAAGAAGCGGATGCTAATGTTAGAGATGCAATCAATAGGGGTATCGCTGTTGGACCCAGATTATTTGTTGCTACTAAAGTATTAGCGTCAGTGAACGGCATCAAAACTCATACTGAAAACTATATAGGTGGTACCAGAACTCCAATTACAAGTGAAGAATGTGATGGTGAAGATGAAATTAGAAAAGCTGTTCGTAGAAGAATAGGGTTGGGTTGTGATGTTATCAAATTTTTTGCTGATTATAGAAAAAGGATAATGAGATTTCCACCAGCGAAACCACACCCATATACATCATCGGTTCAATTTCCCCCACCTAACCCAAATCCAGATGTTGTCTTATATACACAGAAAGAGATGAACGTTTTAGTTGAAGAAGCAGATAATGCAGGTTGTCCAGTAGCTGCTCATTGCGCCACCAACAGGGCTGTGACTATGGCTGCAAAAGCAGGCGTGTCTACAATTGAGCATGGTTTCTGGTGTGATGATGAGACTTTACAAGTAATCAAAGATAACAATTGTATTCTAGTGCCAACTCTTGCAATCGCAGAGAGATTGTACGGCAACAACTTTCCAAGCATGCTGAATAAAACTTATAAAGCATGGAAACTAGGAATTGTTCAGGCTTGCGGTGGCGACACTGGTACATTCAACCACGGCGAAAACATTCGTGAAGCTGAGTTATTTGTAAAATCAGGTATACCTGTTGAACACACATTAAGATCCTTGACCTATCATGGTTGGTTAGCTTGTGGTGCTTATAGTTGTGGGAAAAAATTTGGATGGTTAGCTGAGGGTAATACTGCTGATATTGTTGCAGTTGATGAAGATCCTAGGAAAAATATAGAAGTCTTGAGAAACATTTCGTTTGTTATGAAGGATGGAAAAGTTTATAAAAACAAATAGTCGTACGACATTTGATTTATAAAATAGTTTTATTTATGTACTGATAAACTTGCTCGTTTCAACCTTCGAAAACAACAACAACTATTTTAAAAGTGAGAATGCATCAAGTATGTATATTTGAGTTTCTAATTATAGCTTTCACTTTTTACATTATTTGCAACAAATTGGTCCTCCCAGTTGGATTGTTTAACAAACATAAGTCGATGATCCATGTTTAAAGTTGGATATTCTAAAGTTCTTTCATATTTTGCTTCCATATTAGGATCTTTTATGGGAATATTGTTAGTCTTATAAACCAATTCATCATTTTGAGGAAATATAAGTCTATCAATTTGTACCGAAATATCAGGGTCTAGATTCATATCACATATAGAAGATTTAGAGTCTGAGATAGATTTAAGTCTTTCAGAAACTTTGGAAGATAACTTTTGTAGCGTAGGAATTATTTCCGATCTAGTGATATCTGGCCAGCGATCACCAAATTTGATCAAAAGATTAATAGAAGCTTTCAATTTTGAATCCAAAAACTTGAATTCAAAGTATCTCAAAATCCAATTGCTTTGAAACCACATAACATCCAACAAATTAACAACTGCTTCCATTGTATAATGAACTCCTACTAGTAAATAAAGAACGCTCCCTGTTAGCGAATCTTGAACATACTCATCAATATAAGTAATCAAATGGCCAACCAACTTGACAACTGAACTCTTAGAAGGGTTTGGAATTCTTGGTGTACGTCTTCTCAATCGACTTTGTAAAGAAGCTTTACTGATTAATCTGAATCTTAATTGTCTGGCCATGGCGAACTCGTCTGCTCTTAACGCCCATTGTTCAATTTTGGCATCCATAGAATCAAGCCATTCATCAATGGACATATTCTTTATCTCCTCATTTGCCCATAAGACATCGTGGGCCTCAGTCTCTAAAAGCCGAAAATGATAAAAATGGACAACTGCCGCTTTCGTTGGAGGTCCACTATAATCAATTTCTTCACTGGTGATACAAGAATCATCAACTATTGTGGGGTATGCTATAGATATTACACTTCTTGCAATTGGAAAAGATATCTTCAAGACGGCACACAAATGTCTCAACATTGAATTACAAACCAAAAATAATTTTCTTCTTGTATCTTGCTCGAGAGGAGTAATAAAATCAGAATCGACTTCTTTATGTAATCCTAAGCTTAAACATAGTCTTAAAGCTTCCCGTAAAGTATACCAAACATCAGCAGCATACGGATTAGCAAAAGCATAATGAGCGATCAAAAGCGTAATCTGCAGTTTCTTAATCTTATCATTCCATGTAGCTGTAGATATTTGGGATATAAATGCCGAAAACAGAACATTTGAAGAAGCAAGTGCTTTTTTTTCTCCTCTATTACTCAAAGTGGCTGCAGATATTGCTAATGCTATACATGTTGATGCAACATCAAAAGAAGATGCAGATTCCGAATCGGTGAAAACACGAGTTGCACTATTCTTCAAGGATACACTCGACATTATTGGATATTGAGGAAGATAATATTCAACATAGTTGTTCAATAAAATTTCAACAACGTCTTTTGGGATACTGTAGATATCAACTGGTGGATGCTGTTCAATAAATTTTTTCATGCTACTTCTTTCACAGTTATCAAATGGGGCTGGTAAAGTGGATGATCTAAAATACAAAAACGAAAATGATTGTTCACCTGATTCATTTTCTGAAAACTCTAGACCATCCAAAAATGGGGTTGCCGAATATTTAGCCAAGACATAAGATTGTTCTTCTCCTTCATCTATTGCTTGATGCTGTCTGAGTTCTGCTAGTTTGATCTCTAGTTGAGCTATTCTTTCTTCCAAATAGATGACCAAGCTACGAGGCACAGGTTTTGAAATGCCTTTAATCCATGCACAACATTCGGCACCTTCCAATTCACAATTTCTGCAGGTCGGGAACTCATAAGAACATCGTATTCTTTTGGTTTTGCAGCGAAAACATCTCGTTGAACTTCTTGTATGGCCTCCTTTCAATGTCTTTTCTAGCTCCGCTAAATCTATAATTTCATCCATATTTGAAATTGAGTCTTCATAGGTGGCTGTTTTATCTCTAGCTCAAAACTATTCTTCTAATCTCTGGAAAGACAGCATCGAACAAGATAGAACAGAACGTTCATCTTGAACAATCGTTAATACTTTCAAAAGGAAACTCAACTCCACCCTCGGTCTCAACGTTGCATCTCTGCACCTCAGGTTTTATAGTTGTGGTGTTTTTTTTCAGTTAATAGGGACGGACATAAGTATACATGAATTAAAGGTAAACGAATGGTCATTATTAAATGAAATTAGTATTCTTATATACCTTAAAATGTCATTTAATCCCCGAGTCTCGTTAAAAAATTTAGATTCAAGGAAAAGGACGTACAAATTTGTTGGTCCGATGACGAGATCTTGCAATGAGCGCATTGCTTGTAAATCTAAGAGGTAAGTTTCTTAGCAGTATAGATTGACATTCGTTGATATCTCGATACTATTCATTATGCCACTTTGGATCTATGAAACGTCAAAAAGTGTGACGAAAAAACAGACAGTATATAAGTTATCTGAAGGGAAAGTCCGTGAACGTATTTGACCAACAAAGAAATTGAGAGCAGTTTAAAAAAACGGGTTTTCAAAGTAAAAGATGAACCCAGCATTTCTCTGACGGTGACAAAATTTCCAGCACCTGGTACACTCATTAAATATGCAGATACTATCAAAGATAAGAAAAGAAAGACACATATTTGTGATACATGTTTTGATACGGATCTCATTGATATCAAACTGACAAGTTATAATGTAATTCCGGATCTAACAGCCATTGAGAACTTAGTTAGTTCAAAAAAAGGATAAAAACTTTGGAATAGAAAATGGCATACTATGAATTATTTACAAACACATGTGAAACAATATCTTTAAGAGGTTTTCAAGTTTCACAAAATTTTTAACTATTATTTTTCCGCTAGCTTATGAGTTGAACGAAATAATAAATGAAGGAATAGTTATTATTAAATATGGGGGACGTTACGCTTCAAGTTGAATTATTGAAGAGGTTATTATTCAATGAGCTTGAATAAACCCACTGAATCCACTAGTTTTTTCCACCTTTCAATCGTTAGTTTATTAATTCACAAAACTAATATCTTAGCTGGTGACTTGTATTCAACCATGGATTGATATTACTTGCCAGTAGACTTGTTACCTAGAGGAAATTTATAGATGAATTGAAAACCGTGGACTACGAAACACTTGTATTACTGTCCTATCTTTCATTCTTAGATTTACATTCGAGTTTATGAAATTCTAATCGATTTTGAGATTCATGCAACATCACCGAAAGCCACGAATACTTAAATTAATTCACCTTTTGATTTTTTAAAACATGTGTTACCTTTTATGTCAAAGATTATTGAATTAATTTGAAGCAGATACCACATATACACTTTTTGAAATCAGCAAAAGAAAATTAGTATATAAGTATACACAGAAAAGTTCCATAAGATGTTTCCGAAGGCTGCACAAACATACGATGAACTATATTTTTACAGAACCAAACTTTGCATAATTACGAGAATAGCTTTTCTGCAATCATATTTTATTAAAATTTATCATATTATTTGGTAAGTTGTGGAATCAACTATGGGGCTCAGTAACATGTACTTTCTGCTCCACTTCACTCAACTTTACTCTACCCTACCCTACCCTACCCGGATCTGATCTACTCTAATCCACGTTATTTTGCTTCAGACTGAACACTAAAATTGTTTCACTTATAGAGAGACATGAAAACACAGTCACAATAATAATACAATCAGTTGTTCTAAGTGTAACAACTTAAATAATCAGAGTGCGGCTCGAGAACATCCTGATTTAGGCAATTTTGAAGATTAGCTTATGACTAGTACCTAGAATTTATGCAATTTTTTGAGAATCTTTCCCTACAATGAGTTTTCTAAACTGAGTGTAACTCTAACAACAGGGTTCTTGTCGTGTCCAAAAGTAGAGATTTCTTTTAATCAAGATAACTTGAAAGCACATCTAGACAAACAGGTAATCAACCAACTTGAAAAACTTGAATCGCAAGTAAAAAGTAGTTATACCGGTAAACAAGATTCAATGTTATTTTTGACAAAACTCATAATGTATTGAAGTGATGCTTTTTTCAAAATCCAAATTAGCACAAAACTAAATGGTCAATTTCATCTCCAAGTTTCACATTGTTTTTCTTCTGTGCTTTCATTTGTTAGCTTTTCTTTTTGCTAATCGATTCAATTCAAATGACAAAAGCAAAAATCAATGTCCTCTGTAAAAAAAATTCATCTAGCTTTATCAATGACTCAAATTTCTCTTCTTCCGCCATCTGTTATTTTGGCTCTATAACTTAATTGATTGAAGAGCCCACTCAAAACACTCAACCCAACTAATTTGAGTCGTTTACATTGTAATAGTTTACTTAGTCATGTTAATGAGATTTATTTACTACCTATAATCATTGTAATTCACCGTTGCATTGATGTGAACTAATTGATGAGAGATTCCCTATAGTTTTCTTACCATGACTGTAATCTAAAAGTACGGTTAATTTTATTTCAAAATTTTACACCACTTTTCTAGGATGATAGTTACGTATTGACTATCATCTTTGTTTGAGTTATTCAATTTATGATTAGTTTGCAAGGCGAAGAACTAAAGTGGTTGTGCCAAATATTGTTCGGTTCAATTAAAATAATTTGTCCTAATGGAACACAAGAAAGACATCAGGTCTACAGTTTTGGTCATTCAAAGGCTTAAGTTTTTTGGTATTCACTTTTCCGCCAGTAATTAAGTGCAAAAATTAGTTTTACATATAAATCTATATTAAAAATCGGTATTTAGCATGCCATCTTCCGATATGATCTACATGGAAAGCTCTGTAACTCAAAAAGATCTTTACTGGACCGTCGTTAAACTTTAACTCCGAGAGCAAATTTGAGCCTCACAAAAAATAAATGCCGTTTGTGACTGTAGTGGTTAGTTAACTTCTTCTATAACGAACATCATATATAAGAAAGCGTTACAATCACTTTTTAGATGTTTGAAAGCTACACTTTTCATGTATCAACAAAGTGAGTCCATCAAAATTACAAGGTTTAGTGGTTTAAAATGTCGTATGAGAAACAAAGACAGGCAAATATAGACAGTTTCAATCGTTTGAAAGCGCTGACTTACGAATCAGATTCTGTAACTGCTTTGTTAAAGGCATCATGTTATTGGATTCTCAAAAATGATACAGAGTTTAACAATGAATCCTCTGGGGATATGGGGTTCACCGGTGATGCTGAGAAGCCTGATTACGGATTGAATGAAGAATTTTTGCCATCTGTCAGCTCTACAGACAGTGATATATCTGATTTGTTTAGTAAGAAAATCAAAGTCTTAGATTTTGCATGTGGTACAGGTTTACTAGCTAAATTCTTGGCACCTTATTTGAAGAATGGTTCGGAGTATATTGGTGTTGATATTTCTGATGCTCAAATTGAAGTTTTCGACTCGAAACTACCTGAAATTTCCAAGTTGAATCCTGATTTAAAGATTAAAAGCTACGTGTACGATATAATTGACGATGACTTCAATGCTAAAAAAGATAAACCTAAACCAAAGGAGTTGGAACCTGAAACGTTCGATTTGATTGTTTGCACATTTTCTTATCACCATTTTTCGAAAACAGACGAGATTACTCAAAAACTGTACAACTACTTGGCCAAAGATGGTAAACTGATTATACTAGATTTATATGACCATGTTGACACTGATCACCACCACCACCACGACCACCACCAGCATACAAGTACTCATAATGGTGAGGTGCACGCTGTGGCACATCATGGTGGATTCTCACCATCAAGACTAAAAGAAGTTTTATCAAAGTCAGCTCCGTTTAAGAACATCACATCTAAAATTGCTTTCAAGCTACAATACTGGACTAACGAAGAGACAATCAAGAATCATTTTGGTGATCAGTTCGAGTACATTATCAAGAATCATCCATCGAGGAATGTGCACAAGTTCAAAGAGTATCTCGTTGATAGACGTGCGGTGATGGCTGTGTGCCAAAAGTAGGCGGTAGTGTAACTTCATCTTTTCCATACTTTTCACTATATAAAGTCAATGAATGACAAACGATTGTACACCACAAGTGTAAGCGTAAAGGTGTAAGTCAAATATGTGTAAATGTCCACTCAACTCTTCGGGTGATAAAGGAAAATTCAAAGTGTGCGTAAAAGCCGAGTGAACAAATTGAACCGATTTATATGGGTGGATAATTGAACAACGACCACCCTAGATGATTGTCCATTTTACAGGGTGTTGATCAGTTTAAAGTTGATGTGTTTCCAAGTTAGATTCAATGTCTCTTTGGTAGTATGAGGATACCACCAAAATCTATTTACAAAATCGCCACGATAATCGCATGCACTTTCGTATATTACTGTATTTTCTTCAACAGCAATTCATTGAATAATAAAACTGTAAGACCAAAGGCGACTTTTTATACATACATTCCCGATGTTGAACTGCAATCACATTTGCTAAGCACTGTTTACTCTATTGAAAACAATTTCAACTATAAATATGGTTACGATTGGGTGTTCACATGGTATCCGATCAAAGACGAGCTTGAGGAAGAATTTCCAATTGATTTGTTACTCAAACTGCAGAAGATTTGTTCAGGAAAAGTTATAATTGAAAAAATTCAGCCTAGTTTACCGGAATTTCAGATTCCAGAGTCTGTTGATCGTGAAAAGTTGCTTAAATCATTACAAACCAAAATATACAACACTTCTCCTAACGAAAAGTACTTGAATTTCAAGCTGCAAAATCAATTCCACTTAAAAGGGTTTCAATATCTCGCATCTTTGTCTAATTACAAATATTATTGCAATGTCAATGTTGGCACGCAACTAACCTGTGATATCTCTGATACTGACTTTTTCAAATTTGCCAACGGTAATCAGTTTGTTTATGGTTTTGCGAGTACTCCAATAGAGCCCAAAAAGACAACAGTTGGACTATTTGAAACGTTTCAAACATACTTGAAACAAAATATCCATCACGAGAAGAAGAACCTGATGAACTATGTGAAGGATGACCTGCAAAACAGTTATACTGGTTGCAATTTTGACTCGAATTTTGAAGTTGTGGATTTACAGTTTTATAGATCTGAAGCGTACTTAAAGTTTATTGATTTTTTCTTAATACAAAATGGAATATTCTACAATAGATGGACCGATTATAATATAAAGACAATGGCTGTTGTGTCTTTACTTGACCAGGAAAAAATCTTTTGGTTGAACAACACAGGCTTCTTTGACTCTTCTGACAGATTGAGTTGTCCATTAGATTCACACACGAGACAATCGAGAAAATGTGTTTGTGACCCGAAAGATGATTTTTCATTCTCTAAACATAGTTGCTTGATAAAATACTTTTCTTTGAACAACTTAGTCTTACCACCTGAAGCTGAAAAAATTGCCAACGATGGTAAACCATTCAGATACCGCAGGATGAAGTTGACTTCTCAAACAGGCAAACCTCTATTTGACGCAATTTACAAACACAACAACCTTTCGTTTCTTAAAAAATTTATATCGTAATAAACCGAATAATTAAAAAACACCGACAAATAATATATTAACATGCATATATGCTTCACAGCAAAAACTTAAATACAAAAAATTGTAATCCTGAGCTACGTACTCACCAATGCGAAAAGCAAACACCACATCATTGTAAAACTGGCAACATATCTTTCTAGATCTTTGAAAATTAACTCATTGATAGGGTTTTCAAAATACTGTGTAAGCTCAAACTGTTGTCTTTTGATTATAAAAATGTAGAAAAGTAAGACACTAAGAAGATAAGTAGTAGAGAAAAATATCACACCATTCAAAGATGTCAACCTCAGGATCCCACAACAAGCACCAAAGGACAATGACGATATATCTTTGACCCTTGTCAGTATTTGTTTGTTATGGATACTACTCAGCTTGTACTTGACGGGATTGTCAAATTTGTCCTCAACGACTGGTGTCTTTTTCAATTCATCATCACCTGCTTGCGCTTGACTTTTCTTTTCCACTGACAAAGCCATGTTGTGTCACTTAAAATTGTCCTTTCCAGGTATCTAATCAGCTATATCGAACGATATTAAACCCATTTACATACACAATCACAAATGTTTTAATCATTAAATTAAAGCTAAATTCATGTTGGAGTTGAACTTTTCAACCTGCTACGTAACGCGGCAAAAAAGAGAAAATCGGAAAATTGAAAAGAAAAAAAATAAAGAGAGAAATAAAATAGAGATTAAGTTTAATTTCAGTGTTTGTGATGTGATGGCAATTGTCTTTATCACTACGATTAAAGAGTTATAACTGGTATCAAGTTGGAATAACATTAATTTTTGTGATTAATTTTTGGAGATGTCATCTGTGAAACAGGAACAAGTAGACACACTTCCAAGTGAACCAGCATGTGATGTTTTCCCATTAAAGGCGTGCTCTCAGGAAGAGATTGAAGAGACTAGATATCATTTGTTGAAGTTTCACTCAACAAAGAAAATAAACCCTAGCACTGATTTTGAAGAACCAACAAAGTTGCATAGAAAAGACCCTAAAAATTTACAGTTTCAACTATCTCTAAAAGAATTAGAAGAGAAAAAAGCTGAACAAAATAAGAAAAACAAACAGAAAATAGAAAAGAGAAAAGAGTATATACAGACTAAAGGATTGAATCCGGAAGCATTGACAGATGAGCAGATTGATGAGAATATTGAATTGGAGAGTTTAACTGAAGAAGAGAGACAAAAAAGATTAGATAAAAAGAGAAAAGAAGAAGAAGAATTGGAGAAAATAGCTAAAAAAGAGGCAGAAATGCTGATTGTGGCACCTGATGGTGGTGCTAGAAAGACTAAAAAACAGATATTGAAAAAGAAAACTAGACAAATCAAAGTTTATGATGAAGCTAAGAGAAAGTTAAGATACGAAGAGTTTTACCCATGGGTTTTGGAAGATTACGATGCTAAACAAGCATGGGTTGGAAACTATGAAGCTGGTAATACAGACAACTATTGTGTACTGGTTTTAGATGATGTTAATAAGTGTTTTAAATTGATTCCAGTTGAGAAATTTTATAAATTTACTCCAAGAAATAAATATGCAACATTAACATTAGAAGAAGCTGAAGCAAAGATGAAAGAAGGATCATCGAGTTCCAGATGGTTAATGAAGAGAATGGCAGAAGAGGCATATAGAGGTGAGAGAGTGGATTTGAGATATAGAAAAATGAAAACTACTTCAGTTAAGAATGAAGACGATGTTAAAAGATCAGACGAGGAAGATTTAGATTATAATGAAGAGTTTCAAGACGATGAAGAGGCTCCGATTTTGGAAGGTAACGAAGAGGAAAGTAAGTTGGTGGAGAATAAGATGAAAAAAGAAATGCTAAGAGCTAGTAATTTGATTGAAAATGATCCAGAAGATGAAGACATGGACGATTTATTCGAAGTTAGAAAGATCGATAAAGATGGTAAAAAATTAAGAAAAGCATTGGTTAAGAATGCAATGAACGAAGTTTATGATACTGATGATGAAGAAGAAGAAAATCCATATTTGTCTGAAAGTGACCTGGAAGAGCAAAATGATAATAATGACGATGAAAATGACGACAAAAATTCTAAGATTAAAGTCAAGCAAGAGGATACAAATAAACTTGATAATGATGATACACAGACTGATTCTGCATCTAATTCCAAAACAGCAGATTCTAGCAGTTTAAGTAGTACCTCAAACATATTTGTGAAATCTTATAACGATGGATTTGTTGTCTTGAGTGCAACCAAGCAAATACTATCAGAGTTTCCAAAAGGTGAATGGAACCCAAGAACGGCAGTCAAGAGATCTTTGCCAGAAGTTGAAGACTCCTCTGTGTCCACCAAAAAGATCAAGCTCAAAGTCAATGATTCCAATGACGCTACTCCTACTAGAATCACGTTTGACGATATTAATAACCTATTGGTAGACGGTCCAATTGAGTTAACTTTATTGGTCAGATCATTGAAAGTGAAAATGAGCCAGGATCCAGATTCCAGAAACAATTTGAAAAAGATTCTCAAAGATCATTTTGTCTTGAAGAATAAAAAAGTTTACAGAAAAGAGTGAGTCGAAAATTTTGTAATTGATAATAATGTATTTGAAATACTTTTTTTTATAATTTAACAGCTTCTAGTGTATCATACTTTTGATAAAGTCTTGCTACAGCAACTGACTTACAACCAACTTAATGTAGATCCGTTTAGTAGATCCGTTTACCCCAAGTAAAGTATGAAACTTGAAAAGTTGTTTAGCAAAACAAAATTTTTCACCAAGTGCATCTTACGTAAAATTTTGTACTCTCTGTGCATTTTGTCGGTTTGACAGAAACTGACTTGAAAATGGTCAGATGGTTAAATGTTGGAATAAAAACGAATTATTCGGCATAGATGAATCAGAAATAACTATAAAATTACTGATTATACTTGCCCATATATAAACAAATCAGAAAAAAAAAGAAAAAAATGCCATCAGAATTGGAGGAAGTAAGTGACAGAAAAGAAATATGCAGTAAAATCACACTAATCAAATACTGATTTTTGTCTTCTTACTATTTACAGACTAATTTGTCGTTGTAAATCAATACTAACAGGTTACAGTTGGTTGAATTTTTACATGCACCACAAGCTGCTGTGAGAGAGATTGCTTTAGAGAACTTGGTTCAATTTTCACCATCAAATGCTAATCCAACATTATTCAAATACAATGATTCTAGATCAATCAAAGACTTGAAAATTTTAGCTAGAGATAAGAAGATTTCAGTGGTGACTCAATCATTAACAATACTAGCAAACCTTTGTGAAGACTCTGAATTTAGAGCTTTGATAGTGAAAGATGAATCATTTTTGAAATTTTTACTACAAGAACTTATCAATCTTGAGAATGTGAATGCCGATTTAATCTGTATGTTGCTGACAAATTTGGCTAAAGAAGATGAGATTTTGAAAGTATTTGAAATCAAATTAGATATTTCTAAAAACAAAGATATTTTCAAGAGTGAAAATGCGTTAGATTGTCTTGTTGAACTTTTCGTTAGAGGTTACGAAAGATTATTAAATAAGAATGCAAAATTTGATTATTTAGCACATTTTTTCGGTGACATTTCAAGATTCCCAAATGGTAGACATTATTTTGTCAGACCTCAAGAGTACGATAATATTGTTCCTTTATCAAAGATTTTGTCATTTACTAATAACTATGACTTACAAATTAGAAGAGAAGGAGTTTGCTTTACAATCAAGAATTCGCTATTTGAGACAGAACAACACATGACATTACTTACCGACCCAAACATAAATCTTTTACCATACATCTTATATTCGATTGCATTACCTGAAAATAAAGGTTTAGACGAAGAAGAGATTTCTAAATTACCAAAAGAATTACAACATCTAGGTCCTGAGAAGAAAGTTGAACCAATTCCAGAGTTAGTTGCAGTTCATTTAGAAAGTTTATTACTAATTTGTGTTACTAGAGAAGGAAGAGAGTACCTCAGAGAAACTTCTACATATCCTTTGATTAGAGAATATCACAAGACACTTACAGAAGCTGATGAATTGGTCACACAACTATGTGACAACGTTGTCCAGATGCTAATGAGAGATGAACCTCCAACTGAAGAAGAAGTCAACGCCATGCACAGTGACCACGAGAGTGATGAAGAAGAAGATGAAGACAAGATTGTGGAAATCTGTTGATTGCAGGAGTTGTTATTAGGCATCCTTCATTCTTTTCTTCGTCTAAATACTTTGTGATTATAAGTAATTGTACAGACAATCTTTGTAATTAATATGATAATAGTAAGATTAACTTATTTTGTATTCATTTGAACTGTGTTATAAGAACTGTTTTTTCTTCTCTTCATTTTTTTTTTTTTTTGATTCTGAGGCACTTAAGTTAATCAAACTTAGTTTAATGATCAATAATACATTATCAGTGAAATAAATTGCATGAATTTTTTTTTTTTGTTTCTTTAATAGAAAAATATCTATGATAAATAATATATAGGGGGATGTATTGGATGTCTAATGACAGAACAAGATAAAACAATTGAGTGAGAATAAATATTGAGCATCTTGTGCTAAATAAGAACTTAAAACCACTTGTCAGTCATTTTTGTATTTCTATAATGTCATTAAGCTATAGTTTTTTTGAATTTTGAATTTGTTTTAACTGTTATTATGTTGTCATTATTTCCAAGTGATTTGAATTTTAAGAAGTATATGAATAAGAATTGATTTTAGAATATGCTGAGTAAATAATTGGTGTACTAAAGACAAGATCAATGAACTTATTCGTCATCTTCTTCGTCGTCATCACCACCTGCAGCAGCTAATTGTAATTTGACATCTTTCCATAATTTACCTTTGTTTCTGTTTTCGTACCAGTTAGTGACAGCGGTATCAAAACCAGCTTGGAATAAGAAAGCACCAGCAAAAATGGTACCAACGTAGACAGAGTTTCTCTTGAAGAAAGTGTTGAAAATAGTGGTGTAAAAGCTACTTTAAAAACAAGTGAATCGTTGAATGTAATTGAATGAGATAAATCATGAAATTACAAATAAATATGAAAATCTTGTTAGTACTCGATTGTGTTCCTGTGTTTGCAATACTTTAACATCCATGACAAAGACAAGACATACCTCATTTTTGTGAATATATGTGTGTGATTAACTTTCAAAATCCTACAGAAACGAATATATCAGATGTAAGCAATGCAGTTGTCTATAATTTTAATCAAATGCCTGATTAAGTATCTTGTTTTGTTTCAATAGCTTACCAACTAGTGTCATTGCCAGATAGATTACCAGCTTACACCAGCATAAGCTTCACACTTCTCACACTTCTCACAAGTCTCTCACATCGCACAGCTCAATTTTACTTTTTTCCTCTCTCTTTTTTCTCGCTGATTTTTCAACTGGCGCTGATTGGCTGATACATACTGCCAAATTTTGTATACGGGTCAGCATTAAAAAATAGTCGCGTCGATCGGGTTAACATATTGCACGTGATAAATAGTCGTGTGATAATGATCACATGAAATAAATTTATAATCGACGCGTCGATTTTACGGTACCCGACGGTGGAGTACTGTTTCTATCATGTAACTAAAATCTACAGTACGTACTGCTTATTTCAACTACTACTCAGTCAAAAAGTAACAATCAGTAAAAATTAAAGAAAAGTCATACATGCATAATATGGAATTATAAGCTTCAAAAAAACAGAGATCGTCACTACCACAGTTGGGGTCCCCGGGAAACATCGTCCATCATAGTATCTTCATCAGAGCTGTCAAAATCAGTTTCCATGTTCTCTACTCCGTTTCGAGTAAAGACAAATGGAGTCTCAATGAACCCATTCTGTACAAACGTGGTCTGTGTGTTTCTTAACACTTCATTGATCTCTCTGTAAATCATGTTAATCAGTGTCTGATTCAACCAAATCTTGCGTAAGTTGTCGTACCGGGAAACATTCAACAATCCAGACTCACCGGCTCCTAGTAAGCCTCCAGCTTCTTCACCGTGTTTATTCAAGTATGGAGAGTTCAATCTTACAATTGTGTATGGAGATCTGCACAACTCTTTCAAACTCATAGGAGACACGCCTGGAACATCAAACAACTTAGCATCCAACTGATTCGACATTAGAGATAGTTTCATTATATAGTTAGCTTTGTTCATTTTACAAAGCTTGAAATGAGAAGCATCTTTAAACATTTCACCACAATGAACACATATGTAAACAGGAGTCGATCCTCTTTTCCTTTTCAACATGTCTGTTTGCAGAAATTCACTCAAATTGTTAGGCAACGGAGCCAAACGAATTTGTCCTGGAAAACTTAGCCTAAAAGCATTGGGAGTACGT
Source organism: Ogataea sonorensis (assembly GCA_037951595.1). Classification (NCBI taxonomy): domain Eukaryota; kingdom Fungi; phylum Ascomycota; class Pichiomycetes; order Pichiales; family Pichiaceae; genus Ogataea; species Ogataea sonorensis. Next base: position 2,193,007 of record JBANDG010000002.1, on the reverse strand, counting down.
GTATTATTTGACAACATAGTCACCATGCTTGAAGAAACTGAATATTCAAAAGAAGTGTATGAACTCAACTCGTTCAAAATTTCTTTCAATCCTTTAAACTCTTCAGTAGGGTCCACATTCAAAACAAATTTCAAAATTCTTAGTTGGGTCAAGTAGTTTCCAAAAATTGTGTACAGCACTTTATATAACTTAATCACCATTTCATTATTGTAAAATTTAGTCTCCACCTCATTTGAGAATTTTGAAAAAAGATTTGCTGCAACTTTTTTACATAATGAACTCAAAACCATACTCTCACTTTCATTCAAATTTTCTAGTGGCTCTCTTAATATAGAGTCTATGGCAAGATTGTCAGGATTGAGCGAATATCTATGGATTATTGAAAACGCACATTTCAAGATCTTTTTGGTTAAACTTAATCTACTTAAAGTGAGTAAAGATTCATTTCCTTCAAAAAACAAGAGAAGGATCTCTGAAATCAATGGAGTATTCTTTGATGATAATGTTGAAATAAAATGAGACTTTTGATGACTATCAAGCATGTCATTTGGGAAATAATTCAACAACACTCTATATTGAATAAATGATCTAATTAATGTAGTATTGGTTGAATTTATGAGTTCTGAAATTGGCAAATCTAAACCGTCCCGACTTTCTCTTCTATTTGAAATTTCGTACAACTCAATGGTGTTAGCAATCAGATATGACAATGATCCTTTCACATGTTCAATTTCATCAACATGATTGCTGTTCAAAGTCCGCAGTGCGTTGAAATTGTAACCTGTCAATTCTTTTAATTGCTCAAAAATCTGTCTATACTCAACAGTAGTCGAATCTGACAACACATGGAAAAATTTTTTATCAAAAACAGTAGTTGTTAACATTGAGCAATTATCTGCCTCCTTTTCTTGGTAGATCTTCTCCCAATGTGTCGCCTTTACATCAAATGCACTTTCCAATTCAACATCAGGAAATGAAAATGAAGGTAAAAATATATTACCAATTGTTTTGCATAAAGGACAACTGAAAATAGAGTCATGTGAACCATCTGATTTAGTAATCATATCAAAGAAACATTTGAAATGCATTCCATGTGAGCAAGTTGTAACAACATTCTTAGCAATTGTAAGTGAGTCACCCAAAGATTCAGAAACTGTGTGATCCCAATCAATTTTTCTTTTCTTAGAATCATTCTCTAAAGGAGGAAATCCTTCAATCATAAATTTTGGAGGATTCAACTCTACTGTTGGAAGAGTCCAAAAGGCAGATGACGGTGTGACCAAGCATGGGATACCAAAAATCTGAGATGTATCCTCAGGGTTTCTACATAAAATACAAGATCTAGCTTCATGTTGACTCTCAACTTTAGATTTTTGTGTGTCAGGTTTATCCTTTTGTTCATCAACCTTTTGTTTTGTGGCATCAACATTCATTTCTAGTAAATCTGAATTTTTTTCTAAAAACTCATTACGTTGTTTAGATAATTTTTTCAAAACTTTTTTTTGTCTTTTCAATGCCAATCTTTTCGCTTTTTCCTTTTTTGTTTCAAAGTTCTTTCCATGCTCGGATTTTTTATAATCATCAATATGTGCTTCACCAAAACAGTCAATCAAAGATTGTAAAACAGTATCATCTCTTAACAATAATAAATCTAATAAAACAGAGGCCTTTTTAGAGATCGACTTAGCAACATCTTCCTTTTGAATCAGAGATAACAAAAGGTTGCAAACAGGTATATCTATAAAGTTTCTCAAGTCATGCCCCTCAGTTGAAATACTTAGTTGATCATCAATAAAAATTGCATGTAGCAAATGTAATAATGGAGGTAAAAATTGTTCATTGTCCGAATTTACACCATAATTCAGTAGTTTGTAAACAAATTTGGCAAAGTAAGTCGATGTTAAACAAGTATATATCTTTTGCAACTTTTGGGCATCATCTGAATTTAACTCATGAATATGAGACACTAAAACTATATCTTGCTCCTTCTTCTTTTTCATTCTTGCCAACTCCTGAACTAATGCTGATTCAATTTCATCAGAAGAATCAGTATGGAAATAAGGATTCATATAATCAATCTTTTCAAACCATTCTGGAAGAAGAACATAACGGCCAAAATCATTCACATCAACAGGTGGTTGAAACACAGAGATTTCAGTCAACGCATCATCAAATTTCGGATAATCCTGAAACATACGCTTTAATTCAGAATATTTCATTGATTTGATACAAAGTTTAGCAGCAATCAAATGCTTCAATTCCAAAAATTTTCTTTCGTCATATGTCAATGTTGAATCAAATGGAGCTCTATAAGCAAATAAATAGTATAACAATTTGATGATTCCGTTCAAAATAAATCCTATTCTTTCTTCAAAGATAGTTTCATCAAATGAGGTTGTACCATTTATACAATCTAATATTCCAAATCTATCGATTATATCAAGTAAAGGTCTCTTGGACGAAGACTCTGACATTATTGCCAACTGTATAATGTTGACATCTGCCAAATAATTGAATAAAGTTCTATTTGAAAGTTCTTGATATAGTGGACCTCTACCGTTTCTTACCCAAAAGTTACAGTTAATTTGAGCCGACAACACAAAAGATTCTAAAACGTCATCAGCAATAGCAACCATGTCCGGGTGATCATCACAATCTTCATCATATATCATTTCGGATTCATTGATGTCAAGTTTCATAGCTGTCTTTTGTAATAAAGAAATATCCATAAATTTATAGTTAATACAAATTTCTGCTAACAAGGAGTGAACGCAATGAATAAAAGAACTTTCTTCGGTGGCAATATTGTGTTTGACAATATTTAAATCGTTGTCAAGAGATCTCGTTTTCAATTTCAAGAAGTTATTTAACAATACAATTGAATCTTCAACTAGTTGAGATTTATGATCAATTCCGGAAACAATTTTTCCTATTCCTATTGAGATTGTATATGCCTGATGAGCTCTCATAAAATATAGTTTATATTCTTGACTTTCTATTTCAACATGACTACCAGTAACTCTCTTCAAATGACTGGATTCTTGAAATAACTCTAACAACATAAGAAGATATAACATGTATTTTGGTTTTAATATTTCCTCAGATCCCGGCTTTAGACAGTAAACCAAAGTTTGAATCCCACTCAAACTAGCTGATTCTGCTGCTAGTGAACGTATAAAACCAGGACTTGTAAAATCTTGAGATGGGAAGTATTTTAAACTGGCCAATGTATTTTGAAGAAAAACAAGACAAACACTAGTGAAGACATTTGCTAAGGATCCATTATTCAACAACCATGCAGCTATATTTGGATCATAATACGTTTGTAGCCTAAAATTGTCTAATAATGATAAAATCCACTCTCTATCAACAAATCCATCCATAAACTCTAAAGTTGGAAATATTTCAAGGATGTTAGTTGCTAAATATTTTCTAGACTCAAAACTTGAAGTAAATATTGGTATCAAAGCATCTTTCATCTTTAATCTGAATCTTTTCCATAAACGACATTGCAGGTAAAAAATCATTTGAATTCTTGTAGTTTGTGCAGTCTTCACGGCAGTTGGAAGATTATCAAAGATTAACGATAAACCCTTAGCTTTCAATTGCCTCAATGAAATTGGATTTTGAATATTAGTGTATTGAATAAGTGGTATCTTGTAATCGTTTGTCAAATGACCAACGTTTTGTAGCTGTGAGTTATATATGGTTCCTGTATTTAGCGAAATATCATGATAAGATACATATCTATCAAAAGAGGAAGATATCAATGAATTTCTAACTGCATTTGCAAATTTGATACTAGGATGTTCAACTGCTGAAAAAATCCAACTAATTGATGCTTCACAAATACAGTCTCTCATCCAATCCCTGGTAGAAACTATTGTTGCGCTTAATTTTCCCTTGATCAATACATTCCAAGCTTCCAACATAACGTCAACCGAATCAGAGCTCATAATAATTGCTTTTCCATATGTGTCTATTTGTGATGCATATACGTCCAAAATCATCGAATCGCTGATTTTCAATGCTTTGGACAAAAGATCTTTAGCTGTATCCCACGAATGGAGTTCATCATTCCATACAACTAGATGGAAGCTATCCACGTTGATATCTTCAGAGCCATATCTTGTCGTTGGCAATTTGGAAAAATCTGAAAAAATTTTGAACTTGTCAGTAGGTTTCTCTCCTCGTGAATTAGAAAGAAAAATGTCTTGATTGATAATATGACCGTTCATAGCTTGCACATCAATGAAATAATCTAGCAAAGTTGTGATAACTGTTGTTATATTATTTAAAAGTTCTTCTGGTAAATCTTCTTCTTGTTCTTTTTCTTGATTCTTAATATCGGCTAGACAGTTCAACTCGCATACCCAGGAAGCACTGTCTCCACAATCACAAATAGCATTGCCACCGGATATATGTCTCTTGACATTATGGTCAACATGATCTTCATTATTAAAACAATCATCACACATACAACATGTTGGATCAACCCCACAATCATAACAGTTATAAACAGGTTGGCCTTTCTTGATCTTTCTAGCACAAATACGTCCTTTATGTGTCTTGTTGGAGCCTGTTTTCAACACTTTAAAGAATCTACCATCATCATTCGGCACTCTGGTCCTGTGGACTTTCAAAACTGTCTCATCCCAGCTTACAGGAAACTTTTCAGTTACTGTCACATTTGGGAAAATATGTTCATAAAACCTCCCATCATTTGAAAGAGCAAAATAGATGATTCGGTAAACGTTAGTTTCTATATCTAATTCATAATCCCAATCCAAAAGTCTAGGTAATTCCACCAACGCAGTTCTCAACTTTTGACCTTGGTGTGAATTTATGAATACCATCCTTAGTTAAATGTTAGACAAAATCGAAGTGTAGAAAAGCCAAACCAAAGACTTAAGTCGGCAAACAGATGTATTAGTAATATTAATCCCTTGAATTGAGCTCAATTCCGAGTGGACCTAATAATAACTCGAAAAGTAATATTCAACACAGATCAATATCCTGTTTTTCTTGTATAACCCAATATGCTCCGAGATAGAGATAAACCTTTCACAACTTTAAAGCATTCAGTGGCAAACCAAAATGAAGGTTATATACTGAAAAGTTGAGACAAACCTTTTCTCCACAAGAGTCCTCGCATCATCAGAGCGTCGGAAAAAAAAAATCTTTTTGATCAAATTTTGTTTCTCTTTTTTGATTAGAGATTTTAAGCATTTAGCTTTGAAAGAGGGAATCTTGATTATCGAAAATGTTATACTATTAGTTACAATTCCCAAAACGTTTTGAACACTACTGAAAAGAATAGCATTGCTTTAATTTGCATTTGTCAGTTCTAGAAATACAACGCCAATCGGAAAGTTTCACCAATCTCTTGATAATATGAGCTCTGAGAGGGCGACTTTGGTGGACTATTCGTCAGATCCCTTTCAAAAATACTTGCTACAGCTGCCGAAGCAAAGTAATTTTGTTTTTGACAAGAATACCAGGTTGGCATTTAGGAAAGCGCTCAATTACTACTCAGCATTGACTCCAGAGGAGCTTAGAAATGATCTTGATAATCATAACCACCAAGGAAGACAGTGCGGGCGTAAATTTTTAAAAGGTGAAGCTTGTTATAGATGTTTGACATGTGGATTGGATGATACATGTGCATTGTGTAGGTATTGTTTTGAGCCGGATGAGCACATAGGACATGATTATTATAAGAGCATAATTCAAAGAGATGCTAATGGTTGTTGTGATTGTGGGGATCCGGACGCTTACACTTTGAGGTGCAAGTATAATCCTTACACTAAAGAATCAGAGGAACGCCTAACAAATATACATTCAAAGAGTTACATTGGAGATGATAGATTTGAACAATTGCGATGTACAGTTGCAACAATGCTAGATTTCGTTCTTGATGTCATGTCACACTCGTACACAAGAGTTTTGTCGCATCCAGATCAACAAGTTGAAGAAAGTAAAGCACCACTTTCGAATTTATATACGGGAAACAGTGGACTCAAAGATGAGATTTCCAACAAATATGCCCTCATCTTGTACAATGACCAAACTCATCAGTATAGAGACGCCGTTCAAAGAGTGCGATTAACTACTGGGAAAGTTGTTGAATTTGCTGAAATGGTTGTTTCCAGATGTAACAAAGTGGGCAGAAGTGTTGTAATTGTTTCTACTAACTATGAATTTCTTGTGAGCAAGAAAAAAGTTCTGAGTTCAACGGGGCTGTTTTCCACAATCAAGAATTGTAGAGACGTTTTTAGAGAGGAAATGAGTGACGAAATAATATCTTGGATTTGGGATTTGACAGAGTCAAATATTATTAAAAATGATGTTATCGTTAGAAGATTATTTTTTCTGGAATTTCTTGCAAAATACAATAGGGGATATGAAAATGACCCGCCTAACTTTTCGAAATGTTACCCATATGACTATGGTAATGCAATCCCTACAGAGACGTTGAATTATTGCAAGATTGAAGGATCCCAAAAGCAAAATTATATGCCGTGGAATTTTGATGCTAGATATGATTACAAAGATCTTCTTAATGAGAAGGAAGACGATAATGAAATGCAAGTGTGGCTCAGGTCAAATAGAAGAACTCGTCGACCTTGTATAAACTTTAAAGCTTCTCGATTTCAGTTATTTGCTCTATTTGATCCAAGGTTTTCAAAAAGTATTAGACTTCAATTACACGACATATATCTCACATTTTTATTAAATATATCACTTGCGAAGATGGTTCCAATTGCTCACTATCTTGATATTTATTATGATACCGCTGCTATCTTTTTATTGATCGATAAGGAGCCTGAATACTCAATACTCCCTATATTGTCACCACAAATTTTTACCTCATCTGCATACTGTAATTCTATCTTAAATCATGGAGAATTGTATAGAATGACTCATTTGGTTTCAAACTTTTTAAAAACCGGATCAATAGATCCAGCATTGTGCTTACCTCAATACACAGGAGAGGTATCTTATTCAGCGCTTAAAAATAGGAAATGGGGTCATATTTTTCTTGATATGACTTATGTTATCAGTAGAGTCAAGGCTGATGCAAGTCCAGGTTTCAATAGAGATTTGTTTGATTTAATAGTTCCCGTTTTAGGCTTATATCAGGGTCAACCTGTCCTGAAAAGGGAATCAACAAACCATGTGGAGTATGAGTCGACAGATTATGGGCTCTATTTTAATGCAATGTCTGTCATTTGTCATTTCGGAGAGAATTTATGTAGAACACTTTCTGGGCTGATGGGACAAGAACAAGGGCAAAATTTGTTGTCAGGGTTTTTACTTGATAAAACTGTCTGTGAGATCAGCTCGTATTTGACTCATAGTGGTTCTATTAAAGACTTGGCTCACAATGATAAGAGTACGGAGTTAAATTTCCATCAAATTGATTTGTTTGATGAATCCCATAATGTTATGCAATTCGAAGTTTTAAAAGAAAGTATTAGTTTGATACATCCGCTTCATTCTGTTTTATCTTGGATTTTAGAGTACGATGGTTTAAAAGTACACGAGAATTATAAACAATACCCATTTAATGAGAGTAATTCAATTTGCGACTTTGTTAGTGAAGATAATGATTATTCTTGTTTGTCTCAGAGGTCTTTTTATTTGGCAATCTACAAAGATTTTTCATTTACGTTTAGGAATTTAAACTCCTTTTTAATCAAGTCGATTACTGAACATGGTAGTATCTTCAAGCTTCCAGACGGAGCAAATCCTTTATTGGTGTTTTTTGAAGCTCCTTTAAGAACCGTCGTGGCGTTGGCACAAATTAAGATTGGCTTATGGGTCAGAAATGGTATAAGTGTGAAAAATCAAATGAACATATACAAATACTCCGGGGTTAGAGAATTTGGCTATGCAAGAGATTTATTTTTGTTGCAGTATTTTTGTACCACTGTTTCTCCTAAAATAACTTTAATGACATTTTTTGATAGATGGGGTTTAACTGAATGGTGTCAAGGTATATACACGAAATCTAACTTTTCTACAGCTCAATTACAGGAATTAGTTGAGGAATTTTTACTTTTTGTTGTTCATTTAGTGACTGAAGATCTTCATTTACATCATTATTCTACAAAGGAAATACAAGATTTAAGAATAAAACAAGAGATTGTCCAAGCCTTATGTTTGAAGCCTGAATCTTACACCCAGTTGACTGCAGAACTTCCTGAACATATTACATCCGAAAAAAGGTTTGTTGTCGTTTTCCGTGATTGTGTTGAAACTATTTCATCTAAAAATGATAATCAAGAAAGCTTAGATTTAAATTTTGATGATTTGAAGGTTTACAAGTTGAAAGAAAATTTGTATCAACTAGTGAATCCTTACTATATGTACTATAATTCAACTCAAAGGGAAGATTGCATGAATATGTTGAAAGAACGTATTTCGAGAAAATCCAAAAAGTCAGTCGATGAGGTTTGCTTTGAACCAAAGATAATTGATTGGCAAGATAGTGATTTTGAAATTCTTTCTGCTATAATATCTCATCCTTATTTTGTGAAATTTATCGAAAGAACATTGGAATACTGCCTTTCAAAATCGACTGATGGTCTAGAAAAATCAGACATTGAAATTGATACGTTGCTCGAACTTACCCTGTATGTTTTGCATCTTATGACTCTGAGTAAGGAGGGACAAGCTGCGATGAAGCCATATATTTTACAATCAAATATTCCGAATATTTTATTCAAGATGTTGACGCGTGATCTTTTCAAGTCTTCGTACGTCAGAATTAAAAATATTATGACCATAATGGTATCAAGCGATCAAGAGATGTTTGAGCTGAATATTCCCGATTATGATAAAAATGTTATTTTTCCAAACTCTAAAAAGTCAAAGGAATCTGAGAAAGAAAAAAAGAAAAAACTAGCTAAGAGGAATAAAGAGATGATTTTAGCTAAGTTTAAAGCGCAACAACAAAAATTTGCCGAGAAGTATATGATTGATGACGTTGATCTTATGGATATTGATGATGAATTATCTGAAAGCGAAGCTTGTGACCGTACTGATACGTGCTGTGATTCCGGTGTTTCTTATTGGGATTTTCCTGAACATCATTGTATATTATGTCAAATGCCAAACGAGGATGATGATGATCCTTTTGGAATAATAAGTTACATAGCACAAGGTAATGAGTTCCGGAACGTTCCATTTGAAGATGAATATTGGTTCTATAAAAGTTTTAGTCATGATGTTAACTTAGATGAGACTGAAAATTTTGCAAACAAATCCAAAAATTCCATCAAGAGATTTTTAGAAAGAACGGAACAAGATGCGGTTGTGGGTCCAGGTTTCCCAGCCAACAAATATGAATGTAATGAAAATCATTCAGTTTTTACAAGTTGCTGTCATGGAATGCATTTCAGTTGTTATATCAGTTTTTTGAAAAACGTTAAAGCTAGACAAGTTTCACAAATAACAAGAACCATACCTGAAGATAGTTCTCGTCAAGAATTTTTGTGTCCGCTTTGTAAAGCAGTCAACAATGTTTTTGTTCCGATTTTTTATACTTCTAATAAAGAGAGGTTAGATGTGAAGCTAAAATCTACTGCCGTTTCCATACTAAATCCAGGAGTTGACTCCATTTTAAAATACGAAAAATTTAATTTGAATGATATCAAAGATGAACTTATCTTGAATGTGAAAAAGAAAGTTGGTGCTCAATATTGGTTTATCAATCAAGATTTAACTGTAAAGATTGACTCAAAACCATTTTTAGCTTTGAATCATTGTTTAAGTATTCTGGCTTTATTATCATTGCCATTTGATGGAATTAGTGCAATAATTACCAAGACTATTGAATCACTTGAAATTTCATTACGGGGCTCAGGTTACGCTAAGGGATCGGATCAATTAGTCATAAATCAAATTTCAAATCAATGCATTACATCATTGAGAGTATGGAGTCAATTGAGAGAATTAATAAGATGTACAGAGGCAACCACATCAAATTCAGAACAGTACAATAAGAGTTTTTTGTTATATTCTGAAAGATTGATTGGTCTAGTGAAAAATATGTGTTATGATGATGATCTTTTAATGAGTGGAGAGGATTATTTTAAGTTATTAGTTGGTTCTGAGGAAATTCTCTGTATAGGACTCACGTTTCATAAACTTTTACATGTTTGTTATTTAAAACACGTGAAACAGTGTTTGTTGGTTGTTATGTCAAAACTTAACAACATGAATATTGAAGCGTTGAATAAAAATTGTGATCTACAGGACCTTGCTGATTTGAAATTCCCATCTGGGAAGATAGATTTGATTTGGAAAGCTTTCAAAAGAAATAATTCAATTTCAACAGATTGTTTTGGAGATGTCATATATTCCATGGTTGTAAGATTGGTGACTCCATTTTTGCGCAAATGTTTAATGTATTCATACGTTCGATTTGCAGGTGTTACATCAACAAATTTACCTCATTTTGAACTAGAAGCAGATAAACTAAGTTATGTTTTGAATTTACCCAACATTGTGAGTGTCATTGAAGAACTTCGATTGGATGATTTTAACAAACTAACTATGCAAGATAAAGGGAAACTTGAAACTTGCAAAGTTTCATATCCAGGTTTGATTAGATTAATTTCTTTGCCTAAAAGTTTGGATGCTTTTTTTACTGATTATTATATCAAGATGCAAGTGAAACCTAAAGATCCTGCGATTTGTTTATTTTGTGGTGATGTCTTGGATTTACAATCGGTTAACTATGGTGATAGATTAGGATCATGCAACAACCACGTCAAATGGGAGTGTATCAATGGAGGATTTGGAATTTTTTTAATTGCGAGAAGTAACTCGATTTTGATGCTAAACAAGGGTAAAGGTTCATTTTTCGAAAGTCCGTATATAGACGATCACGGTGAGAATGAGCAGGACTCCAAGAAGGGAAATTGCTTACATTTGTCAATAGAGAAATACAATGAATTTTCCAAGTTTGTTTGGTTACAGCACAACCTGGCAAACCAGATTGCGCGCAAATTGGAAAGTCAAGTTGATATAGGAGGATGGTTGACTTTGTAATTTCAGTTTAATTTCTTTGGACTTTTACTGTGTAAAAATTTAATCAATATTACAGGTGCCCCAAAAAGCAAAGCAAAACAAATCAATTCAAAACAAAAATTAAAGTTTTGTGTTGTATTTTACAAAAATCGAAAATGAAAGATGGTCCTATAGAATATTGTGAAATTGTAAAAAAAAAACACAAAGTAACTTTTCTTGGCAAGTTGATTAAGAAACAAATGGCATGAGACTTTGAGTAATTTAGCATTACCTGTTGCGTGATTAGCACGTTCAAGAGGAGAGTTGTTGTCTAGACTCATACATCAGGTGTAAAAATCAAACTATTTTGTCAAGATCAGATTATAGCTCCGTTAACAGATAACGTGAATCATAAAGATCTAGATTCAACATCACATAATCGTATACCAAACGCAGTTGACAAAATGTTTTTGTAAAGTAAACAAGAGTGAAATTTGAAAAGCGCGTTTGCAATTCTGGCGCGCTCGCATTCACACACACTCACAGACACACCGTAGTGAGTGGTGGTAGGCCTTTGAGAAGAGAGCAAGAGCAAGAGTCTAGAAGCTAGAGTCTAGAAGCAGAGTAACGTTCTCCGACAAACACGTCTGATAGCTGCTTGATCCACATAAAAACTGGAACACACAACTGAGTTACTTGCCAGAGAGATAGTTGATAGGAATCTAGCATTAATAATTTAGCGGGAAGAAAAGGAGTAGAACACAAAACCACGGGCGGGCTTACACCAACACCAGGGAAATAAAATCAGTCCGTGCGAAATAAAACGCGGTCCAAACACTTTGAAAAAACAGTAGTAAAAACTGGTCCGAGTGCGTGAGAGGAGGATGCCAGATTTGGTTCCCTAATTAGGAAACGCATTTTTCGTTCACGCTTTTGCAATTTCCCGATTTGTACACTAGAATGGCTTAAAACTGTTGTTGCGGCTAAGGTGAACAACCGAAATAGGATTTTGGAACAATACAACTTTTCAATTTAGGAAAATTCCAAGACCAAGTTGTTTGCGGTGGAACTTGATTTTGCATAGAATCTAACTATGCATGGCATGAAATTATGCATATTTGAGATTGGACTGGACTAAACAATGCACGGTCTATTTGTATTTGTATTTGTTTTGTTATCATTATGATTTTTTGATGTTTGTTCAGTTTTTATCAATGAAAATTTTTCTCTTTTTGTAAGGGCTTGTTTTTTGTAAAGATTCGGTATAAATACAACAACTATTTCCCATCATTAATCAATTTTTTTTTTAATCAGCTTTGTTTAAAATTTTTTTATCTTTCTTCATTATCAATAATCAAAAATATCCAACTATTTACACTCACTTAATTAATTTACAATGCAATTCTCCGTTTCCGCTTTATTATTTGCTTCTTCTACTTTAGCTGCTTCAGTTGTTGTTACTGACATTGTCAACTCAACCACCGTTTCTACTATCACTTCATGTGCTGAAACCGTTACTGACTGTCCATTAAGAAACCACACCACCAACTCTACCACTCAATCAATCTCAACCTGGACTGGTGGTGCTGCTCAATACGGTTCTTACTACGCTGCTGGTGCTGCTGCCGTTGCTGCTGGTGCTTTATTATTATAAGTCTATTAGACTAGTATAATATTCAATCACTTCGGCGTGCTGATTTGAGCTATTTATTTTTATAATACATATGTGTTTTTGTTCTTTTTTAATCATTGGGAATATATTGTATAGGTATTGCAAATATTAAAAAGGGTTTTAATATTAACTCAGTTTATTGTAATTATAAAAAAATTTGCTCAACGCTTACCGATTGTAGATGTACCACAGTAAGCAACTAAGGTCCAAACTAACAGTTTCTATTGTTTTCTCGGTGCGCTACATTATCTTAGGTGCTAGTCTACTTATCCTAACACCCGTTCTCTGGCCCTGAACGTTTCGTATTTACAAATTCACTACCATGAGTCACTCACTTATCATCATGAAAAACTAACCTTATATTTCCACTATCGCGTATATTCAAACTTATTTATCTTGTTGATTATTTTACATTAATTATACTTTTTTACCTTAAAGTCTAAAAGTGTTTTGTGGATATATTCAGGAAAGGGCTAAGAGAGTAAACGCAACAGAAACACAAAAACGAAAGCAGAACTAAGAGCAAAAAGAGTCAACGATTGGTGAATCGCCAAAGAGGAGAAAAAAAAAGTAAGATTTATAAAAAGCCGAGCGAGAGAAATGAATAATACAATAAAGAAACCACAGTATATACACCAAGATAAAAAAAAGACGAAACTAAAAGGAGAAAGCAGAGAATGTAGAAACCAGTAATAAAAAATAAAAAAAAACCACCCATGTAATTGTAGAAAATGGTACATCAAGAACAAAAAATCAAATTTTGTGTATTTAGTACCAGCTAACCATAATATTGTTGTGATCTACTATTATAAGCGTTTTTATCCTCGAATGGATTTTCATGTTGAGCCTGATAATACATATTTGGATTTGAGTAAGCAGCACTTTGTGAAGCAGGTGGAGCAACTTGAACATATGTCTTTTCAGTAGTCTTAGTACCTCCACTGCGAGAGCAACAACAACATAAAGCATTGACACATTTGGCTCCACAACACAAAATTTGGAAAATAGCAGATATCAACCACAAGACAAAAATTCCTGCAATAACGATCAAAACAATAGCTGTGATTTTGCACCATTTCTTATCCATACATTTGTCCCAATGGTTCTTAATATCATTTTGAACATCTCTTTGTTGAAGTATTGTGCCTACAACTTTTGAAGGACAAAGCGCTGATGAGTCGGATGAAGTTAAAGCATTGATCTGATCTTGCATAAACTGTGGAATATACATCTTGTAGTTTGTGATATTTAAATTGGTAATTTAGTGATATTTCAAATTATAGTAAGTAAAGATTTTCTCACTTTTTGTTATCGAGCGGTAAATTTGAATTGGTTTGTTGAAGTAAAAATATCGATCACAGTACTGGAAAGATGTTTACAGCTAATTTGCCAACTTCAAGCAGGTGGTTGATCCGGATCAGTACCTATATATATATATATATATTAGAGGCATACACATCTAATGGATCTACCAAATCAAAGAGCAGCAGACTTGATTTCATCTTGTACAGATCTCAAACACAACCAACACAGCCTTGATTTCCTATAATTAGCGTCTAAAAATAGATTTAGAAAACCCCAGCCATCTTTTTGCGCAGCAGTTAATTTATTGTAGTGATGCAAAGTGATTCAAGTGGATACTTAGTCTAGTTGGTAATTGGACTTAAAATTAGAATTCCCACACTATTTGATGGAGTGTATAATTTGAACGGATTAGGTTTTTTGGGGTCCATCAGCCAATCAGTATCGTAATCCTAAAAAGTAGTCTCTTGTTACTGAGTGTTTACTTGAATCTAGTGAATATAAACGGACATAGATAAATACAGACTAAATTCAATACATTATACAAACTAATGCCACCGATAATAAATTACAAAATAAATGACAAAATTAGACTAAACATGAACAAACAGAAAAAAAAATAAAAGACACACCAGAAACATATTAAGACTAAAGTAAAATACAAACCTATTTAATCAAAAGTAATCTTTTTAGATTTTTTAGTCATATCGACATCTTTGAAGAAAGCACCATAAGCACTGTGAGCTTTCTTTTTAGTATGAGAACCAAATTTCATCAATTCGTCTGGAACTGGTTGATCTGCACCTCTCAAGATATTCATTAAGCCACCTGCTAAATGTTTTTCATGATCTGTGAATAAAGTGTGAGAGATACCAGTTAAACCTGCTCTACCAGTTCTACCAATTCTATGAACGTAATCTTCAATAGTTAATGGGAAAGTCAAGTTGATGACAACTTTAACATTTGGAATATCTAAACCTCTAGCAGCAACATCTGTAGCTAACATTAAATTACAATCACCATTTTTAAAACTTTCTAAAGCTTGCGATCTTTGAGTTTGGTTTAAATCACCATGTAATGCGGCAACTTTATAACCTTTGTAAGTTAAATTTCTTTCAACTCTAGAAGCTTCCTTCTTATACAATGCAAAGATCAAGACTTTATCATTTGCTTTAGAACCAGACTGATATTTTTTCAAAAGTTGTAACAACTTACCATCTTTATCTCTTGGATCAATAACTTCGACAATTTGCTGAATTCTTTTGTTTGCAGCTAATTCATCTCTATCTCCAACTGAAACTTTAACAGGTTTGATCATAAAATTACTAGCAATTTCTCTAACTTCTTTTGGCCAAGTTGCAGTAAACATCAATGTTTGTCTTTGTTGTTTAGTACTTTTCATAATTTTTTTAATATCTTCTTCAAAACCTTTTTCTAACATTCTATCGGCTTCGTCCAAAATTAAGTAATCGATATTTGATAAACTGATTGAACCTTCATCAAGTAAATCGATTAATCTACCAGGAGTAGCAACAACACATTGTGAAGTCTTGACACGTTGTCTTTGTTCATCTTTTGAAACACCACCATAAATACAAGTACATTTTAAACCAGTTGCATCTGTTAAAACTGTTAAATTGTCGTAAATTTGAGTAGCTAATTCTCTAGTTGGAGAAACAACTAAGACTTGTAAATCTTTTGATTTTGATTTAACGATATAATCAATTGCTGGGACACCAAATGCGAATGTTTTACCTGAACCTGTTTCAGCAACACCAATAACATCATTTCCATTAATTAAATATGGCCATGCAACAGATTGAATTGGAGTTGGTTTTGGGAATTTTTGAATAGCTTTCATGATTCTTGGGTCAACTTTAGATTGTGCAATTGAATCAAAGTTCAAAGCTGGCTTTATATTTAAGTTTTGTGGATCTTCAATGGTAATTTCGTTATCTTTTAAAAATTGATCAACATCAGATTGAGAGATTGATGGATCTTGATAAAGTTTAGTTGGTTCAACTCTTTCAACAGGCTCACTTTCGGCATTATGTTCCTTTTTATCTTTTTTCTCTTTTTTATCCTTCTTCTCCTTCTTATCTTTCTTTTCCTTCTTTTCCTTCTTTTCCTTCTTTTCCTTCTTTTCCTTTTTGTCTTTCTTTTCCTTCTTTTCTTTCTTTTCCTTTTTAGATCTCTTTTCTAAGGAAGAAACCTCAGAATCATTCTTTCTTTTTTTTTCTTTAATTTCGTCTTTGGACATTTTGTAATTTGGTTTTGTTTGCGCAAAGTAGACAAGCCTGGTACCTATTACAAAATAAAGGCAGTTTAAAACTTTAAATATGTCTGAGAATATACATCAAATCTTTATCAACCACAATCAGTATAATACTTCTACATTAAAAGTATGAAAATTTTTCAGGTGAAATAAAAAAAAAAAAAAAAAAAAAAAAAATCATTTTGCGGCTTTTAAATTTTTTTAAAATTTTATCTTTCAAAACGGTGCAGAGATGAGTATAAGCAATATATTGTCTTCTCTCCAGTTTACTTTACACTATTACAAGTTCATTTTCAACAATGTACCAGTAAACCATTTTGTTTTTTAAGTTTTATTTAATCGATTACAAAAATAGATAAATAAGCTTATACAAAAGTGTTAAAAATACATGCTTGTTCATTATAAAAGTGCGAGTCCGAATAAAGCTAATGGAACGAAAGAGCTTAATCTTTTAGATATTTGTTGATTAGCTTCGTTAGCAATAGAGACAGAATTAGTACTAGACAAAGCTGATGAGCTTGAGCTTGATGAGTCTTGGAAACTAGTAGATAGCGTGGTGGAGTTATCCGAGTTGGATGATAAGTTATTGCTGTGTTTTAACGCCGATGTTGTTTCTGTAATTTTTGGAGAGTTTGCATTTGAAGTTGATGATGGTTCCGATTCAGTAGATGAAATTGATCTCTTTGAGAGATTTTCAGAAACAGCGGTACTAGTAGTGGTAACTTCGATATCAGAAGAAGTGATGATACTGTTTTCAGTGTTGGTTGAAGTTATTGAGCTTGAGTTTGAGCTTGACTCTTGATTAGCTTCTTGAACTCTACCATTAACTTCACCATCAACAGCTTCGATACCTTCCCAAGAACCAGTCTTATCTTTATAAATGTACTCTTTACCAGTGGAATAATCGCTCACGACCAAGTTTCTAATTTGCATACTAAATGGGGCTTGAGAATAGTCAGTGTTACCACCTGCCCATTCAATAGTACCTGGACTATTTGAAGGGTCACCACCTGCCCAAATACCTGTCATTAAATACATTGGACTTTGAGGATATCCACTTGGAGAATCACTTGGTAAAGTTCTTAATAATTTACCATCGATGAACCATTCAATTGATTTTTCAGTCCATTCGATTGTATAAGTATGGAAATCTGCTCTAGGATCTGCTATATTATGATATCCACCTCTGTCATATGTTGTAACGTTACCTTTTGAAAAAAAATTTGTTTGAACTTGATAACCATCACCACCAAACCATTCTAAATCGATTTCATCTAAATCATCACTTTGTAAATAAAAAGAAGAAATAATACCTTGTCCATAAGCGGCTTTTAATTCAACTTCAACTTTACCAAACATTATATAAAAATTTGATCTTAATGATGGATTGTCGAATCTTTCTTGTAAAGTCAATTTAACACCATCATCCGAATACGATATTCTATCTGGCGTGTAATGAACAGAAAAATATTCACTTTCATCTTTGAAATCAATTGATATAGATGTAGCTAATGCTGGATCTGGTGAACAAGTAGCAGCAACTAATGGGTTACAAGTAGCTGTAGCTAACGACACTGATGACGTTGCCGCTGTACTCAAAGCAGCCCATGTCAAACCTGATATAAGAGTTTTGGATATTATAGAAGAGATCATCGTGAGTCGTTATTGATTTCAAATGAGACAACTGATGAAAGACGAATTATTCTCTCAAGAGTAATTTATTTTTTGGTTTCCTTTTTTGTTTGTTGTTAATGAATTGAATTCAGGTGAAAACAAAATAAAAAAATAAAAGATTGAACTAAGATTGTAAGAAACTAAAAATGATTTAAAGCCGTTTTCTCTTCTTCTAAAACAAAGGAAAACTAATTATTATAAATACTTTTTTTTTCTTTCTGTCAAATATTAGAATCTAACAAAGCCGTGAAATGACACAAGTGGTTTTTGGTAGATTATAGAGCTTAAAAGAAAGATCTACGCATGACATACAAAGATGGCTAGGTTACAAAAATAGGGTATTTTAAAAAAAAAATACAAAAGATTCACATTACACGCCTTAAAATGCTATATGCATGTAACCAGGCTGTGCAAGACAAACTAATGTCTTGTGTGTCGGTCTCGACGTCGTTTCTTTTTCTGCGGATGGCTGTGCAATAGTAGTGGTGTGTATTTTTAGAACTGACCTGGTTTGTGTGTGTGTATTAGCTTGGATCTAGCTAACATAAACCTGTTGGTTGTTTATTTGAAGCTATTTAATTATCAAGTATGTTAACTCTATAACACACATATATTGATCGTACCAACTACGTTGTCTTACAATACACCACAAGATCTCTGGTTTGTTGTTAGTGAAAAAGCCAAGTTCTGTGCTACTAGTAGTTTAGTGCGCCTAATGCGGAAAACTAATTGTGTTTGTTTACAAACTACCTAATAAGGAAATAATTGTTTTTAAATGCGAGTATTAAAGATGGCTGGTTTATTTTTAACACACTGACTGTTATATTTTGCTGAGAAGTCGATCGTGGTTCATGTCTTAGATTGGGGGGGTGTGAACTGAGTGTTAAATAAACACAAGTAGATCTCGGTTGTTGATCTTGAGATTAGTTTGATCTCGGTGAATCATCTCTTTTTGGAGGAGGATGGGTGAAGTGACAGAATAATGTAGTTATTTTGCTGTTGATACTATTATGCGCTCGCTACAATTACAGCGCTAAAAACTGTTTGTTCTTAACGATATTATACTCTCTGGTTGTTCATTACAAAAGTTTCATTACTTTTGAACATCACCCGTCGGTGTAATCTAGCAACTCTTACTATGATCAACTTGTGGTTTTGTTTCTCAAAACTTTTCGAATAGACAGTCGAGTATAATAGCTGAGTAAAAAAGCACCATCCAGTTTTGCAACTTGTAGATGTTTTAATCACATTGAATCCTTTCTGTAAAATAAAATGGCAACTAAAAATGTTCCAAGTGTAAAGATGTATCAACCGATCAACAGCTGACGCACAATTTGAAAATTCACTTCTTTTCTTGACACCCGTACACTGTTTTGTGTTATCTATATATTATGTGGAGTGAAACTGACGGTATCTGAGCAATAGTTGATTGAGTTAACAGAGTTGTATGGTTTATCTGGGTGTTGCAAAGATGCATTTCTTGTGTTAATCAGTGAATCGATTAGCAATCATATTAAATGAGACAGTTTTAAATAATCGAAAGCTAAAAAAATTACACAGTAAGCACGATTGATTACCCAATTGTAAAGATGACATCTTTTCCTAGAATGAATTCACTGAAATCGGTGTTTTCCAATCGTTCGAAATCAAATTCAAGATCAAAATCAAAATCACCAGAACCAAATGATATTACTCCTGTATTGAGTGGTGATTCTGCGGTTAGTTCAAACAGTATTTGTCGATTTGATACAGTAGAAAAATTCGAGAATGAAAATGAAAACAACAACCATACAATTGATAATGAATATGATAATGATGATGATGATGATGATGAACCTCCATTGACTCCATTAACCTTAAATGGTTACAAAACGACAACAAAACATAAGCTACTGACATTGGAACTAGCAGAAGAATTAAGATTGCATGTTCCTTCTATATTACAAATATCACATAGTTGGAATTTGTTGTACTCCTTAGAGCAAAATGGGTCTTCTATAAATACATTGTATAATAATTCCAAACCTAAAATTGGTGAAAGTGTAAGCAGGAGAAAGGGTTATTTGTTAGTCATAATGGACTCTAATCATAAAATATTCGGTGCTTATATGAATGATTATCCTAGAGTATTAGATAGGAAAGAATTTTACGGTAATGGTGATTGCTTTTTATGGAGTTGTGAAAAGGATTCAATCAAAAATTTAGAAACTTTAGAGTCAAATGGGCTGGATCAGATAAGGTTGAAAGTTTTCCATTACACTTCGTTGAATGATAATATCATATATTGTAATCATGATTTTATAAGTGTAGGTTCAGGTGGTGGTAAATTTGGTTTATGGATTAGTGGTGATTTACTTCATGGTGCGTCAGATTCTGTTGAAACTTTTGGCAATGAACCGCTTAGTAGTGCTGTCAAGTTTAAAATATTGGCTTTGGAATTGTGGAAAATTCATTAGTTTTAAGTATTCTTTTTTTTTTTTCAGGCATTAGTTGTGCGTTCACCTTTACTCACAACGGTTTATAAGGTTGAATTTATATAGATAATTCAAATCGAGGATCTAGCTTTGAACTTGCCACCATAATGTGTGTTTTTTTCAACTTATACGTTTATGCTTTTGGTAGAACATTTAGTCCTCAATAAGAGTACTGCAACCTCCGAGATGAATAATTAGTGAAACTTTTTAGATGACTACTGATATGTAGTGCTTTTCAGTCAATCTTTGATCTGATCCTGAGAACATGAAATTTAATCTACTCAGCTTTGTGATAATTTTAATAGAAACTTAATGATGTCTTGACTCTCAGCTACCGCTCAGAAGAGTTCCCAAATGCACTGTTGTAGTAAAAGATTGCAACAGGTTCAGGTATAAGTTGCAAACTCGATACAACACAACTGAAGTTATATATCCCACCTTAGTAATTTATCACCATTCACATCTTCTTGAAATCTCTAGAAGAGAGACTATAAACTTACAAAAACTTATTTACGCAATCTGTGACTACAAAAACATTGCTATTTTAGTTTGTGCTGACGTTTAACTTGTTAGTGGCATGTTGTGCTATTTTACAGCTTAACCGAGTAAAAAGAGAAGTGTAAATTAAAATATCTGTGTAAAGAGTTCAACCCTTAATGACAATAACAGACTTGAATATATGTAAAAAGGGGGTCCATATTTGAAGAACACTGATAATTCTTTTCGGCGGTTAAGCGAATTAAAAATTAAAAAAAAAAAAACGTCGATCGACGAATTGGATTAAAATTCAAAATTTCTCTCATGCGCCGATCGACCGTGTTGCTTAAATCTCATCCAGTCGATCGACCCGCATGCATTTAATTAGCGGCACATCACACGTGCTTTCCCTTTTTGATTAGCCCATTGATAACAATTTGAGCATTTACAGACAGCACTTGTATGAAAGATGACTTGAAGAGTCAAAAGAATGAAAGTCAACCTCTATTAGACTGATTGCATCCATTTTCAATTCTATTCAATCTTCAACATTGGAATAAACCCAGTTGATTATTATTCAAGAAATAGTGAAGGTTAAAAACACAAGTTGGTTTTTTTCTTATTATCTGTCCTGAGTTGCTTCTCCATTGATATACCTGACTAAATAAAAAAAGTGTAAACTAATAGTGTTATTTTAGTGCTTTTTGGTCAACGCTATTGGTATCTCAACTGGTTTAATTCTTTAATATTTTATCTCCCTTGTCATGAAGTTTGGTGAAACTTTGCAATCATCTCTTATCAAAGAGTATGCTTACTACTACATCCAGTACGATGAGTTGAAGTACCAAATTAAGAAAAATTTGAGTAAAAACAATGGTGAGTGGTCTGAATTACTAGAAGAAGATTTTATTAAAAATATGGAAAATGAATTGGACAAGATTTCAAATTTTGTCAAATTGAAGAATCAAGAAATTCTTAGAAGAATTAAAGAAATTGAACAATTAGTTAATCAAACTGTTGAAAATTCAAAAAATGCTTCAAGTGATGAAGAATTGGATTTCTTTGAACAAGATTTCCAAGATTTGGAAGAAGAATTGAGTGATATTATTGCTGATGTTCATGATTTAAACAAATTTTCAAGATTAAACTATATTGGATTCCAAAAAATCTTGAAAAAACATGATAAACAAACAAAATTCATCTTGAAACCTATTTTCCAAGTCAGATTGAATTCTAAAGCTTTTTACAAAGATAATTACGATTCCTTGATTGTTAAATTATCTAAACTTTACGATTTGGTGAGAACTAGAGGTAATCCTGTCAAGGGTGATTCTGCAGCAGGTGGTTCAATGCAAAATTTCGTTAGACAAACTACAAAGTATTGGGTTCATCCTGATAATATCACTGAATTGAAATTGATTATTTTAAAACATTTACCTGTGTTAGTTTTCAATTCAAATAAAGAATTTGAACCTGAAGATTCTGCCATCACTTCTATTTATTACGATGATGAAAAAATGGATCTTTACTATGGTAGATTAGAGAAAACTGAAGGTGCTGAAGCTATTAGAATTAGATGGTATGGTGGTATGAATACACAAACTTGTTTTGTTGAAAGAAAAACTCATAGAGAAGATTGGACTGGTGAAAAATCTGTTAAAGCTAGATTTTCTTTAAAAGAAAAATTCGTTAATGACTTTATGCACGGTAAATATACTGCAAAACAAGCTTTTGAAAAAATGAGAAAAGAAGGTAAAAAATCTGAAAAAGAAATTGATTCTTTAGAAAGATTGGCTCAAGAGGTTCAATATAGAGTTATTAAAGATAAAATGAGACCAGTTATGAGATCTTTCTATAATAGAACTGCTTTCCAATTACCTGGTGATGCTAGAGTTAGAATTTCTTTAGATACCGAATTAACCATGGTTAGAGAAGATAATTTTGATGGTATTGATAGAACTCATGGTAATTGGAGAAGAATGGATATTGGTGTTAATTATCCTTTCCCAAATTTACCAGAAAAAGATGTGGAAAGATTCCCTTATGCAGTTTTAGAAGTTAAATTGCAAACTCAAATGGGTCAAGAACCACCTCAATGGGTCAAAGAAATGGTTTCTTCTCATTTAGTTGAAGCTGTGCCTAAATTTTCTAAATTTATTCATGGTTGTGCAACTTTATTACCTGATAAAGTTGATTTAATTCCATTCTGGTTACCTCAAATGCATGTTGATATTAAAAAACCTAAAAGAGATGAAAATTATGGTATCATTAGACAAAGACATTTAGAAGATGGGTCATCAAGCCAAAACAATGGTCAATTTGATGAGGAAGAATTAATCGGCTCAAACGCTGAAAATTCAAGTGGTAGAGTTGTTAATACTAACTATGGTGCTGTTTCATTCAATGAATCAAATAATCGTATTGAAGAAATCACCGACAACAACAATAATACAAGTAACTACAACAACAACAATAATAATAATACTAATCTTTTTACTCAGTTGAAAACTTTTATTCAAAAGCTAACTGCTCCAGATCACAGTTTTAATAAAGTTCCAGAAGGTACTGTGTTTGACACAGAATTCAAAGCTCCTCCTGGTAAACGTATCTGTGTTGTTGTTAGAGTTGAACCAAAAGTTTATTTTGCTACTGAAAGAACTTACCTTTCATGGTTATCAATTGCATTGATATTTGGTGCTACTGCTCACACTTTATTAAACTATGGTGATATTGTGTCATTTATCACATCCACTTGTTTCTTCTTAACTTCACTATTAACAATTTTCTACTCAACAGGTGTTTACGTGTTTAGAGTTGTCAACATTAAAAAGAAAAGAGCCGTCAGATATGATGATCAAATTGGTCCAAGACTGATCTGTGCTGCTTTAGCTTTATCAGTTGGTGTTTCATTTTTGTTCAGATATTTAGATACAAAATAATTTCAAAATTCTAAACATGAACTTTAATCAAAAAGTTATCATTTGTTTTTCTGTTTTTCCTTGGTTTATACATTATTTGTTTTTACTTATTTAATTCAAAGTTTGTTTCTTCTTGATTCAGACGCTGTTTTTTTCACTTATTTAATTCACTCCCATCTTTAGAAACGTTATCGGCAACCAGTAAAGTTGACATGTTAGTTGTAAGTAAAGTGAAGTTTTAAGAAACTAAATGTTTGGTATGTGTTGATCACGTGATGTGTGTCACTTGGATTAGTTGTAGGTTCACTGATTTTTGATATCGCTTTTTAAATCACACAACTATGCTTTAAGTGAGATTCTACTCGATTTGAGGTCATATTTGATTAGTTTTATAACAGAAATTCCTGAATCAATGACGAAAATGGGCTCAGTAGATGATGATACATCTCTGGATAATTCAAATATGAGTACAATGGATAAATTGAATGACGATAGCAATTCAGAGTCTGCATCGGATAACTCAAATACTGCCGTTTCAACTGTAGTTGTAACTCAGCATGTGCCTACAATGATGATCTCAATTGAAGATTACTTATCACAAGCATTTTTAAGTTTGCAACAAAAAGCTGGTGGAAATGATGAAATTGATGAAACAAATAGCGATTTGCCTCCGTCATTGGATAACAAAAAAGTTAACTCTCAATTACAATTTCCTCAAGCTTATCATATCATACCACCACAACTAGGTCAGTTGCCTAGCTCGTCTTCATCTACATCGTACTGGTCTTTTACTCAGGGGTTGATTGTGGGACAATTTTCAGTTATTATAATTATAGTCATGTTTATTAAGTTTTTCGTATTTAGTGAGTCTACACCAGCAACTGGGACATCGGGTCTTTCATCATCAAGTCTCACATCTTCATCGGTTTCCTCAGGACCAACCTCAAGTGCCATAGGACAGCTGAAATCGAAAACGAAAAAAAATAAAAAGGATCCTGTCAGTGGGCTTCCTCATTCATCATTAAATAACCAACAGCATCATAAGACTGATGAAGATGATACATCTTTGATAATTGATTCAATATTGGAAAAAACATATTATGATGTTAAGACACATCAACCAGAATCTTTAGATTGGTTTAATGTTTTAATTGCACAAATGATATCTCAGTTTAGAGCTGAAGCTTTGAATAATGATAACATATATCATTCATTATCTGAAGCATTTAGTCCCTCAATAATACCAGACTATTTGGACGGAATCAAAATCAATGAAATTAGTATTGGTGACGACTTCCCTATTTTTAGCAATTGTAGAATAAAGAACAACGAAGGTAGACTAGAAGCAAAGATTGATGTTGATGTTAGTGATACTTTTACACTTGGTGTTGAAACCAAGTTATTGATTAATCATCCAAAACCATTAAGTGCATCTTTACCAATAAAATTATCTGTGTCAATTGTGAGATTTTCCGGATGTCTAACAGTTTCTTTAATTTCAACATCCGAAGCTGAAGAAATTGTTGAGTCTGGAAAAACAGGTAAAGTTGATCCTTCAGCACCTACCGCAGCATCACCAACTAATGAAGAGAATGAAAAATCGTCTTCTGTAGGATTAATGTTTTCGTTCAATCCTGACTTCAGACTAGAATTTGAAATCAAGTCTTTAATAGGTTCAAGAGCCAAATTAGAAAACATTCCTAGAGTTGGTTCAATAATTGAAAATGTATTAAGAAATTGGTTTATTGAAAGATGTATCGAACCGAGATTCCAGTTTATTCAATTGCCAAGTTTGTGGCCAAGTAAGAAGACAACTCGACAGCCACTGAATTCCAACTCTAGCACTACGAACAATACTAGCTCCAATAATAACACAAACAATGCAAGTTCAAACGTTAATGAAGGCGTTCCAAATATAAGATCTGTTCAACCTTCAGCGACATCAAGCATGTCAACTTTATTAAATGATGAAGTTGAAAGCTTTTGATTTTTGGAAAGAATAATTTTCATTTTACGGGTTTACTTTTATTTATGATATCGTTCAAAAACCAGAGTTTGGGTAACTGTCCTGTGTGTAAGGATTTCTCACATACTTAGCTCATGATGAATTGAACAAAAAAAGAAAAATAACAGAATATATAAAAAGCACCATCTCCATCATCTTTCAAAAATCAAAATGGATCTTCAAATGGATCATCTTCGTCATAATCGTCATCTTTTTCAAATTCATAAACAATTGCACCACCCATTGATCCCATCTTTTGTTGAGCTTCCAAAAATGGTAGTTGCACTTGATCCTTGGCGATTTTTTGTTTTTGCGTTGTTGATAAATTGAATGTGGTTAATCCTTCCAACACATCATTCTCGTTATTATCATTATTACCTGTTTTGCTTTCGGAGTAGATTGAATTCTTCTTCAATTCATATTGGTGATTTTTTGTGTCAATTATGAAATCATAAACCAACGATCTTCCAGACTTACGTCTATACGTTAATTCAACCTCAAATATTGGTAAATTTGTTTTCTTGATTGGTAAATTCAGGTAACTAATAATAGAATCTAATTCTTCTTCATCATCTTGTAAGCTTAAACATTTAATATTGAAAACCGTTGTTGATATGAATTGAAGTCTAGTTAATAGACTTGGCTGATTTGGATTTAAAAAGTTTTTAGACATCGGTATTGATAAATGGAAACTACCATATATTATAACGTTTGGATTAATTATTGATTTTAAAAAATCATTCAATTCTGTTTCATCTATATAATTTAAAGAGTCAATAATAACTAGAGTTTTCACTGATGATATAGATTGAGGGAAAAAAGTAGACTGTCTCTTAGCTAGTTCCTGTTGAAGTTGACTTATTGGCACATTTAAACAGTTGATAAAGTCATCTGCAAAATCTGGTTTATTTGTAGTTTCAAATGACAGAAATAAAATCTTAGCATTAGAACTTGGTGAGTCTTTTATTTTGTAAACAAACTCTTTAGTAAGGTAGTTGGAAGATTGTGTTATTGTGTCTAGTGCTAAAATGAATGGAGTGTTCTCTTTTAACGTTAAAATTCTGTTTAGTAAAACAGTTGACGATGCCACTGAAGACGACATTTTCGGTTAAACTGACAAAATACTAAATTCTTCTAATAGTTGATAGTCACTCAAGAGTTCAATAGCAAATCAGCAGAAGGTATAGCGCAACATTTGATCAGTTTTAAAGTTTGGTTTTCATTTAAAGATGTAGTACTAAATATTTTTTGGTACATAATATTTCACAATTTTTGTTCTTTTTTTTCTTCATCGCCTGTTTGTGCGGCTCTTTGAAAGAAAAATAAAAGAAAACCGACGCGCGTCGATCGACCTCAATTACGACATTACTCTTTGTTGTGGATTTGCGATCCTTAAGTGACCATTGCTAAACTATTTTATTATCATTACATAACGTTATCTTCTAGTAAACTGACTCGTGGAGAGGACATGTGTCATTTTGATCATCTAACTCATCATCTTCAAATTCATATTTGAAGACTTTTTCAGAAGAATCGTTGTAATATGATTTATTGACGTAGAAAGTCAAACTGCGTGACAAGTATTCAATTACATCCTGGTCACAAGAAAAATTCACTTCTGTTGAGTTATCTTGTGTAGATTCATCAGTGATCTCAACCATATTAGAGTAACAGTCATTGAACCACATGTTTTTATACGTACTGGGAAAAGTAGGGACATTACTTATCCAATTTTCAACTTTTTCTTTATGTGGCATATTGGCAGCCAGTCTAGGATTGAAGTTTGTCGGGAACTTACCGTCTTCGTTGTAAACTTGATGTCCAGTCTCCACAAAATTTGCTGCTACCTCACTTTGGTTTAGTAAATTATCGTTAACAATTGCATTTGGACTCTGTTTTGCAAAAGATGCTGTAAATCGTGATGCTACAGGTTCATCTTTTGGCATGGGAAGTAAGACTCTTTTAGAAATTTTAAAGTTCGGGTGGCTGAAGTTCAACTCCTGTTCATTAATATTTGATAGTGCTCTCTGAAAGTATGTCTTTCCTGTGTCCTTGTTTGGAGTTTCAAAGTTAGGTGAATTTGTGTATTCAAGTACATTCGAACTTTCATTGTAGATTTTCTTATAATTCACGTATCCAAAGGTCAAAGAATCGTCTACTGCTTCTTTAGCATTCCGCCGAGTAGCGCTTCGCTGGTAATAGTTAGTAGGGGCAGTCATTTTTTTCTATTGAGTTTTCAGACTTTTATTTTACCACGCTCTGTGACACTAAAATAAATACTTTTAAACTATCAAAGTTTATTATTAGATTGTGATAAAAGACACAAAATTGTAGAATACCCTTTAGTCACCTAAAAAACAAGAGGAAATCATTGCTCATTTTTTAAATCTTTTAAAATTAAAATTAAACGCCAGACAAATAGTTAGCACAGCCTTGATAAGATTAAGTGGGTTTGATCTATTTGAAAAGGCGTTTTAGGTGACATATATACGATTGCTGGTTTCAGGCTTATAATTTGACCCGGTTTTCTTGAACAATTATCAACTATATAATGAAATTATGGGTGTTCATGGACTGTGGGATATTGTTGGTCCAACTGCAAGACCGGTGAGACTAGAAGCATTAAACAAGAAAAGGCTAGCAGTCGATGCATCAATTTGGATTTATCAATTTTTGAAAGCTGTCAGAGATTCTGAAGGCAATCAATTGAAAAACTCTCATATTGTCGGGTTCTTCAGAAGAATTTGTAAATTACTATATTTTGGAATAAAACCTGTGTTTGTTTTCGATGGTGGTGCTCCTGTGTTGAAAAAACAGACTATCAGCAAAAGAAGAGAAAAGAGAGAAGGCAATAGAGAAACGGTAAAGCAAACTGCTCAGAAATTATTAGCTCAAAGATTACAGGCAATTGCTGAAAACAAGTTGGTCGATGATTCTTCAAATAATACTTCATCACCTACCAAAAGAAAAACTGTTGCCAAGTCTATCAAGAAAGACGTTCCTATCGAATCTATTCAATTTGAAGAGTACTATGAAGATAATAACTATTTGGACTCAACTGAAAATCAGTCAGTTTCAGATAACTTGCAACACACCGAAGACAATTTGAATCATAAAGAAGAAAAAGAAAGTAAGTTGTTCAAAAGACAGGATGAATATCATTTACCTGCTATTGATTCATTCAAAATTGAAAAAAACGATAAAAGAATGATTACTGATTATGAATATGATAGACTTACGAGCAATATTGATGACGAACTTGATGGTGTCGATTTAGACACTATTGATCCAAGATCTGCAGAATTTGCAAAATTACCTTTATCAACTCAATACATAGTTTTATCACATCTACGTCTTCGTTCAAGATTGAGAATGGGGTACACAAAAAACCAATTGGAAACATTGTTCCCTAATAGTATTGATTTCAGTAAGTTTCAAATCCAAATGGTTCAAAAAAGAAACTATTTAACTCAAAAGTTGATGACAGCTGCGGGTATGAGTATTGAAAATGAAGATTTAGTTTCAAGAAGAATAGCTAGTGATAAAGATAGAAGCTATCAATTACAGAGAAGTGAGAATGGTTGGACTTTATCTATCCAAAATGATGAAGGTAAGAATCCAGAAAACGCTATCAATCTAGAACAGCCCAACCAAGCCGAGCATGAAGATGAAGATGAGGATGAAGACGATGAAGTTGAATGGGAAGATGTTGATGATTCTTCTTCTTTGAAAACCAACAAGACAGCATCATCTTCAATGATGAAATCCTTTATGGATCCATCGATTCATTCTGACTCAATTTTTGTTTCTGATGAGACCGAAAAGGGACACGAAGGTACAAAAGAGGAACAGGACGAAGATCTTACAATGGCAACAATCAAATCGTTGTACGAATATGCAGCTCAAAATAATAAAAGAGTGAAAAGTCAAAAAGGAGACCACATTGAGACAGCAAATAATTTGTTAACAGAGGAAGAACAAGTGAAGAAAATTGAAGAGGAGGAACTCAAGCAAGCAATAGAGATGTCAAAACAAGATTTATTTAGCTTAGAGTCAGGACAAAACAAAGGGCCTGGTTCATCAGCTACTGAAAATGAACCACCTTTGATTTTATCCAATCAACAATTCAAAGACAACAACAAACTGTTCAAGATGATTCCTAACTTCTCTTTTAAAAACAATCCATTACTCGGCAATAGCGAATCGGTTCTTAAACCACAAGATAGTGAGATTGATGAGAAAAAGACACCAGACGAGAAGCCAATAGAAGAAAAACCGAAACCTCAGCCACTGCCAAGTTGGTTTGATACTAAAAATGATAGTACGTCTTCTAATATTGATCAGGCTCACTATCAGTATACTAAGGATAAAGTTTTAGTGCCACAAACAGAAGATGAGAAGGCGGGATTAATTAGTTATAAAGATTTGAACCGTTATTACAGTAAAGATGAAGAAAATGAGGGCATTAATCTTGAGGATGAGAAAGAAATTGGAAAAGAGGTCATTGATTTAGATGATTATGACGATTCTAAAAATGAAGTGATTGATCTAAGCGATTCCAAAAACGATAGGAAAGATCATTCTGTGAATGATGAAAGAAAGCAAATAGTGAACTTGGAAAACGAGAATAATCATAATGATCAACCTTTGGAACTTGAGTTAGATGATGTTGAGTTTTTGGATGATATTGAGTTTGAAGACGTTGCACCACTGAATGACAATAATGACATGAAAGTTAATCAAAGTAAAAACAATAAAGATGAGATGGATATTTCTAAACTTGACAACAAAGATGGATTGAGCGACGCCAAACTTGATACAAGTATTCCAGAGGAAAAAGAGAAGGTTAAAACTAATATTCAAAGTATACTTACAGGAACTGAAAAACAAAAACAAGAAAACAAAGAGGTGATTGATTATGAATTTTCTGACGAAGAAGATGAAAAAGTAATTACAAATCTTGAGATGGAAGAAGCGGCATATGAGAAGTTTGTTGGTTCGATAAAACCTAATAATATGAAAAATGGTACAAGTCAGGGTACTTTTTGGTCAATGGATGATGAAATGAAATTACAAGAACAAATGAAGAAACAGAAAAGAGACTCCGACGAAGTTACAACACAGATGATATCTGATGTGCAAGATTTACTATCTAGATTTGGAATTCCTTATATCACAGCCCCAATGGAAGCTGAAGCCCAATGTGCCGAATTATTTTCATTAGGATTAGTTGATGGGATCATTACAGATGATTCAGATTGCTTTTTATTTGGGGGTGATTGGATTTACAAGAATATGTTTAATGAAAAAAACTTTGTTGAATGCTATCAAGTTCAAGATGTGGAAAGAGATTTAGGTTTGAATAGATACAAGATGATTGAATTAGCAATATTGCTAGGCAGTGATTATACAGAAGGTTTAAAGGGAGTTGGTAAAGTTTCAGCTATGGAGATCCTAGGAGAATTTAATAACTTGCAGAATTTCAAAAAATGGTGGATAAACTATCAGAATGGTATTATTAATCAAGAAGAGGAGTCAAGTTTGAAGCAAAAATTAAGAAAAACGTTAAAAAAAGCGTCATTGTACTTGACTGAAGAGTTCCCTAATCAGGTGATATACAATGCATATTTAGAACCATCAGTGGATAAAGATAAGACTGAATTCAAATGGGGATATCCGAATTTGGAAAAACTACGAACATTTTTAATGTTTAACGTTCATTGGAATCAGAATAAGATTGACGAGATATTATTACCAGTTATTAGAAATATGAACAAACCACAAGCTACAATTGAAGAATTTTTCCCAGTTGAAGTTATACGAAAGAGAAGAGAGATAATGATGGGTAAAAGATTAAAAGATGCCACAGAAAAATTGAGAGGGAGAAATAATGAAGTGAGTGAAAAGAGACGGAAGAAAAATTAACAGATGTAAATTAATGTATATATTTTATATGAACAGGTTGAAAGTGACGTGAAAATATAATTAGAAAGTAAGAAAAAACTATATGTCATGCCTCTTCTTGTAGCTAGTAACCAAACTTCCAAATACCTTCATCATAATCTTCAGTGACTTGATTATCATTACCGTAAGCCTCTTGCCATTTAACAAAACCGCCTCTAAGAACATGTATTTGAAGGCTCTCAATGAATTTTTTATCTATATGGTCAATACCTTGGACTGAATCATCGTATAAGCAGTCATTTAAGAATCTCATAAATCTCATTGCTGTTGAAGGACCACGTTGTTGGGATAAAGCACAGTGAAAGATTACAGTATCTGCATCTTTTTGATTCAACAAGTTTAGCAGTTGTATACACTTGTCTGATTTAAAAGATAAGTAAGGCATATTCACTGAATTTTTAATATGTCCTCCAATATAATCTGAGTCTCTCACGTCAACAATAACAAAATTTGATCCATAATTGGTCTTTGAACCTTGCCGTAGCCATTGATTTAGAGTTGTTGGTTCCAGTTGTTTAAGATTAGCTATCGTAAATGAACTCGTCATGTTGGAGGTGTGTATGTGTGTGTGTGAGTGAGTCTTGAATATGATTTCCTTTGTTGAATCAATATCACAGGAAGTATCTTGCAAAGGCTAAAATGCGGAAATAAACTCTTCGATTAAGCTGTTTTCTTCCGTGCTCTTAACTGTTTTTCTTCTTTTTTTTTCACTTTTTGTGGTTGCTCGAATGCAAGGGTCTTGAAAAATAGTTTGGTGTAAAGGAAAAGAGGACAAAACGGTGGTCAACATCCTTTATAATAGATATCATTTGATTTCCATTCACCATGCTTGCTCATGAAACGGCAAATACACATACATACATACATGTGTGACATTAAGATTGCTTGTGGACGTATCAGCCAAGGGACTGATTGTACATTGTGGGGTTTTTACTAGTGGATACTACAGCACGATATACTATAACTACTTGGGTATGATTAAACTAGATAAATAGATTGTAAACGAGTAACTGTAAACATGCAAACTAAGGTTCGGGAGACTCAGAGTCTTTTGAATCTTGATACTCCTCGCTTGAGTTGTATTCGTCGTTTCCTGGGTCGGTGACAATATCTTGCTCATCATCATTATTATTACTAATATCATCATCGTTAGCATCCTCCTCATCCTCCTCCTCATCTTCTTCCTCACCATCGACATCGTCACTGCTACCGACGCTCGACTCTGTATCGTTTTCATCAAATTCACTATGACTGTCAAACCCGTTAACTACCCATTCTTTAATATTACCAATTAAACTCTTTTTTGAATCATCACCGGGACCATTATTACCGGTATATCTTGAAGCAAATTTATCTGCTGGAGTTGAATTATCAATCAATTTTCTGCCTTTTGTTGTACCATTTTCTATATTTTTCAAATTTTGATTAAATTTTTGCAAAGATTTATTACCAATTGTATTTTTCAACAATTCACGAACTTCAAAATATAAATCTCTTGAAGCATTATTTAAATCCAGATTTTTTCTTTTCCAATAAGATCTAAAATCATTAATTTGTTTTTTCAAATCTAATTCATTTTTCTTCAACCAAGAAACATTTAGTTCTTTTCTAGTTGCACCTCTTGCAAAATTTCTCATCAAATACTTATCATAATCTTTAATAATTTTGGTAATTATATCACTTGTGGAAATACCATCAGTTCTTTGAGTTGCTAAAAACATACCAACTTCTTTCATTGGTTTGTAAATATCATCTATTCCATTTGCAGCGTAAGGTAAATCATCATGAGCACAATAATCAATATTGTGTTTTTGCAAAAAATCCATACTTAATATCCAAGGAGCGTCTTCAATAACTTCATCAACCCATTTACAATGTCTTAATGTTTCGTATCTCTGTTTATCAGTTAAAACTGTTAAACCTTTCATTTTGTGAGTAATTATGTCATTGGGTATACCAACGACTAATTCAACATTTGGGAATGATTTCTTACATTGTTCCAATTGTCTCATGTGACCAAGATGGAATAAGTCAAAGACACCGTCTGCATAGATTCTAATTGGTCTATCTGATGGGGGTATCTTAAACGAATAGCCCTTTGGTCTAAACTTTCTATATTCGACTGGTGTTTCTTCGTTGAGTTTGGCATCTTTGAGTAAGAATTCTTCGTATTCTTTCTTCTGTTGTTCCTTCTGTTGCTGTTTAAGTTTCAATGCGTCTTCGTCTTCATCAGTTGACTTTTCTTTACCGATCCTTTTCGGATCATTCAATTTCTGTCTCTTGTGGAGTAATGCCAACGACGAAGAGTCATTCTGACTTATCGAACTGGATCTCGTTGATCTTGTCGAGCTCCCAGCACTAGACGACTGACTGTCAATGCCATTGCCACTTCCTTCTCCATCTCCTTTAACTTCAATTTGATCCCTTTCCGCATCTCGATCCCTCTTCCTTTTCTTTGAATCCTTCTTAAACAACTTCGAAAGGGAGTCCAGCGAATTGGCAGAAATCGTTCTGGCCAACTCAACAGGTCTCGAAGCCTTGAGCTGACGAGGTCTGTCAACCTTGTTACCCTGATCTCCTCCTCCTCCTCCTCCTCCTATACCACTACCCGTTCTATTACCGCTGTTTTTACCCATTTGGAAAATCAATCTCACTCAATCACAAAACCGAGAAATTTAACAATTGACCACAAACAGACACTTTACCGTCCGTAGCACCTATTCACACGTATTTGACACTCAAATAACACTTCAATTGGTCCCTTTGTACCACCACTTTACCTTCCGATTCAGCCCATTTTGATCCTTCTTTTCTGATCCCTCTCTCAGCCATTACTCAAAAATTTCCCTCTCACTCAAAAATTTGTTGAACGTTGCCAAATTGCAAACATGTGACAAGTCTTTGTTATAGACATCCGTACACTGAGAGAATAACAAAGAAGTGTTTGTGTTTAGTGATGACGAAGGAGTTTATCAAAGTTTATCAGAGTTTATCAGGGCAATTGATAGTGATATCACTGGATTAACATTGTTTACTGTTACATTCAAGGTTGGTAAGTGCTGGATTTTTGACAATTGCCATTTATACAAGAGAAAACGATGGCTGATTTGTCCATTGGAAGGAATTTGAACTCACTATTGGAGAATGTGTCTTCGACGGTGAACGAGGCAACGCAGAACTTGCCTCCATCGATTTCAAAGCTGCTGCAGAACAACTACTCGTTGTCGGCGGCAACTTCGAACGGATTGAATTTCAGCTATGGGAAACCAGCTATTTTCAGCAGTAAAGAGATAATCGACGGGTTAAATTCGTCAAATGACAAGGAGATACTGAAAATACTTAAATTTCTCTTGCAGAAATTGTCTTCGTCAACTGTCAAGTACCCGACCAAAGATTATGATCTGTTGCAGATCTACCCACACGTTATCAAAAACATCAATTCTAAGAATATGAAAATAAAGAGAATGGTGTACGTGTTGCTATCAAGATATAACCATTTACAGCAGGATATCTCGCTTCTTTCAATCAATGCAATTCAAAAATCTTTATCGGATTCAAATTGCATCAATAGATCTCTAGCGATCAGATCATTGAGCGGGATTAAGATTCCTGAAATATTACCAATTTTGATCTTGTCGATCAAAAAGACAATTAAAGATACTTCTCCGTTAGTTAGATCTTCTACTGCGATTGCTTTAATCAAGTGTTTTAAATTAGATCAGTCAGCTGGTGGTAGTCAGTCTTTGAAAGATGAATCGAGTAATTTTGCACAACTTTACCAATTCTTAGAAGTTTTGCTTTCCGATACTGATCCAAAGGTACTAAGTAGTGCAATCAACTGTTTCCAGAGTATCTTTGCCGGTTATTTCGACTTGATTCATCCAAGACTTAACCATTTGATTGCCAATTTGGCCCAACTTGATGATTACTCCAAAGTGTTGTTGATTGATATCTTAAACGAATACTTTAAATTGTATCTACCAGCATCAAACGAATTAAAGATAAGCGATGAATTGAACGCTGTACTATCAAATTTCCAAATACTGATTTACTCACCTTGTGTCAATGTGATAATCAGTATGATTAGATTTTTACAACATAATTGTCCTTGGAATTTCAAGAATTTCAAGTTTGAAACGGTACTAATCAAATTTATCAACTCTTTACAAGAAAATGAATTGAATTTATTATTGATTGAAATTTATTATTTGATAAGTTTGGGATACCTTGATTTCGAAAGCAAGTTTAAATCATTCATTCCAAATTCAAATGACTCTGACAAAACCTTAATTTTGAAAACTTCCATTTTGTTCAAACTGATAAATAATGCCAATTTCAAACTTATATTCAATGAGCTGCAATTCTTAATCAATAATTCCAATTTAGACAATTTCTCTAAATTGATAATATTGAAAAAATTCAATAATTTAAATTATGCGAAAATAGAATTATCAGTGGAGAATATAGATAAAGTTATTAAGTTTTATTTGCAAAAATTGAATAACGAGGTTGGCAATTCATTAATCAATGAGTATATTACAGGTTTAAGAATATTGATTCAGAATGATTTAATCAAAAATTCAAACATTTTACTCAAATTGATTTCTAAATTGATAAATGAGGAAAATTTGAATTTAATCTCAAAATCTTCAATTATTTGGTTATTGGGTGAATTTTCAATAGAAGCTGAAAATAATGCTACTGATAATACTCAAGTGACTTTAATTAATAACAATTTACCCGACATTTTAAGAATTTTGGTTTTGAATTTTAAAACTGAAACTTATTTGGTCAAATTGGAAATTTTGACAACAATAACGAAAATCATTTCAAAAGAAATTTATCATTATAAAAAATCAAACTCGGTTTATGATTTTAATAATTCACTTTGGAAACTGTTTAACCTGGTTTTGCAGTACACAAAGTATGATTCAAACTTAGATATTAGAGATAGATCAAGATTAATTGGATCAATTTTGCCAAATTTAATTTACATTGACAACTCAATTAATGCAACCAATGCAATCAATTTTGATAATTACTTCACCGACAGTGATAACTACTTCATAAACCAGTGTTTGACAAAACTGAATGAGATTGACTTGTCGATTTTGTTATTCCAAATATTGAAACCGTCACCATTTATTGAAAAATCAGACTTGTTTGAATTCAACGATTACAAAGCAATTGTGAATTACAACAAGACTACAGAGTTCTCACTCAATGAATCACTTGCCGAGTATTACAAAGAATTGAGAGACCAAAAGTTCGAATTGAAAGATTACTCAAGGTTTAATAAATCAATTTCTTCTAAGTCTATCGATGACAGCAGATCACCAAGTCCAGGTCCAGGTCGTAGTCATGGCCATGGTCAGAGTGATTTCACGGGAGGTATGGTTGCTGCCAATCCAGCAAATGGCATATCAAATGTGAAAAAGTACAAGTTACAAACACTTGATGATTTCTTGAGTGTTTCCAAAAGTGATCAACTATTTGGTGGTGACGAAGAAGATGAGGAGGTGAGCGACGAGGACGTCGAGGAAGAAGAGGAAGAAGAAGAAGCAGAGGAAGAAGAAGAGGAAGAACATTCCACTTCAGAAAATGGTGGCGGAAATTATGAAGACTATGAAGAAGACAGTCAAGACGAAACACACGATCTATTATAGTTGTAAGTTATTTAAACCGGTTCTTTTCAATAAATAGTGAATGATTTTAATTTTCAGATTTCCGAGATTTTTTTTTTTTTTTTCAATTTTTTTTTCTCCCTCGTTGAGAAAATCTGCAAGCCATTTGTAGAGCGTAGTTGAAAAAAAGACTTGAAGAGAGTTGATAAAATGTGTGTACAGTGAATGAAACAGACTTGAAGTTGCATTTATTAGCAACATCTACATTCAAGACACCATAGATTTGAATTTTCAACATGTCATCATTTTTAGGATTAGGCGGTTCAAGCGCACCAACAGGTTCAACAACCCAATTATCACCAGTTCAATCACAGCAAGTTAAAGATAAGATCAAGCAATCGATCGCACAAGAATTTGCTACAACTTATGCTACTGGATTAGTCAATTCATTGACTGAGAACTGTTTTGAAAAATGTGTGTTTCAACCATCAGGTTCATTAACCAGTGTTGAGAATAAGTGTATTGAAGACTGTGCTAGTAAATTTATGAGAAGTTGGAATTTGGTTAGTCAATCTTACATTACTAGAATCAACAGTAATGGATCTGCTTAGTTAATTAGTTGATTTTATTAAGTTTGTACATAGATTATTTATATATTCTCACGAAAGTGATAATTTAGATACCTATTCAACTAATGAATCGTTTGTTTTGTTCCTTAAATGAGGTGGTATATATTTCTTTTTAGTAGTGGTAGTGGTAGTGGTAGGAGGAGTAGATACTAACGCAGGCTTTGATGCAGTAGTTGTAATTGGGACACTGTCAGACTTGGGACTATCTTTATTCACAACAGCACCAGTTGTGACAACCTGCTTGACACCATCTCTCAGTTTCCTCACACTGTATCTCTCGACATCTTCGTCTCTTGTAAAACCCGGCCGTATCTTGACCTCTTTTCTCTTTGTACCATCTGATCTCAAAGTGCCTCCTTCAACTCTACTCATCTTGCGTTGTAATTTTGTAATCACTTATTGAAGTGTGTCATTATCTCCTATCATCAATGATCTGTAATGACTTTATGGCATTAATTAAGCAAGTTTGAGCAGATAATGCATCAGCCACACTTGGGATGGACCCATTTCAGTGGCTGAAGTATTCTTGTGTGGCTAGTAAACTTTTCAAATTTTCAGTTCTGCAGAGTTTAAATAAAGAGGATAAGTAGTGAAATAAGTGATTAGTAGTGTTGCTTGACTCGTTGATTACAAGACAACTATTGGCAGAGAACTCATAGATATGAATTTATTCCAGAGTATACGACCACGGGGACACCTGAGCGTGTTTGGGAGAAGTTATTGCAAGTCGCTGATCGGTAAAGCGAACTTGAGCAGCAGTTCTAAAACGAAAAACGAGTTACAAGACGACGAAGATGATGATCTCAGTCTAGAGTCCTTAGAAGAGCTTTACAAGGAGCACAAGAGTGGTAAATCGAGTAAGAAAAATATTCGTGCTGCTCCCACACGAAAACTTGGGGAAGAGGCACAACAGTACCAAGTTGACTGGTTTTCTAAATTCAACAAGTCTCATCCTGTTTCGTCTTATGATTCAAGAATACAAAAAATACAACAGTATTTTTTGAAACAAACATCTTTTTTCAAGATTGAGTCGTTGAGTCCGAGTTTCCAAATGGCGCTCAGCTCAAAGTTACTCGAGTTTGGAGATGAGTCTTTAAAAGAGTCTGTTTTCAAGAACGAGAAATTAAAAGAGGTGTACGAGACATTCAGCGATGGTGGTGGGAACAGACAAGGACATTTGTTGTCGTATTTGCTAGTTACTAACCAGCTTGTCAATGGGCAGTTTAACGAGCAAGTGAAGATGAGCAGAATGATGACAAAAAGAGATGAAAGCGAGGTTGGTGCGTCGGAGTATAACGGGTTCAAGAAGCTTTTAGACGATGTTAAGAATGACGAGGAAGATATAAGTGTTGAGAATTTCGCTTATTCGAAAAAGTTTGGTAAAATAGTTGAACTTAT
The DNA here is from genome assembly GCA_037951595.1 of Ogataea sonorensis. Taxonomy (NCBI): domain Eukaryota; kingdom Fungi; phylum Ascomycota; class Pichiomycetes; order Pichiales; family Pichiaceae; genus Ogataea; species Ogataea sonorensis. The sequence goes on along the minus strand of JBANDG010000002.1, from coordinate 2,153,576 downwards.
TGGCAAATACGAGCAAATAAGCACGCCTAGATGTAAAAAGATACTTCCAGAAGATTTTGAAGATTTTATTCGAATTATTAATGATAATCACAAGTTTATCGATGTGAGAAAATTAAACGAGATTTACCAAGATATCTTGCAAAGTGGGTTCAAATTAACAAGTTTTGAGTTTAATAAATGGTTGCATTGTACTATTGTGAAATTTGAGAAAATCAACTTGGAAAAATACAATGAATTGAAGCAGAATATTGTTCAATTTGGGTATGATTTAGATGTTGATGTTTATAATTTGTTTTTAGAGTGTTGTTTAAATTCAAACAATGTGACTTTATTTGAATCGATATTGAAAGAAATGTCAGAGTTGGAAATGATCCCAAACAGAGATACATTGTTACTAATGAACAGATATTGTTTGTTAAGTAACGATTTCAACAAGTGGTTGAATTTGACAGACTTGAGGATCAAGCAACTGCCATTTTTCTGGGATTTGACCGATATCAAAGAGAATTTCACAAGTCTTGTTCAATTTGGGAAAGAAGATTTCGCACAAGATTTACTGAATATATACATATTAACATCAGAATTGTATGAACAACATTTCAAATTGACGAAAGATGAAATTTTGAAAAAAGGTGAAGCAAATAGTAAAATATTGAGAAATGTTTCATCGAGTGAAAATTTGGTCAGAATTTACGATTTGGTTCATTACAAACAAGATTTAATTGAGTTCTATCCGAATATAACTACTGAATTTTTTGAACCGTTTATTGAAAATTGCGACAATTTACAAGACTTGGGTGAAATAGAGTCAAGATTAGACGAGTTGAATTTAGCAAAGAATGAAAAATTTGTTGAAAAGTCACTTGAGTTGATGAGCAAACATGCGAAATTTTTAAATTTTGGTAAATTCCAATCGATGCTAGGTTCATTGCTACAAGAGGATACAAATTACAAATTTTTCGTGTTTAACAAGAAAGCATTAAGTGATTACTTGAAATTGGTGAATCATTATATTGAAATTGGGAGTATTGACGAGAATGACCAAGTTGTTGTCGAATCATTAGCTTGTTTACAAAATTTGCTAAATAACGATATTATGATTGATGAAAAGAGCTTTATGAGTGTGGTGTCAGCAGTGGTGAGTTTAGCAAAATTGGACAACGTGACGTTAGGTAGAGGAATGTAAAGAATGTTTTGAGTAATTGCTTGTATATAGTTGGTGTGTGTTTACATTTAATAAAATTACACGCGCTTAATGAATTAAAAATTTAAATTAAGCGCCAAGGGAGAATGTCAAAATTGTATATAAGTAAATTGTACTAAAATGGTGATATCAGGCAATAACCAAATATAGACAGAAGTAAAGTAAATAAAAACAAAGGAAAATGATGATGCGTTAAGGTGAAAAATGAAAAATGTGTCAAATTTGAATTGACAGCAGAAGATAGTTGAAATGGAATCGGTTAGAAATAAGCAAAGTGTGAAATTGTGCTATCCTTCCATACTAACAAACATGTAAACAGACTGTACTGTAGTGGTGGTGGTGCAATGTAAACAAAACAATCCTCAAACAAACAAACAAACTATTGCAAATTTATTTACTCACTTTTTCACTGCTGTTGGTGACCATCTGACTTGCGATAAGCTGCTGTGTTAGTCACCACAAGCGATAAGCACAGAGTGTGTGACCTGCCAGGATGAGTCAGCTAAACAGTGGCTTGCCGACAATACACACTAAAATGCACCAGCCACATCGGATAACCACCACTGTGGTTTTTTTTTTTGCGTTGAATGCATAGTAATATTCGGTCCACTAGCCACACACACATACACGCGCCTCTTTGTTTGTGGCGGCCCCCACATGAAAACATTAAAAACATTAGTCACGTGCAATTCCATAGCACTAAATTTTTCATTTGGCTGACTGATGCGGAAGGGAGTCACAGTTGTACATATATTTTACATTTATATATATATATCGGTTTGACTTTTCAGTTTGTTTCAACTTGATCTTGCAAATTTTTTCACTTGGTTCTTTATTTTATCTTTAATTATCATCATCATTCTGTTTAATTGACAACTGAACAATTCGTCTCTAGTGTAGTAATTCAGCATGCTTTTCCAACAAGAACAATACTGTATAGTGGACAACCTCCCATTGACAGACTCGCAATTATACTGCTCCGAAAAATGCGAATTACAAGATTTGAACTACAAGTCAGAGTTGCACAGACACCCTGCGAAAAGCAAATTGATTACACATACAACAGTGGTGAATACAGACGCTCATAAGAAGAGTAAGAAACATGTCTCTAATATTAATAACAAGATTAACAATCAGAGATTCAGTAACGGTGTCAGAACAACTACTAAACTGCTGTCCGGTTCAAGTCCATCATCCTCGTTTCAAGGCGGTGCAAGCCTTCTTGAAGAGACTTTAAATTCTCACAAGAGTATACAAGACAATGAAGAGGATAAATATAACAATGAAAATGACGAAGATGATGAAGATTACGATGTTTTCACGCTCGATGACTTGAATACAAATTCGTACCAAATGCACTCAAACTCTTTACCTTCGCTGTTAGAAGACAGTGACAGTATACTGCTCGGCAGCTCCAACTCTACAAACGGCTCGCTCTTTTCGCACTTGAGATCTCCACTCTTGGCTTCAGACTCAGCAGCAGCATATGATGACGACTGTTACGAAGAACACATAATAACACACCATTACATCGATTACCCAGCTGCTAACCACAACGAAAAGCAAAAATCAAACTGGATGTACGAAACTCCAAAATCTGTGTTGAATACACCTGTTGGCGACATTGACAATAGCAATAGCAGATCAATTTTCAGCACTCTGCTCGCTTATGATATCAACGATGGTCCACTCACAAAACCAGATACTGCAGTCAGCAACTACAACCTCTGGCTACACCAAGTGTAGTTACCACATCAAAGCTCTTTGCTTTCAATTTTCGGGTTTTTTCTTCTTTTCGGTGGTTTCTGGTTTCTGGTTTCTGGGTTTGGGTATATGGCGTTTTTGGGGATCTTGGCTTTGCCAGATAAATATATAAATATATAAGTGTATAAGTTTATAAGCTATTTAATAATTGATTTAATAATACGAGGCTTTAATTCAATGACTGATGTATCGTAAATGTAAAAAAGACACCAAACCAACCTGTTTAAATTATAGCACAGTTTTTTTTTATTTTAAAATTAACCGCTGAAAAAAAAAAGTGTGGATCAAATTCAGCATTTCTTTGCACACACCCGCGCACCACGTCGTATACATCGTATTTTTCTCGTACGTCTTTGTCTCGTGTAGCGTTTTTTTCATTTCGTTCTCTTTGGCGTTGTTGAAGCATTTTGAAAAGTGTGTTTAGTTAGTTTCAACTAATTACCATTACTATTTAACTGATCTTATCCTTTTACTTACTTTCTGTATTCTCCAAGATCAACTTTATCACTACTCTTGGCTAATTTGTTTCATCAACTTTTTTTTGTCTTTTTAACAAACTCAGTTGACTTCTCGTAGCAGATTAATCTCGTATAACATTATCTTCCTCTTACCCCCTCACTTTCACTAATAATGACTCGTCCACAAAACGTTGGTATTAAAGCTTTGGAATTCTACGTTCCAGGTCAATTTGTTGATCAAGCAGATTTGGAAAAATTTGATGGTGTCTCTACTGGTAAATACACAATCGGTTTAGGTCAAACCAAGATGGCTTTTGTGAATGACAGAGAAGACATTTACTCCATGTCATTAACTGTCTTGTCAAACTTGTTGAAAAATTACAACATTGATCCAAACTCTATTGGAAGATTGGAAGTCGGTACTGAAACTTTACTGGACAAATCTAAATCTGTCAAGTCTGTCTTGATGCAATTATTCCCTGAAAACTCAGATATCGAAGGTGTTGATACTATTAATGCTTGTTACGGTGGTACTGCTGCTGTTATCAATGCTATCAACTGGATCGAATCTTCTTCTTGGGACGGTAGAAACGCAATTGTCATCTGTGGTGATATTGCCATTTATGATAAAGGTGCTGCTAGACCAACTGGTGGTGCAGGTACTGCTGCTTTATTAATTGGTCCTGATGCTCCTTTAGTGTTTGAACCAATTAGAGGTTCATACATGGAACATGCTTATGATTTCTATAAACCAAATTTCACTTCTGAATACCCTGTTGTTGATGGTCACTTCTCCTTGAGTTGTTACGTCAAGGCTTTAGATAAATGTTACCATAGTTACTCTAAAAAGGCATTCTTAAAAGGTTTAGCTAATGGTAGTGATAATAATGATGATGATAAAACTGTTGGTTTAAAATTCTTTGATTACAACTGTTTCCATGTTCCAAATTGTAAATTGGTTGTTAAATCATTTGCTAGATTGTTATACAATGATTTCAGATCAAATCCTGAACTTTTCAAAGATAGTAATATCGATCCAAGTTATGCTACAATTGATTACGAAAAATCTCTTTCTGATAAAACCCTTGAAAAGACATTTGTCAATTTATCAAAAGATTTACAATCTGAAAGAGTTGCTCCTTCTTTAACTTTAGCAACTAATATCGGTAACACTTATACAAGTTCAGTTTTCGGTTCTTTAGCTTCATTATTGACTTATGTCGGTAATGAAAATTTACAAAATAAAAGAATTGGTTTATTCTCTTATGGTTCAGGTTTAGCTTCAACTTTATTCTCAGTCAAAGTTGTTGGAGATTTGTCAAACATTATTTCTATTTTAGATATTAAATCTAAATTAGAAAACAGATTACACAAGACACCTGAAGAATATGAAGCTGCTATCGAATTAAGAGAAAAAGCTCATTTGCAAAAATCTTTCAAGCCAACTGGTGAAACAACTTACATACCAAAAGGTACTTACTACTTGACTGAAATTGATGATAAATACAGAAGATTTTACGAAATCAAAAATTAAATTCTGATTAATTGATTCCTCTTGTTTTTAGTTTGTTTTATTTATTTAGTCTTGCCTCTTGCTTTCCCTATTTTTTTTTTTTTTTTGTTTTTGTCTTTAGCTTGTCATTTTTTTACTTCTTCATTCTTAAATTTTATTTAGCCAAGTTTTGCCAAGTTTTGCAGAAATAATATCTCATTTGCTTTACAATGTTTAATAAATTTTTAATTAATAAATCTTTGATTGTTTAACAAACATACAGACAAATTATAATAAAAGAACCCTGAAAAAAAAAAAACAATATCAATACCTAAACTACAGAAAAAGCAACGAAAAAACATACTTGAAACAACATCATGCTATGCATCGTATCCCATCTCAACCTCTTAAAACTAACAAAGAGCCAATAGCAATCAAACCAACTGAACAATACCACCAAAAATCGTAATCCAAACTTTGTCTCTTGACAGCGTTGGTCTTGTATCTGTTTTCCAAAGATCTCTTCACTTTTGCAGATAAACCAACTGTAGAAGATGGAGAAGCATCAGTTGATGGATTTGAGTCCATTGTTGGGTTCAATGTTGATGTTGGCAACATTTGTGGTGGTCTATAAGCCAAATATAATGGTTGCAATGGTTTACCATCAGACTGGAACAACTGCAACTTGTATCTTCCATGATAATCATCAAGACTTAATTCAAAACGATCAAAGAGCTCTTCTTGAACATATCTCGTGTACTGGGAAACACCATTATCATTACATGGATCAGACAACAATTGTCTTCCGTCGATTTCAAATGGAGTTAAAGTCAGCTTACCTTCTGAAGAGACATTGTATGTTCCGTGTTGGAAAATGATGGCAGCCACAGCACAAGAATGGTTTCTTGCATTTGGTGTCACTTGGTAAATTGCCTCTTCCCAAAATCCGTCTTCTGTGAATGAGTATGAGATACCAGTCAATGCAGGCTCAATTAATAGCTCGTCAACCGGGTCATAGAAATCTGGTCCTGTGAAAACAGCATTTGATTTAGACGACCACGTTCCAACTAACGTTAAATCGTCATCTGCGTGTGTGTATGTCAATAGATTGCTCACTAAAAGCAATAGTGAAAGAGTTTGGTAGATCATTGTAAGATGTGATACTCAGTATGGTTTATTTTTAGAAGCAATAATAGTGCTGAACGTGATTGTAACTTTCTTGACTTTTGATAAGAAGAAAAGACTGATGTAAATTTGAAACTAGTCAAAGTCAATAAGATATAAACCAAGTACGAAGAAAAAAAAGAGACTTTTTCGGAAAAGCTGAAAGTTGAATATTCCAGTATTCTGTTGTCAATGAGCGTGTTGGAGTGATGCAGAAACAAAACACTTTTTCTGATTCAGCAGCAAACGACAGTTGTATTTTTTAATATTTAAAACGAACGGTGTGTTTACCAGTGTAAGCAAGGGTGTAATAATCCAATGATGTTATAAAAGATGTAACACTGACTACGCCAGATCAAATCAATCACCAGTCATCTACATTCCGTTGAAACCTATGGTCAATTTCGTTACACAAAATAACGAAAAGACGAAAAATGTCAAAAAACTGCAGAAAATTATGAAATCTACTGCGCCGCGTGTGGCTGGTATAATTTACACCGCCACAATTACCTTTTTTTTATGTTTCTTTTTATTTTCACTTTAAGAGAATTGGATTTGTATCCATTTTTCACTATTAAAAGCTACTGTTATCGATAATTTGTTCAGTGAAATAATTAGTATTCAGTGTCTGAATAACTGAAGGACATAAGTATAGTTTCCAGGGATTAATGACGCAGTCCGCGAAAAACGTTATAGCTCTAACGAAGGAGAACAGCGGTGAGTTACAAGTTCAAGATGGTGGTGATGTTGTTCTGAGGGAAGAGAGCAGGAAGCTGGCCAAGACCTATTCTATGCCTAAAGAAGTGCAAGAAGAGTTGCAAGAAGAGGCAGATAGTTACCAGGACGATGAATTGGCTCATAAAGATGATGCCAAGACAGTTATTGCTAAAGAAAATGAGTACCAAAAGAGAAGGTATCAAATTTTGCACAGATTGGCTGCAGATGATATCAAGGATCTTCAAGAGGGCAAAATTAGAGATCTGACTTATAAAGAAGCTATGGAGAAGAGAAACAGAGAGAAAGAGATGGAACTCCAGCTCAAGCAGGAGAGTCAACAAATTGCAGAAACTAGCGATTCTGTAGTTGAACCGAAAAGGAAAAGGACAAGATGGGATGTAAAGAGTTATGAGGACCATGCTGAGGCTGAAACCGATAAGCACGGGTCACAAGTTGTGGAAACGAAAAAGCGTAGTTCAAGATGGGACGTCAAGGACGTTGAAGAACAAGAGCAGGAACAAACGGATGTTGTGGCGCTTAAAGACACTGCACCAACAGTTGATGGTATACCTCTTACTTCCAAAGTACTAGATTTGCTACTTCCGAGTGGATTTGCCAAGCTGGAGCCTCCTTCAGATTATAAACTGATTGAACCAAGTCGAAAGCCAGACAATTCTAAATTTATTGACACTATAGTGACAACACAAGATGGTGGATACATGATTCCTGAAACCACTACCGAGGATAAGAAGATGATCAATCAAATTATAAATTTACAAACTATTCATCAAGTTCCAGGATTAAGAGATTTGCAGTATTTCAAACCTTCAGACTTGAAAGTTTTTGGCAAGTTAATTGAGTGGAAAGATGTAAAAGATGCAAATTTAACTAATAGTCAAATTAAAGAAAGAAGATGTTTGACATTAATTTTAAGAATTAAAAATGGTTCTCCTCAATTGAGAAAACCCGCATTAAGAGCATTGAGTGATAACGCAAGACATTTTGGTCCAGAATTAATCTTTCAAATAATTTTACCACTATTAATGGACAAGTCTATTGAAGATCAAGAGAGACATTTATTAGTCAAGGTTATTGGTAGAGTCTTATTCAAGCTAGATGATTTAATCAGACCTTATACGCATAAGATCTTGATTGTTATCATGCCTTTATTATTAGATTCAAACTTGTATACTAGATTAGAAGGTCGTGAAATAATATCGAATTTGTCAAAAGCTGCAGGATTAGCTCACATGATTTCAACATTAAGACCTGATATTGATCATTCTGATGATTATGTTAGAAATACCGTGGCTAGAACTTTTGCAGTTGTTGCTTCATCATTAGGTATTCAATCTTTATTACCATTTTTAAAAGCCGTTTGCAATTCCAAGAAAAGTCATTTAGCAAGATTAACAGGTGTTAAAATAATTCAAAATATTGCAAATTTGATGGGATCAAGTATTTTACCTCATCTTAATGGTTTGATTAGTTGTTTAATCAATTTAATTAACGACGAGAATTTATTAGTCCGTACTAATACTGCATTATCAATCACTTCATTAGCTGAAGCAAGTACTCCATATGGTTTTGAATCGTTTGAAGTCTTAATGGAGCCATTATGGAATGGATTGAAAAAACACAGAGGGAAATATTTAGCTGCATTCTTGAGAGCCATTGGTTGTTTAATTCCATTAATGGATGAAGAGTATGCCAATTTTTACACAAAAGAAATTTTCAAAATAATTGTTAGGGAATTTCAGTCACCTGATGATGAAATGAAAAAGACAATCTTGATAATTATACAACAATGTTGCTCAATTGAATTTATTGATAAAAATTTCATAATTGAAAACTCCATTTTAGACGAATTTTTCAATAATTTCTGGAATAGAAGATCAGCATTAGATGTGAAGATTAATAGAATGTGTATTGAGGCATCTTATAGTTTATCATTGAAAGTAGGCGTTGTGGATATTATCAAGCATATTATTATTCCAATGAAAGATGAGTCTGAAAATTTCAGAAAAATGGCTGTTGAAACTGCAAATAAAGTGATTGTTCATTCGGGTTCATTCCAACTTGATGATAGAACAGTTAATAGATTATTGGATGGTTTGCTATACTCATTTCAAAATCAAAATATGAAACTTAAGCAAGACGATGTTGTATTGGACGCTTTTGGAAATATTATGTGTTCGTTAGGAATTAGAAATAAACCTCATGTGTTGCCAATCATAAGTGTTTTGTTGTATAGATTGAAAAATCAAAATGCTGAAATCAGACAACAAGCTGCTGATCTAATAACTAAGATTGCTCCAGTTTTGAAAATTTGTTCTGAAGATGAAAATGACGCTAATAATATATTGATCAAATTAGGAACTATATTGTATGAGTCCTTAGGAGAAGTTTATCCTGATGTTTTAGGTTCAATTTTGAATGCATTGAGAGCAGTTATTTTAAATGTTGGGGTTGAAAAAATCAATCCACCAATATCACAAATCTTAGCTACATTAACGCCTATTTTGAGAAATAGACATGAGAAAGTCCAAGAAACTACAATCAATTTGATTGGTGATATTGCAGAATACGGTAAAGACTACATCAATCATAGAGAATGGGTGAGAATTAGTTTTGAACTACTTGAAATGTTAAAGGCATATAAGAAACAAATTAGAATTAGTGCAAATAATACATTTGGATTGATTGCAAAAGCGATCGGTCCGTCAGATGTCTTGGTCACATTACTAAACAATTTGAAAGTTCAAGAAAGACAATTGAGAGTTTGTACAGCTGTGGCAATTGGTATTGTTGCGCAAGTTTGTGGTCCTTATACGGTTCTACCTGCATTGATGAATGAGTACCGTTATCCAGATAAGAATGTTCAAAATGGTGTTTTGAAATCCTTTTCATTTTTATTCGAATATATATCATCTTCAGGTACTACAACAACAACTTCAGATTATGTTTATTCAGTTATTCCATTGATACAAGATGCTTTAACAGATAGAGATTTAGTTCATAGACAAACAGCATCAAGTGTTGTTCGTCATTTGGCATTGGGAAGTTTGGGTGAAGGTTTAGAAGATGCGTTTATTCATTTTTTGAATCTTTTATGGCCAAATATTTTTGAAACTTCTCCACATGCCATTTCACGTATATTGGACAGTGTTGAAAGTTGTCGTGTTGTTGTTGGTAGTGGTGTGTTGTTGAATTATTTACTTGCTGGTCTCTTCCATCCTGCTCGAGTTGTGAGAAACGTTTATTGGAGAATTTATAACACAATGTACATTCATTCATCACAATCACTAATCAGTTATTATCCACAGTTTAAAGATATACCAAATGAGTTACAAAGCGATTATAAAGTGGCTGGTGATACCACAATAACTACTGTTAACAATCATACTAACAATTTGAAAGAAAACGTGGCTAGTGAAGATACACCGCCATCTTTTATTACTTCTGTTACCGAATTGGATTTGTGGCTGTGAGCGGCTTGTTTTATATTTAATACCGCACAGCCGCATAAACACTATATTTGAAACAAGTGTGTTTGTTTTTAGCATGTTTCACTATTATCGAATAACTGATTAAAAGTGTTCCATATGATTAGTGATACTGTACAGTTACGGTTATTCTATTGATAGTGAGTCTCTTTGCCTTTCTTTACTTACTTATTGTATATTAGTGTCTTGGGTGTTGTTGACTTGAACATTGCAAGAATGTCAATACTTTTTTTTTATTTGTTATTGATATGAGAGTTCAATCTATTGTTTATTCTTCTTTTGTTTTAGTGGTTAGTTATTAGTTTGAAAACTTTATGTTTTGCTTTTGTATTTCTCTTAGGTTAAAAAAAGTATTTATCACACTGATAGAAGGTATTTGTAAACAAGAGAGAGTTTATTTCATTCGATAGCATGATGGAGTCAAGTATTATAAAGAAAACCTACCATGAGCAGCTAACAGCAAATTCAGAACTAACGAGTAGAATTCAAACTGTTCAAAATGAGTGTAAGATACTAGCTACTCAGTTAACTAAAGTTAAAAATCAAGTTAAAGATTATACCATGATGGAATTGTCAGATAATTGTTCAGTTATGTTGACTCACAAAAGCCTGACAAATTATAAAACGTTGAAAGGTCATTTCAACAAGGTTTTATCAATAAGTTGGCATCCAGATAACAGACACATCTTGAGTGCTGCACAGGACGGGTTCTTATTAGTATGGGATTCAGTTACAGGGTTGAAGAAAAATTTGATAAAATTGGATGATCCTTGGATTTCAGCAACGGATATATCACCGAATGGTCAATTAGTAGCTACTGGAGGATTAGAAAATGCGTGTATAGTTTACAAGTTACATATGAGTGGGATGGAAAATCAAGCGATTGGAAGAAGAAGTGGTAATAATATTTCCAACACACAGCCAAATAATAATGCAACTGGGGATTTACAGACGAAAAAGACTATTGTATCAATTTTCAAAGGTCATAGTGAATACATTTCAGATTTATCATTCATGGGTAACAATTCACAAATCATAACCAGTTCTGGAGACAAGCTCTTGAATCTATGGGATATTGAAAAAGGTGGCAAGATTAAAACATTTGCAGGACACTTGGGAGATGTTCTTTCATTGTCTGTGTCTCCAACCGATTCTAGCAATACTTTCATCTCATGTTCTTCTGATAGATTGGTCAATTTATGGGATGTTAGGTCATTGAAAAATGTACGTCAGTTTCAAATAACGCAGAATTATGACTGTAGTGAGATTCAATTTTTCCCCAATGGTTATGGATTTGCAGTGGGTTGTGATGATGGTAATATTAAATTTTATGATACGAGATCCGATTGTCAAATTTCAAGTTATGATTTTGCGAAAACTGTTAAAAAATTCAAGAGTGGATACTCTTCTTCGACAATAATAGACGATACTAATGGATCAACTAATGCGATTGGAAGTGTCAATTCGATAAGATCTTCAATGGCAGCAGCGTTAGATAATCCTGGTGTTATCAGTATTGATTTTAGTAAATCTGGTAGATTGGCGTTTGTATCGTATGCTGATTATAATAGTGTTGTTATTTGGGATAGTATAACGGGAGAGATAATTGGTACACTTGATGGTCATAAAGATGTAGTTAGTAAAGTGAGAGTAAGCTATGACGGGTTGAGTGTTGCTACTGGATCCAGAGACTATACTACAAAAATCTGGTCTGTGTGATGAATTAATATAACTATATAAAAGATGTATGTATAGGTTACTTGAATAAACCTTTTTGTGTTCTTTTATTTCATCTGAAAAAAACAGTCATTAATTTGAAATAAAGATATAAAGCATAAGAAAGCAAGTTGTTTTCAAGATTTACATAAAAAAAAAAAAGAAAGAAAAAATCACTAATCATCACGTATAATAAACACATACAAATAGTCTCCAAGACCATAACTATCATAGATAGTAAAAACAACAATAAGCGGATGAATTTTTGAGTCAGTTGTATCAAATTAACAAACTCAATTTAGTTCTGCTCTCTTTTTAACATAATCCCACAAACTCTTTAACAATGTATCTGGTAAAGTGAACAAATCCATTGTGAATTCACCATTTTCGACATCATTTTTAATATTCATGTCAGGTGTTCTATTATCATTAATCATTTGAACAACGCCTAATAAATCGTCTTCGTTCAGTTTAGTTAAAGATTCAGCCAATTTTTCTAGATCGACGCCTGCTTTACTAGCTGATTTTGTCTTTTTATTTGATTTTGAATTTGAAGCGTTTGAAGAATTTAAATTAGATAAAGTTGTTGAAGAATCGTTATTTTTTCTTTTTGAAGGTATTGATGGAGTATTAGCAGCAGAATTATTATTATTTGCACTTGAAGCATTTCCACCAGTTGTAGCGCTATTTGAATTACCTGAACCAGAAGTATCACTGTTTGAAACATCGAAATTTGCAACAGGTCCTGATTTTGTCAATTCTTTTAATAAATTTTGTTTATTAGTATTAATTGTAATTGGTGTATCAATAACGTATTTTTCTTTTAAGAAATTTAAATCGTGATTTAATTTTTTATCTCCACCTTTTTCAATCAAAGTTAAAGTAATTGGAATATCAAATCCACCCCAACCTTTTTCACTTATCTTGAATGGTGGTTTTTTAAAAGATCTAACAGGATTAGCAAATGTTGGATGTAAATGATAAGTAACTTTATCAAATATAGTTGCTGGTAATTCGTTACCTTTATCGTCCAACAAAGAGATCTGAATCGCCCATTCTCTCATTGGGAACCCTTCTTGAACAGGAGGAATATCTGTTAGCACATGCTGAGTAGTGGTGATTCTAACTGTTCTCTTTACTTCAACCATGGTATTACTATAGAATGTTGTAAGTATGACAAGATGAGGTGCAGTATAGTATAGTAGTAACCTTAATCTTTCTATGTACGAAACAAATTCAACAAAGATTAAACCTATTTAATTGTCTTTACAATAATAAATCAATCTTTTACAAGCAATTCAGTTTATGAAACTACAGGCAAAATCACTAGAAACATGTTTCAATGCACCATTTCTCGTGCAACAAATTTGGCAAATTTCGAGTTTTTTGGTGCGTCTTTAAATTTTTCTATGTGATTTTTTTTCTCTCTTTAGTGCTTTTTTTCTCTCTTGTTTGTATTCAATTTTTACTCTCTTTTGCTGCTGTTTATTTGGCGGATGGGTAGGATGAGTAAGTAAGATAACATAACACACAGATACAGATGCTACATGTATAATATATTGTATGTAGTTGTAGATATACACATCTGCTGTTAAGAGTGTGGTGTACCTGTCGGCCTGTCTCAGCGCCCAAGGTGAATGTGAACATGTCCACCCACTCGCGGCAGCGCCAGCCTGCGCAGTATCGCACAGTGTAGCACATATCAGACTGTGCCAGCGAAGGCTCTATGTATGTGTCTGTGTTTTATTTCTCATCATTTGTAAGAGCTCGTAGCTGATACACTGTATAACACAACTAACACATATCATTCACCACTCACTTGTTTGTGTCTGTTAACAAACAGTATCCTGACCTTTCTCTTTGTCCGTCCTTTCTTCTCTTTCTCTTGGTCACAATCTCAATTTATTTTCCTAAAACGGAAATTTGCACAATTTTAAATTTTTAAAATTAAGCGCCGAATTAAAAAAAAAAAAACTTTTTTTTTGCTCGTTTCTTTTTTTCAGATCTCGAGGCGAAAAATAGTCAAAAATTTTTTTTTTTTTTTTCCATTTACGGCCAGATCTCAAACATCAGGTTTTATCCACTAGTTCACTAGTTAGAGGTTTATTATTAGATTAGTAATTTATTATAAAGTCAACCGTGTGTGTTTTAGTTGTTCTTTCGGGGATGGAAAATTGGAATTCCTGTTGATTAGCCGTAACTGATAATTAACAGAGGAAAATTAGAAATGTCGTCTGTTGAAGCTGTAGCATCTGGTGCTACTTCAGAAGAAGCTTACGCTTCTTCTTCTACCACCATCCAAAGAAATAAAAACATCAATACTCTTTCTACTGAGCAGAAAACCGCTATCAACACCCATGGTGATGTTTTCAAAGTTCCAGACTACACTTTCAAGCAAATCTTGGATGCAATTCCAAGACACTGTTTCAACAGATCTCTACCATACTCTTTGCATTTTGTCTTTAGAGACATATTAGCTATGAGCGTCACTGGTTACTTGGGTATCACATACATTCCAGTGTTGACCGACAACAAGTTGTTACAATTTGCATTGTACAACTTAATGTCTTTTGTTATTGGTTTATTTGGTTTCGGTTTGTGGATTTTAGCCCATGAATGTGGTCATGGTGCTTTTTCAGACTATCCAAAAGTTAACGATTTTGTTGGTTGGGTCTTGCATTCTTACTTGGTTGTTCCTTATTTTTCATGGAAATTCACCCATGCTAAACATCATCAGCAAACAGGTAATATGAGACAAGATACTGTTTTCGTCCCATACACTAAAAATGAACTTTTGGCTGAAAATCCTGATAAATCTTCAATTTACGATATTGTCGAAGAGACCCCAATTGTGTCCACAATCAAATTGATTGGTCAACAACTCGGTGGTTTACAATTACATTTATGGACAAACGCAACTGGTCAGCCACATAAAGGTTGGTCAAAATTAGGTAAATCTCATTACAATCCAATGGCTCCAATTTTTGATAATGGTGCATTCTGGTACATTGTCTTATCTGATATCGGTATCTTGAGTACAGCTACTGTTGTTTATCTATGGCAACATTATTTCGGTGTTTTCAACATGATGGTCTTATGGTTTGTCCCATGGTTGTGGGTCAACCATTGGTTAGTCTTTGTCACTTTCTTACAACATACCGATCCTACTTTACCTCATTATGAACCTTCAGAATGGACTTTTGCTAAAGGTGCAGCTGCTACAATCGACAGAGAATTTGGTTTTATTGGTCAACATATCTTCCACGATATCATTGAAACCCACGTCTTGCATCACTACATCTCTAGAATTCCTTTCTATAACGCTAGAGAAGCATCTGCTGCTATGAAAAAAGTTATGGGCGAACATTACAGACACGATGGTGAAAATATGTGGAAATCTTTATGGAAATGTATGAGATCATGTCAATTCGTTGATGGTGACAATGGTGTTTTAATGTTCAGAAACACCAATGGTATTGGTGTCAAGCCATAGATTCACTTAAAGTGTTTCTCAGCTCTTGTATGTTGTTGGCTTCTTTTGATCACCCACTATTTTGTATTTATTCTATTTTATTTTTTTTTGTCCTTTTTCCTCTCTTCTTTGTTACTGTTATTTATTTGCGGTTGTTATTTATTATATTTACCTTGTTCTTGCTTATGTTGTGTATAGAGTTATTTCAATTTCATTTTTCCCAATTACACGGTCTTTAACAAAAACGATAAAAAAAAAAAGATGTAAAATTTAGCAGTCTATTCAATTTCTACATTTGAACTATTTAGCTTTATAAATTATGTTTTTTACCAATTATAAAATCAAAACACTGGAAACGAAAAGCATAGTGATGAATCCCAAGATGAAACATGACTTGTCATTTCTTGATGAAGAATCGTTGGTAAAGTCAAAATCCACTTCTCCACCAGGCAAGTCTTTGTACAAGTCAAATCCGACTGAATCAGCAGCTTCCTCATCATCAACATAACTTGGATTTGTTGAGTTGAAATAAGTACCGTTATTTGAAGCAGGAGTGGTGAAATTGTCTGTAGTTTTGTAATTATTAAATATGCTTGATTTACTTGAGAAGCTGGTTTGAAATGCTGTTGTTGTTTTGTAACTAGGTGTTGATGAGGAGGTTGGACTAGTTAAAATAGGTTCTTCAGTCTCCAATACAAACTCATCAGTAACTGGTTCCGATTTGTGGACGGGTTCATCATGGAAAACAGGATGGTCACCAAGTTTGTTGATACTCTCATCAATCTCAAGGATAAATCTCCCTTCATCTTTAAACAGATTATCGATCGATGTTGGAGAGTTGAAACTTTCTGTGCTTGATGTCACCGATGCAACTTCATCAATATATCTCACACTTTGGAATGGAGATTTCGTCAACTGTGAAACATGGCTTGTAATACTAGGTGTTGTCATTCCAGTGGTGGTTGAATTACTAAACGCTGAAGTTTCACTATTTAGCAAATCTGAGCTACTTGAATGTGAACTACCGCTTGAAACAACTAAAACTGTCGTGGTTTCATAAACGACATTTAGCGTTTCTGTAATTGTGACAAAGACAGTCGTTGGCTTCAAAGTAACATACACAGTATTCACACCGCCTAAACTTGTAACCTCTTGATGATTTCCAAAAGTGGACAAATTGTGGTGTAGAGTGTCTTCTTTGTTAGAACTTTTGCCCCTAGCTGCTTCCAAAGTTGGCTCAACGAGATTGTTTTCAGTAAAAGCATCAAACTGGAAAAGCTTTACTTTCTCAGCAGCAGTCTGTCTAATTAAAGCAAGCAATAGGAAGTAAGAAATCAAAAAATTCATAGTATCTGTAGATTTGAACTTTTTTGCTGGTCTATCTTGATGATTATAGTGTACACACTAATTGATAAAAACGATTATAGCAAATGTGGTTTTTGAAAACTTTACAAAAGAAAAAGAAAAAAAGGTTTAAAGTTTGTTTGACAAAGTGAAGCATTTGCAATACATCTTCTTTGTGTATCCTCTTTTCAGCACACTAAACAAAGGAAAAGTCGGTAAAATGGTTTTTTAAAAAAAAACACAGATTAAGCGCCCAAGTTGTGTTAAACTAGGCAAAAGTTGATCGTCGCGTCGATCGACTGCTACCTGACATTGACTTACAGTTGTACTGCTACATCAAGGAGACAGCGTGACATTTTGTGAACGTGCAACCTTAAAGTAGGAGCACTAAAAAGAAAGGTAAGACTACATGATTGTAGTTAATAAAGTCGAGAATGGTACAACAGAGCTATTTTGAGTGTTCTTGAGCAGTTTACGCTCTGAGTCGAAAAAAGGTTTCTATAACCTAAGAATTCAAGTTGGATGGTTATGCTGCAACTAGATTTTGAGCACATAAAGAAAATTACCTTGACACTTATTACATCGAGCAAACAAGAGAGGTTTCACTTCGTATGCGTGTGTGTGACTGTAATGATGTCGCATTGTTCATTGTACATTGTTAAATAGCTTTATACTTGTAGCTATAATTACTAAGACAGATTGACTTGTCTCTTCTATGCTTTTCACAAGTAGACTTTGTTTAATTGCTTCAACTGGAACGAGGGTACCAATTATCAGGAACACCTTATAAGACCTTTCTCTCTCAAGAGCTAATGGAACGGAAATAGCGTAGACATTAGCCTCAGTGTGGCTTTTATTTTATCTCCTGACCCTGTGGCGAATATTTTGTGGGGTCCTGTGCGTTTGCGGCACTTTACAATAAAAGTACGGGGCAATTTTCAAATTTTAGCTATATTAGGCAATTAAGATCCGACTTTGAGTATTTCCGTTGAACAACATAAATAGAGCGTTAAATTCCTATGTCTGAATTTCAACTAAAATGCTCTTTATATTCATATCTCCGGTTTAATAACAAATCAGCTTCGGTGATAATTAGATTACAACAAGTTTTTAAAAAATGGCTTTAGGTTCCCCATACTATACTTTGAATAACGGAAGAACAATTCCAAAAGTAGGTCTAGGTATTTTCCAAACACCTGTGAATGTGGCAACTTCAATTGTGGAGAAAGCTTTGGATATCGGGTACAGACATTTCGACTCTGCTCATGATTACAAGAACGAAGCGGAAGCTGCTCAGGGTATTGTGAATTGGATTGCCAAAGATCCTGAAAATAACAAACGTGAAGATGTGTTTTTCACAACTAAAGTGTGGGATACTTACCATGGGTATGAAAACACCAAAAAAGCCGTGGAAGAATCCTTAGAAAAGACAAAAGGTTTGGAGTACATTGATTTGATATTGGTTCATTCACCTCAATCAGACGATGAAAAAAGACATGGTACTTGGTTAGCTTTACAAGAGGCTGTTGAGTCCGGTAAAGTCAAGTCAATTGGTGTTTCTAACTACGGTATCAAGCATTTAGAACAACTGCTAGCTTACCCGGATTTAAAGATCGTGCCAGCCATCAATCAAGTTGAAGTTCATCCATGGTTAATGCGTACCGATTTAGTCGAGTTTGGTAAAAAACACGGTATCTTAACAGAAGCTTACTCTCCATTGGCAAGAGGTGAAAAATTCAATGATCCAGTCTTGAACGAGTTGGCTAAGAAGTATAATAAGACTCCGGGACAAATATTAATTGCTTGGTCAGTTAGTAAAGGTTTAATTCCACTTCCAAAGACTGTCACAGAATCCAGATTACTTCCAAACTTGGACGTCTTTAACTTTGAATTGTCAGAGGAAGACACTAAAAAACTTGAGCATCCAGATTCATATGAAGTCTTTGCTTGGGACCCAACTGTGTATCCTTTAGATAGCGAAAAGCCAAAAAATTAGGTAGTGTCCGTAATTTGTAAGAATAGTGCAAGTTAAAAAGTCTATTATATTATACTATACCAAATCAATTGTAAGATGTAAAACCGAGATGTGAGGCGCAGTAAGTTTTAATTATTGTACCAGCCACATCTTTTTTACAAGGTGTAACATGTGGCTGTGCAACAGCAACAGGAAGCAGTTCGGTCTACGGACTTAATAGTAAATCCGCTACTCTATCGTCATTTCTTCAGAGCTTTAGCAAACGCTATAGATACCCATGATTTGAAGCATAGTTTGAATTGTGTATTAGCAATACTTGGGATTGCTTTGTTAAAGTTCAATCGAAAAAGAAATAGGCAAAATAAAATCGAAAAGAACAAGCAATTTTGAATGGATTATCACTTATTCATGTTTCAAACAGTCTAGCCCGTAAAGTAATTCGTCTTCTGTGCTAGCGTGAAAAACTCGTATTCACTTTGAACGGAGACAATTTTTAAACCCCGTAAAGATCTGCAAGTTAGTCATAGTTTTAACGTTTTCATTTTTGTCGAGTTTTTATCAATTTAATAATAACTTGTAATGTAATTAATAGTATAAATAGAAGTCAATTTCTGCTAATTCATACTGACATGTCTCTTGTTTACTGACTCAATTCATTCTAATTTTAAAAGTTATTAAACATACTTAAGATGTCGCAAAAAGTGAATAGGTTAAAAATGGCATTAGGATCTCCATTTTATACATTGAACAACGGTAAGACAATCCCAAAAGTTGGATTAGGTGTTTACCAAACACCTCCAAATGTAGCAACTTCGATTGTCGAGAAAGCACTGAGTGTCGGTTACAGACATGTTGACTCTGCATATGGTTATAACAATGAAGCAGAAGTTGCTCAGGGAATTGTGAATTGGGTTGCAAAAGATCCTGTAAACAATAAACGTGAAGATGTGTTTTTCACTACTAAAGTGTGGAACTCTCATCATGGATACGAAAAAACTAAAATAGCCGTTCAGGAATCTTTAGAAAAGACTAAGCTTATTGACTATATTGACTTAGTGTTAATTCACACTCCACAATGCGATGATGAAAAAAGACACGGAACATGGTTAGCTTTGCAAGAGGCTGTTGAATCAGGTAAAGTCAAGTCAATTGGTGTTTCCAATTACGGTATTAAGCATTTAAAACAACTGTTAGCTTATCCAGATTTGAAGATTATACCAGCTGTGAATCAAGTTGAAGTTCATCCATGGTTAATGCGTACTGATTTAGTCGAGTTTGCGAAAAAACATGGTATCTTAACAGAAGCCTACTCTCCATTAGCAAGAAGCCAAAAAATGGATGACCCTGTTTTAAATGAACTTGCTAAAAAGTACAACAAGAGCAATGCTCAAATCTTGGTTGCATGGTCAATTAGTAAAGGTTTGATCCCACTTCCAAAGACTATCACAGAATCTAGATTACTTCCAAATTTGGATGTTTTCGATTTCGAGTTGTCAGAAGAAGATATTAAGAAACTTGAACATCCAGATTCATATGAATTCACCGGTTGGGATCCAACCGTGTATCCATTGGACAGTGAGAAATGAATTTTCAAGTAGTCCGTAAGACCTAGAAGTTGTATAAAAAAAAATAACATGTTAAGTAGCTTCATCTACTTGTTTTACAAATCCAACCCTGAGTAAACATTTTGGTACGTACGATGTGCTACAACAAAACGTCCATTCTTGTCGTTTAATGTCTTTTTTCACCCGATTATTATTCTAGTGTATCAGGAAACGGTCAATTGACTAAATCATCACCAGTCTCTGTATATAATTAACTCCGAAACTACCGGAAACTAGTTCTCGGGAGCGGTAATTAGTAAGAGCAAGAAAGTTTCCGGCAGCCGCTTAATAAAATCTCATTACGCCTTCCTTGCACCTGTAAAATACCGTTCAGATTAGTAATAATCATGTGAAATTCTTCAAATGAAGATAGCAGCTTATCAAATATCAAGCAAAATATAACTGAAAAGCCTTATGACGTTTATAGTAAGACACAGTAGTAGACTGAACAATAATAAATACAAGTTTCAACACTAAGAGTATTATTTTCCGTGTCTATGATTGTTTCACTTAGTAACTTTTTTCATAAAGTGGCAATTGTGTCAGTGTAATATCATTATCCATCTCAAATAATAATTTGTAATGTAAACCGTAGTATAAATAGAACCTGGTTTTGCGCCATTTCAATTGACTCTTTTCATTTAATTAGTTGCTCGACTTTTTTTTTTTCTTTTTTTTTTCTCTCTCTCTACTTGTCATAGGCAATAAGAGACAGTTTTGTAATCAAACAATTGCATTAACAAATCAATTCACAATGGCCTTAGGTTCCCCATACTATACTTTAAACAACGGTAAGACAATCCCAAAAGTCGGTTTTGGTGTTTACTTAACACCTGCAGATGTCGCAACTTCAATTGTGGAGAAAGCTTTAGATGTCGGATACAGACACATTGATTCTGCTCATGTTTACAAGAACGAAGCTGAAGCAGCTCAAGGTGTCTTGAATTGGATTGCTAAAGATCCTAAAAATAACAAACGTGAAGATGTGTTTTTCACCACAAAAGTTTGGAACACTTATCATGGATATGAAAACACCAAAAAAGCCGTGGAAGAATCTTTAGAAAAGACAAAAGGATTGGAATATATCGATTTGCTATTAGTTCATTCACCTCAATCTGACGATGAAAAGAGACACGGCACTTGGTTGGCTTTGCAAGAAGCAGTTGAGTCCGGTAAAGTCAAGTCAATTGGTGTTTCTAACTACGGTATTAAGCATTTGGAACAATTGCTAGCTTACCCGGATTTGAAGATCGTGCCAGCCGTGAACCAAATTGAAGTTCATCCATGGTTAATGCGTACCGATTTAGTTGAGTTTGGTAAAAAACACAGTATCTTAACAGAAGCTTATTCTCCATTAGCAAGAGGCCAGAAATTTGATGATCCTGTTTTGAATGAGTTGGCTAAGAAATACAATAAAAACAGCGGTCAAATCTTAGTTGCATGGTCAATCAGTAAAGGTTTAATTCCACTTCCAAAGACTGTTACAGAATCTAGATTACTTCCAAATTTGGATGTTTTCGATTTTGAATTGTCAGAAGAGGATATTAAGAAACTTGAACATCCTGATTCATATGAAATCACCGGTTGGGATCCAACAGTGTATCCATTGGACAGTGAAAAATAAAACTGTAGGTAGTTTGCAAAGAATTGTAAGTTTTTATATATCTGAGATAATACAAATTACAATGTTTTTTCAGCAATCATCCTTTGGTGATAACTCAATAATTGTGACTTATATTGACAGTAGAAAGAAAAAAAATAGTATTTAAAGAGTGGTATACCCTTTCTTGTACAATTGTTCACTATTTATAAACCAGTGGATGATTTACAGTAGTACTGAGATGTCTAGTTATATTATTTCTTGTACTACAAGCGAGGCTCAACGGCTTCTACGACATTGAAATCTGTTGTATACACTGAAGCTCTTTATTCTTTAACTTTCCTTAGGAAAACTGTTCCGTGGTTGAATAAAAGTGTATTGAAAATAATGTCAGTTTGCAAAAATGTAAGAGTAAAGTAATATTATTCATGTTGTGAATATTTAGTTCTCTTTCAACCGGATATTATTACAACACCTCTTGCCAAACATTGCAGTAATTACTCCAACGTCACCGATTAAAAACAGGCATGTTAGCTTGATTTTCAAATTTTTACACAATTGATGTCAATGCGTTAACAGGTCAAGACAATGTTGGCTTGTAAAATTTTTCTAACTTTCCGTCAATTTCGGTATAACCGTTAGTCCAAATACCACTTATCAACATTGTAAATAGTGCTTCAACTAGTGCTTCAGGGGGAGATTTGAGGCTAATTTGAGGCGCAGTAAGTATTAAGTTACATCAGCCACAAATGGGTATCACGTTCTCTGTTTCAAAAATTTGATTTTATTTCCGGCAATTTCTTAAAAACTTTTGCATTACAGCGCTATTGTTGTGTGGATGAGCATTTGCATTGTTAGCTGCCTTGACCCGGTATCAGTGAAACTTTATATTAGTAATCTGATCTATTGATGTTTTGAACTCTCGCAAACTAGAGAACACTCAATCAATTTTAAAGTAAGAAGAGACAACATAGTGTCAATTTAGAATGAACAGTTTTGGAATGCTTTTGTAATGTTACTTTCACCCATTTGTACCTTTATACCAATGATGTGCTGCTCAAGTACAACTACTTACTATTCGAATCCGATACGTTAATCGGTTTCACATTGTGCCTCCTTCGACTTACTTGTATTGTTTGAGTATAGTTTTCGAGAAGTTTGTAACAAGAAGTGATCTTCTGTGAGTGATTTTTTCATATTGCTCAAATTATAATTTGTAATGCATCCTGTAGTATAAATAGACCTTAGTTTGCTCGCTTTGTGAAAGAATTTTTTATTTTGTCTAGTCTCTCTACAATTGACTTCATCTTCATTCAGTCTATGATAAAGTTATTGAAGCAAGTAAATAAGCACAAAATGGCATTAGGATCACCATACTACACCCTAAATAACGGCAAGACGATTCCAAAAGTTGGTTTTGGTGTCTACAAGACCCCTGCAAACGTTGCAAGTTCAATTGTGTTTGAGGCTTTAAAAGTCGGTTACAGACACATTGACTCTGCTGAATTGTACAAAAACGAGGAAGAAGCTGCTATTGGTATTGCCAAATGGATCGAATTAGATCCTGAAAATAACAAACGTGAAGATGTGTTTTTCACCACTAAAGTTTGGGACACTTACCATGGTTATGACGCCACTAAAAAGGTTATCCAAGAATCTTTGGAAAAGACAAAAGCCATTGATTACATTGACTTATTATTAATCCATTCACCACAGTCAGATGACGAAAAAAGACACGGCACTTGGTTAGCCATGCAAGAGGCTGTTGAGTCTGGGAAAGTCAAATCAATTGGTGTTTCCAACTATGGTATTAAACACTTGGAGCAATTATTAGCTTACCCGGATTTGAAAATCAAACCAGCTGTCAACCAAGTTGAAATTCACCCATGGCTAATGCGTACCGAGTTGCTTGAATTTAACAAGAAACACGGTATTTTGACCGAGGCTTACTCTCCATTGGCAAGAGGTCAAAGATTTCAAGACCCAACACTAAACGAATTGGCTAAAAAATACAACAAAAATAGCGGTCAAATCTTGGTTGCATGGTCACTAAGTAAAGGACTTGTACCACTTCCAAAGACTGTCACTGTGTCCAGGTTACTTCCAAATTTAGACGTCTTTGATTTCAAGCTATCCGAGGAAGACATTAAAAAGCTTGAGCATCCTGAATTGTATGGAGTCACTGGTTGGGATCCAACTGTGTATCCATTAGATAGTGAAAAATAAACAAAATATTCAAGCACCGTTTAAATGTCTTTGAGTTTATGAACAGAAAGTTATAACTGGCGCTTAATGCTGTATCAGTATTTCCTTATTAGGATCAAAACTTATAATTGCGGCTGTGTGGCATTTTGATATTATTGCTCCTCGAAACTTGGCAAAAAAGTATAATCGTCTCTGACTATGGTGGTTATGCGACCCGTTCTAGAATCTCAGATAAGTAAGTAGTTTCCGTTTTTGGTAATATAATCGACTGATTTGTACGCTTTATAGCTTTGTCCATTCTTCGATATTTTCAACATAACTTTTAGTAAATTTTCATTTCCAACTTTAAAATGACAAATAAATAGTTGTCTATTTTTCCATTTCAACTGGTAAGAAGTACATTCGAATCCAATTGGAACAGTCTTTCACTAAAATCATCATTCTCTTTTGCAAACAAATATAATTTACCCAATCAAAATGGCTTTAGGTTCTCCATACTACACTTTAAATAACGGTAAGACAATTCCAAAAATTGGTCTAGGTGTCTACAAGACTCCACCTAACGTTGCTGGTTCAATCGTTTTCGACGCTTTGAAAGTTGGTTACAGACACATTGATTCTGCCGAATTATATAAAAACGAGGAAGAAGCGGCCAATGGTATTGCTAAATGGATCGAATTAGATCCTGAAAACAACAAACGTGAAGATGTGTTCTTTACAACTAAAGTTTGGGATACTTATCATGGATACGAAGCCACCAAAAAGGCCATCGAAGAATCTTTAGAAAAAATCAAATCAATTGGATACATTGATTTGCTATTATTGCACTCACCACAATCTGATTATGAAAAGAGACATGGCTCGTGGAAAGCTTTTGAAGAAGCTGTTGAATCCGGTAAAGTCAAGTCAATTGGTGTTTCCAACTACGGTGTTAAACATTTGGAAGAGCTATTAGCTTACCCAGATTTAAAGATTAAGCCAGTTGCTAATCAAATTGAAGTTCATCCATGGTTGATGCGTACCGAAATCGTTGAATATTGTCAAAAGAATAATATTGTTGTTGAAGCTTATTCTCCTTTGGCTAAGGCTAGAAAATTTGACGATCCAACATTAATTGAATTGGCTGAAAAATACGGTAAAACTTCAGGTCAAATCTTGATTGCCTGGTCCTTGGCTAAAGGTCATGTTGTCTTACCAAAAACAGTCACCGAGTCAAGATTGTTGCCAAACTTGCAGGTTTTCGATATTAAATTATCTGAAGAAGATATTGAAAAATTACAGGATCCAAATGCTTACTTCACAACTGGTTGGGATCCAACCACCTATCCTTTAGACAACGAAAAATAAGCAACTTTGTATATTTTTTAAAAGATATCTATCAGTATATTTGAATAAAAGGTTGTGAATACACAAAAATATAAACAAAAAAGAAAACACAAATTCACGCAACTTTAAGCCCAGTACTGTAAAATCGAAAAAGTGTAGAATACGATAATCAGTTAGGGAAACCTTCGCTTTGCCAGAAATCCAAGTACAAATCAAGTAAACAAGAAGCACTCCAAGCTTGTGTAGGACTAGAATCAGCACATAATTCACCGTTTTTATTTGTCAATTCAGTCAAACCTGCCCAAACACTATCATACAACCACTTCTTATGGCCCTGCAATCTCTTGCTCAACAATTGATGTAAATAATCAGTGGACCCGCCTTTGGAATTCTTGCATGCATCGTGAGCATTTCTATGAGACATTCTAAAAGCTCTCAAGAAATATCCATTTATCCACAACCATTCAGGGCCTTGATGATAGTTACGGCCTTTAGATGTAGCAAAATCGTCACTATCTTCACTGTTGTTATAGTATGGTCTATAATTCAAATCAGAAGGATCCAAAGTTGCTAAACCGACAGGACCACGTAACACTTTATCGGCTAATTGAACAGCCCCTAATATTTTATCTGGGGTAAACAATTCAGGTGCAACACAATAAGCAATAGGGAAATTGCCCCTCAATTGATAATCTTCATAAGGTTTTCCAGATTTGAATAAATCCTTATAAATACCTCTTCTGTTAACTATGGATGAATCAACTTCATAGTTTGCATCTTCTTTTGGATCTTTAGGAATATAGAAACATCTCTCAAAATTATCCTGCACTAATTGATTCCACTCCTTAAAAGTAACTGTATCACCATTTTGCGTTTTCACAGAATCATATTCAAAATCACCAGTGGAATTCAATTCCACGACAAATCTTAGAGCGCTCTTCAATAAACCATTGATTTCAATAGCAGCTCCATCCCTTGGTGTACCTGGATAACCTTTGTTACCAGCTTTGTAACTTTCACCCATTTTATCCATCCATGTACCACAGTTGAATTGATTACCACCAAACACCAATCCATTAGACCAATCGACTTTAATTTCAACATTGAAACCTTCATCTTTCATTTGAGAATCAATTTGAGGACCAGCATTAGCTTCACGATACTTGATTCCAGCTGCATGTCTACTTAAAATCTCATAGATAATTTCTCTAATTGTAGATTCATGACTGAAAGCTCTAGGATCGTCAAATCTAACATAAGTATCATCCAATGGAAATCTTCTTTTCACCTTACAATCCAAAATTTCAATACCGTTAGGAGCATTTTTGATGTAAGATTGAATACATTCCAAATAAAACCAAGCTGCGTCTCTAGCATTATATCTAGGTTCTTTTCCTGATCCTAACAAGTTTGGGATTAGACCATGTTTCAAAGTCATACCAAACTTGAGAATATGTTCTTTGGCAACATCAAATCTTCCAGTAGCAATCAACAAACCCCTAACTGAAATAAAAACGTCTCTACCCCAACATCTCATAAAATCATAACTAAAATGTGGTAAACCTGCAGCTAATGATGGAACTGTAGTAAATGGATCAATTGACGCTGTTCTCATATTTGTCACCATTTGAATGGAGCACATAGCAAGACTTTGCACAAATTCAGTACTATTCTGAATCTCAATACTCATCAAGCTTAAAGCTCTGTATCTTAAGGCTTCATAAGCAACCCCGAGTACCAAACCAAAGTATCTTGGAACTAAAAAGTAAGGCACTTTTTTAACTTTTTCAAGTCTTGTCTCTAACCATTCTTTGAAAGGAATGATAGATTGATCCTGAATTGTATACTTCTGTAATCTATTTGAAATATAATCCAATGCCCAAGTACCTGTTCTCAAGTGTCTTGCAATAGGATGAGCTAAATCATTGTTTCTGAATATTTCTTTTAACGGTGAGATCCAACCTTGAATACCAGCGTAGACTAGGTGGCCATAATCTGGGACTACATAGACACCATCCGTTCCTGCACTTGCATCCCGTTCCTCAGATTCACATCTATATAAGATGTCATTAATTGCAATAAGGTCTAAATCTTTAGCTGCTTCGATTGCACCAGTTTTCAAGAATGTCAACAATTCATCATCGCAATCTATCAAATCGGTAGATAAAACAGCAATAGAACCTTGAGGGAAATAATCAGGTAAAGTAACTACTGAACAATTTTTTTCTTCATTGAATTCAATATTCAACGGTGACAATTCTTTTAACTCAACAGGAATATATTCCACATGATTATCATCAACATCTTTTGGCTTGTCACTTTTTCTAATCAATGTGTAAGAGAATTTATTTTTGACTATAGAACCACTTAAAGTTATTGGAGACAATTTTTGCTCATTATCATTGTAAAATTTGGTTCTGGCAATCAAAAAATATCCCTTACCTGTTTTTGCATTTGTTCTATGGACAGTTATGTATTGACCATCATGATGAACATGCATTTCATTAGCTTCTAGATCAGCGACAGACTGATTCGCAATCTCTGTTCTCAAAGCGTTAAGTTTGCTTTTAACATCTCCTATACCATTCCCGTAACTGTATAATTTTTTGTCTTGAACAACGTTCAGTAATTTAGGATAACATTCATCATAACCAAATGTGGTACCCACAGCACATGAACAAATGGAAACTAACGCAGCATTAGGTAAAGTATCTTCAATCGTTCTCTTTTCATTAGGTGTTTCATTATCATGTGTACAATCCATAAATAATGCATGTGGTGGTTCACTTGTAATAATTTGAGGAAACGGAATTTCTGATTTCTTGATAATATCTTCCAATCCTCTTTTTGCAAATTCTTTAGCATTAGCGGGATATGCAATTTCATCTAATGGTAACCAACTGAATGATCCAATAGGTCTACCACCATGTCTATGAACTAATCTAGAAAGCTCTCCAACAGAATATGCTTGCATGGCTTCTCTGATTAAAGAAGAAATACCTAAACGCTCAACAAAAATAATATCCAACTCTTCACTACCAGTAAACAACTCCGCAACAACATATAAGTTTGGATTCACCTCTCTTGCAGCATCTAACAATGCTTCACCAACGTGAAGTGGTGTTGAATGACAATTATCAATTCTAAAACCATCAAATAGAGTTGCTGAAAGTTTAGAATACTCAATCATTCTAGACCATAAATAAGGGGAATCTTCCGGTTTCGCACCATAACGTAACTTGACACAATCACCCCAAACGATGACTTCTCTTCTCAAATAGCACTTTGATGCACTAGAAGCAAAATCAACCAATGGATTTCCACCCCAGATCCAACCATTATTAGCCAATGCCCACTCTTGACCTTGAGAATCATGAAATCTAGTAAAGTAAGGTTCAGTCAATGGACTATCTTTAGTAACTTCACCCATTCTTGGTCCGTGTTCTTCAATTCTCTGATACTTAATTCTGTTATAGATCTGTTCCAAAATTTCACTGTTATCATCGTCATAAGTACGATATAATGGTAAATTGATTTCATCTAAAATGGATTGAGCTTTTTCTTTTAACTGTTCAAATTCAATATAGCCATAAATACAATATAAAATAGAGGCAAATTTCTCGATATTGATACTGTTGGCATACCTGGTCGACAGACCAAAACTTTCATTGTTGTTACATGAAGATGCAACAAACTGAGCAATTTGAGGAACAGACGAGTAGATTTCCTTTGGAACATCAACTGAGCAAGTCATTTCTGTTTTGTTTTGTTTCCAATAAGCTTCTAAATCTTTCAAATGAGTTTTCACATCAACGACATAATATTGCCATAGTTTAAGCTCACCCAAAACATATATCTTGATACCATCCATAACTTTTAACAAATCATCTGTAGTTTGAATATTTGTTGGATATCCGTGCCATTTCATAGAGGAACTAAATTGTAGCAATGACTTGTCCAACTCCATTGCAGGAATCAAGTGAGGTGCCGTTTCATGATTGTATCCAACCTCTGGATGTTCTCTTAACCATTCAGAGTTGTTTGCAGTATGGTTGAAGACTACATCGGTCATAGCTAAGATGCCATGATTAGTTCTCAAATCTGTTATCATTGATTTGACGTCATCAACTCCATTTTTGAAAATTTCAGGGTCAAATGATAGTTGGTCATAAATCGAATACGGTGAATTAGATTCTCCTCTGTGTTGTAACGGAGTGAAATGGATCATATTATAGCCTTTTCTAGCAACTTCTTTAAATAAAGGGGTCCAATCTTTCTTAAAATCGTTTCCCATCCATTTAGAAATCATAGACTGCATACTTATAGCATTTAAAGGTAAGTATTTGTCATTGATAAATAGAGATGGAGGCACAACAAAGTAAGATTTTCTAGTTGTTTTAAAAACTTCCAAATCTTGAATGTTTTCGTCTTCTAGATTAGCATCTTGAGATAATAGATTGTAACTAAAGTAATAAGAGTAAGCACCTGGCTTATAGATCTTGATATCAACAATCGTATCTTGATAAAAAGTGGAAGGAATCTTGTGTCCATGAAACTTTCCTCTTTTGAACTGTTTATCAGGAGCATTAGGAACATCCAACCATAAGACACCATTATTAGTAATTTGTGAACCGGCAACAATGTAGAATCTCAATATAAACAACGGGTCATCGGGCTTAGCGTCTGGGTTTGGCGCCCCTGCAGGAAATGTTAGCACCCCATTTTGATTACTTGTTATTGGGGCACCAGCACTATCAATCCTCAATAGAACAATTTTGGTCATTTTTCAAAATTTTTAAAGTGTTGATTGAGTAAGTTGATCAGTTGTATGCTTGTTATTAAGTATAAGATACTCAAATTTTGTTTCTTGTTTTGCTGTCTTTTTTTTTATCTTTTGTGGGGTTCTCCCTCTATAAGTCCTTATCTTGTCAAAGAATGTGTATGACTTAATGCTTCTAGCTTTTTATTTAGTATTAACGAATCAAACCAATCTCAATCCTTGAATAAGTTTCTTGGATTGTTTGGATTCAATTGGTCAAAAAGAAGAAAGAAGAACCCACTATAAAGCGCTATTAAAGCAGTCAGTTAAACAGTCCCTCGCACACTTTATACTTACTTGTCAGGTGGTGAGCGCAGTTGCTTCTATGCAGTCATCGTGCGGCTGACAAGATTGCTGTCGTTTCTTTTGTCTCCATCTGCCTCAAGCCAATGTGGATCTCGCCGATAGTTCTTTACAGATCTTAACCGTTGAGTTGCATCAATCGGGGGAACTGTGAATTAGTTACAAGAAATGGAAAATAATAGAAAATGGGTCAATAATTACCTGTTATACATTATACACAAAGATCGTTCTACCTCTCAGCTTGAGCGCAATCTTGTCGTGGTGAATCCACTCGGTGTCCAAGTCGCAGTAGCTTATATCATCAAACACCTTGCTGTAGTTCACCATCAAGTCCACAAAAGATATCTCACTGCTCGGTCTCAATACTGTACACTCTTCTGCCTCTTTATTGTTTGATGGGGGAAATTGCTGTTGAAATTCGGTAATTATATCGACTATCGTTGCGTTGGTTGCATTGTTGTAGAAATCACTATTGTTATTGAAGTACGATTGTAAGAATAGCAAGTTGAAACTTCTAGCTTTTAATGGGATACCAGAATTTTGCAGCACATTCAATTCGATTTGATCCATCTCGTAGTTTTCTTCATTCAATTGCCATATCTTGATAGAAAACCTGCTCAAGTCGAGGCACGAAATTTTATAGCCGTTAGGTGAAAATCTAGGCTTGGTAGGAGCTTTTGTGTATCCCAGGGTCTGTTTCAAATACTCAAGACTAACGTGGTCTATATTATTAATTGTTGTGTCAGCATGGAGGGGGTATTTCAATGGTATAACCTCCCAACAACTTTTCTCTTGGTTTTTCGTATGAGCAGCACCAGATGCCCTTGTGAATACTAGCCCTTGATACCCAATGTCTAGCTCAGCATCATTAAGCAGTAAGCAAAATTGTGTTTCATGATGTAACAGGTTAACCATGTCTAGTGGTGGTTGATTTTCAGAATTTTCACTTGGAAAAAAAAGAGTGAAAATGTTACTGAATTTGGTTGAAAGAATGCTAGCAAGTAAGTCTATTCCGTCCCATAACTCCGTATTTCTCTGGTTCTTGACATCTTGCATTTGTAAAATAGCAAATAGTTGCACTAACGTATTACACAAGATGACTGTATCTCCCGATGAAATTGAAGCCGAGTCCAGATCGACCAGTTTATAATTCAAAAACTCGAGAATTGAGATCTGGCAACAAAGATCTGCGTCAGTTTCGGTTAACAAATGCTCAAATATCACAAACATTGATGAACAGTGGGCTTGAAAAACATGGTTTAAATAGTGTCTACATTCATTTTCAACATCAGAGTCTCTATGCGACTTTGGGTAGTTAAACTTTTTCTGCAACACCAGTTTGAATAAATAGATAGGGTCAATCAGTTTGCTTTCAAATAAGGTCCAATCCAACTTTGCCAATAATTTTAATGCCAACTCCACAATCAAATGATTTGATTTTTCATTCAGCATTCTCATGATCACATCAGTCAAACAAGACTTCAAGTCATTTTCTGTATCGAAGAAATGGTCAGAATCATTTGAGATCATTAGACTGAAAATTATAGTTGCACAAATAGAATCTAATTCCGTATTATCATAGCTTGCCCAATTTTGGAGTTCTCTTTTCAACAAAGGACGCCAGATATCGGTAATTTCTTGCTTTGCCCATTTCATGTTGGATAGCAACAATTCAAGAAGATAGATTGCTTCATTGGAGATCTTTTTAAACTTTGATAACGTATACTGAGAGAGGATTTTTAGATTTAAAGTTGTATTGTTGAAAGACGACAAACCATAACTAAGAAAAAGCTCGTTGACTCTAGGTTGCAATTCGTCGCTAGTTATCAATCTCAACACGATGAAAGCTGTTATTGGGTATCGACCCCTGTTTATGGATTCCTGATTGTAAAAGCAAAGATCTTGAATGAACGCATCTTCAACGATTGCTACAAATTCAGGATTTGTGGGGTTTTTGTTAGACATGAAAAAATCGCTTATAGTTTGACACAAAGAGACATTGTGTACCAAATGAACTAAAGGAAAGAATTTTATATCATTATCAAGTAAATAGTCAATCTTTTCAAACGGTACGTCACCAATTGGCTGTTTGTCACAGTGTTGGTAGATCTTGAGTTTAGAGACATCTGAATGATTTTTGTTGAAAGGTGTGAATTCAAATTTAACTAAATCAATGAGATGTGACTGTTTCTCATCGTTTCCAACAATTTCAAAAGTTCTGGAATCTTGCCAATAAAGTAAAGAATCTACCTTTGAACTTGGTTTGATGGCCAGCTTTTTAAGTAACTTGGTCAAGTCAGAAGTAAGAAGTAAAACATGCAAAGTAAAATCTTTGTTAATTACGACCAAGCATTTATTTGATGCAGAGTCAACAACAGAATCAAGAGCTAAAAAATTGGTAAAATCTAGTACATCTTCGATGTTTTGCCCAATCGCCTTGATAGAGTTGAGCAAATTTGATTTATCATGACCACAAAAAAACGATAAATCTCCTGTACGACTATCACCTGTAACTGTGAAGAAGTCAAATGATTTTTCAAAGCTAGTCACATTTTGAAGATAAAATTTTTTGTCCTTTTTATATTTCAAAATTGTGCAATGACTGAACAGATTCGTCCATTGTGAAGACTCACATGAAGCGTATTTCAAAATGTAATCATTTTTGTATCTGAATAATCCAATCAAGCCACCGTTGCCGATAAATGTAACATCGATTAGACCTGTATCGGGTTTATTAATCATTTGCAAGCTACCATTATTGATAAGCATAACGTCGGAACTAGCCATGAAAATGGCAAATTTGTAATCTTCAATATCGAAATTGGATGGGAAAGTTATCAATTTTTCAAAATGAGCAGTCAACGGGGATGAAATGACATACTGTAATTTCCCGTTCGAATGTTGATAGATACTCCATCCGTACTGTTGTAAGACAATCCATTTAGAATGAGATATTTGAGAAATTTGGCAAATCTTACCAAATGAACCATCAGTCAAATTATCTTTAAGTAAAATCTGATGAGTCAATGCTGTTTTATCTGCTGGAACAAGACATTTTGCTCGTTGTGAGTACCTGAAAATTTTGAAATCACCATTAGAACCAAAAATGTAAAGGTAATGCGTGTTCAGTTGGATGGCGCCTATTGATGCAAACGGCAAATGTGTAATTTCAGCAGTATGAAACTTGTCGTTGACCAAATCGTGCACTATTAAACATAAGACTGAACAATTTGAATGAGTTGAGATTAGTAGATTTTCATTCTGGATATTGATAATTTCAAAGCGCTCTATTGGAATTGGACATTTTATCCGGCCAATAATCGTTGCTGATGACAGGTCGACAACAACCAACAAAGATTGGCTAATCAAACAGTACAAATGGTCGTCTCTTATAGAGACACTATGGATTTGGGAACCGGCTTGAGTGGAAAGCTTAAAAGCATTTGATGGAAAAAGTTCATCTTGTTGTTTATCTATACGGTAAACGAGTATGCTGTCTTTGACTGACACAACAACAAACTGATTACCCCAGGTATTGATGGACACTTTACAGGACTCTATTCTGCCTTCAATTGAATTTTTGAAATGGTCAATAATACCAATTGTTATGGGTTGGTCAACCAGCTGTTTGTACTTTAAGTTATTCTGTAAAAAACTCGTATGGTGGTTGCCCTCTCTTGATATATCTGTGGGTTGCGGATGGGTATTTGAATAGGGTCCTCCACATTCTCCATAAAGATAACTATCACTGTTGAACCTGATTGCCTTGAGTAAAGATAAAGAAAATGGCTGGATCCTCATACCATTTCTTTTGCTTGATATGGAAATGGGTCGTGTGGTTAATTTTCTGGTCCCAATGAAAAGATGGGGTTGGTTAAAAA
Source organism: Ogataea sonorensis (assembly GCA_037951595.1). Lineage (NCBI taxonomy): Eukaryota > Fungi > Ascomycota > Pichiomycetes > Pichiales > Pichiaceae > Ogataea > Ogataea sonorensis. The sequence continues at coordinate 2,119,026 of JBANDG010000002.1, read as the reverse complement.
TGGGTCAATTGTTAGGGAATTAAAATAAGGCTTAAATGGTTTACAAGGTAGTAAATGAGTTCAGTATGAGGCTCAATCTTACTGAACACGGTTTTATTCTGACAGACACAAAATTAATTTTTTGGGCGCTTAAATTTTTAAAATTTCTTTTGAATTGATAAATTGATTCTAATATACAAATAACCGTAAGTAAATGGAAAAAAAATGTGGAGTAAAAAAATAAAACGAAAGAAGGAACAAAAACTTAGCAAGTTAACTGATATTTTGAGGATCAGTTGTAACAAAGTTTGTTGATAGAATGAGGACGTTGAAAAAAAAGTTTGAGTCTAGGATATGCGCAGGAGAGATAGTATTGGCATTGGCTAATCCCGTACAAGCAACATAAACTGCATCAGCCAACAAGAGTAGACAAATGGAGCTTGCAACATGGTAATTGGAGATAAAGTTAGGCAGGGACTACTGCAATTGATTGCTCCAGGAACTGATATAAAACATACTTGGTGGTGGAGAAATTAAATCTGTAGTATATGAACTGGATGAGTGATTGTGACATTTTAATTTAAAACTTCATGGTCTTGTTTTTCTTGTTTTTCTTTGTAACCTGGTTTTTCTTGTAGACATGATGTCTGGCATTTCTCCAGCCTGATGTGCTCACTTTAGCGGTGGTACCATCTGTTTCCATCTTGGAATCATCACTAACAGTTTCGGTCTCTGTCTGTTCGCCTTTCTCTTGTTTTTGTTTAAGTAAGTTTTCCTTCAACTTTTGAGCCAATCTCTGTTTTCTGGCTTCGTCGGTTTTTAAGTAGTCAGAGTTCTTGTTGGTGACTTTGGCAGCTTTAGCCTTTAACTTGGATTTTGATCTTAACGAGTGAGCCATTTTGCGTGATGTGATGTGATGTGGTGTGGTGTGGTGTGTGATAAAGAGTTGTTCGAACTAGATGTTGTAGTAGATCAATTAATACAGGTAGATGTGATTAAGCACAATTGAAATATAGTACAAAATAGAAAAGCTATAGAAAATACAAAAAAAAAAAATAAAAAAAAATTTTTGAGGTTATTCCAAATCGGGACACATAAATTAAGGCAGTGTATTAATTTATAATTGAAAGTAAAAAAATGATAAATTTCTTTAAATGTAGAGATGTATTTGAATTTAAATAAAATGAAATTATATAAAGTCGATTTGAGCCACTCTTTATATTACGCCACACGTCGATCGACGTAATGGAAATAAAAGTCGCAAAAGAAAAATAACAGTCGCGCCAATTATAAAAAAACATCACGTGCTTTGTCTAAAGGTCTGTAACCCTCGTGGTGTGCGTGTGTCTTTATTCTACTTTAATCTCTTTCCTCTCACTCGCTCCCAAAAAAACATTCCGCACATTTCAATTCAGTGACTGTGAAAAAAAAAAGAATAAAAAATTTTCCCCAGAGCTGCTTAACTAATCACTCACTTGAACAAACCGTCAAAGCATCTTCACCAATTTTGTATTTGCTCACTGTGGGTGTGAATTAGCACTAGGACTAGGACTACTACCAACTGGCAAAATACCTATTCTCTTACTCTACAATACTATACTGACTAACTAACTAACTAACAAAGTGTGATTTTGTCAAACAGTGTATTGCCTGTATTACTCCTGAAATTTTCATTCTTGTATATTTATAAAAATTAGTATAATAAGGTTATATCTATAGTACATTAAATTTAGTTGATTTAACCGTTTTAATTCATCACCTCTTAGACATATCTAATTAACTAATTAAAATGTATGTGTGCTCTTATTACAGCTCAGCTTGTTGAATAGAAGTGAAAGTGAAAGCAAATGTGGAAACGAATGTGAAAAACGAATGTGCAATAGTTGTGATAAAACGTAATGAGACGAATCCATAGTATCTATTTATTTACCAACCAGTGTTATTACCACTACCACTCGAATACCAGTAGTCATATAGCTTTATCAATAAAGAAGAAACCAAGTCTAGTGGAAGTGTTGTTACATTTTGATAATATACTACTGTTTCAAAAAATTACAAGACACAAATGACTTTACGACATCATGTATCTACATTTACCTTTCTTAAAGTAGTCATTAAACTATGTTGAGACGATTCAAAGAGTAATTCACATTTTGAGGAAAGAGCGTCATTTCTTGTCTCTTCTGATACACAAAGACAAGTTTTTCCTTTTAAATGTAGTTGAATCTATCAATCACACTGTCCTTATATCATTAAACAAATTGTTCTAATGTTTTTCACCCAAACAAAGACTCACGTGGGTGGTTAAACTTTCACTTTTCATTTTTATCATTCAAACATATGCCACCAACTCAATACTAACAAAATTTTTAATATTAATATGAGTTTTCTTTTTTGAAAACCTTATATTCTTTACTTAATTAATCTTATAGGGCTAACTTACGTACTCAAAAGAGACTTGCCGCTTCAGTTTTAGGCTGTGGTAAGAGAAAGGTTTGGTTAGATCCAAATGAAACCACCGAAATTGCTCAAGCTAACTCAAGACAAGCCATTAGAAAATTATTCAGAAATGGTACTGTTGTCAAGAAGCCAGTTACTGTCCATTCTAGATCTCATGCTAGAGCTTTAGCTGAATCAAGAAGAGGTGGTAGACACATGGGTTACGGTAAGAGAAAGGGTACTGCCGAAGCTAGAATGCCAACTCAAGTCTTATGGATGAGAAGATTAAGAGTCTTAAGAAGACTCTTAGCTAAGTACAGAGCTGCTGGTAAAATTGACAGACATTTATACCACTCTTTATACAAATCTGCTAAAGGTAACACTTTCAAGCACAAGAGAGCTTTAGTTGAACACATCATTCAAGCTAAGGCTGAAGCTTTAAGAGAAAAAGCTTTGAAGGAAGAAGCTGAAGCTAGAAGAATCAGAAACAAGGCTGCTAGAGAAAGAAGAGCTGCTAGAGTTGCTGAAAAGAAAGAAGCTTTATTAAACCAAGAATAAGTTTTTTAACTCTTTTTAAATTAGGTTTTATAATATAAAAATGAATAAAAATTTCTCCCTCTCTATTATTTAATTTTATCAAACTCCCTTTTCTCAGTGTGTGTTGTAATATGTACATTCACATTGCAGTATTACAATACATTAAATTATCTGTACTAGTCAAACGATAACAAAATTCATCATCACTGACTTTGTTGATTAAAGGAAAAAAATTTCTTCAACTTCAATTTAATGGTGTACGGATGTAGTAAAGTTGAATTATATACAACAAAAAGTATTGTTGTGGTTTGATAAGGGGGTAAAACCATAGTAACCATTAACTGTTGCAGTTCCTCTAAAGACTGAATATAGCCCAATAACGCTTTTATCAGCTTGATCATTTTATTTTGCAGTTGTACACTAAGTTGGATTTTATCATCCAACCCAGAATTTATGAAAGTTACAAAGAAAGTATCTTTTAATCCTTATACTGTTGATCCTAAGATGTATTGTCTTTACTTTTCAGTACATAGTCAAACATTTTATTTCCGGTAAATGAATAAAATCTTTGCTTACAGGGCAAATTACATTTCATCATGAGTTTTTTGTTTATTTTGCTTACATTACACATTTCATGCTAAGATATTTATACACACTGAGAAAAGTAACAAAGAGTAATTCAAATCAGCAGTTTATTTGCCAGACCAAGTAAAATACCATCACTATTAATAACCAATAAATGGGTGCTGATCGTTGCCCGTCTCAACCAAATTAGCACTAACATCACTCTCAATAATATCATTCATCCCACCGTCCAATTCACTCTCAGTGGTACTAATCATCATATCAACTTGCTGCTGCTGATGTTGGTGCGGGTGCTGATGCTCGATAGAATGCATGAATGGCTGCTCATTTAGCGACTCTGGCACAAACCGACCGTCTATTCCCTCGCTCAATTCTTCACTCATCTTACCAAACTCCATGAAGGATTCGTGTGACTGGTACGAATAGTGGTCTTGTAATAGCGCCAATGCAGGATACGGAGCTGGAACACTTGTATCTTGCTGAGCGAGTGGTGACAATGCCGTCGATGTCGTTGTTGAAACACTATATAGCACCTGCGGTGGTGCACTGTAAGGTTCAATAGTTTGCGAGGTTACATCATTCGAATCAACGTCCTTGAACTGCGACGCTGGTACTGATGTATAGAAACTTTGTTGTTGTTGTTGTTGTTGTTGGTCTGAAAACACAGAAGCTCTTGCGGAATCATTTGGCTCAAAATTCACCTGTGACTCTGCATTTGCTCTTGGCGATGGTGACGATGATGAAGATGATGACGAAAGGCTAGGCAGACGAGTAGTACTTTCAACCTTCACATGTTGCTGCAGATTATGCTGCTCATCGACGGCACTAGGTAATGGTTGTGCATTAGGTAAGTGAATTCTTCTCACTGTTGTAAAAGCTTCCGACTCAAAGTCTTCAACTTTTAAAAATTCCCACAATACAATTGAACGAACTTTTTGTTTATTAATATCTTCCAAAACAATTTGAGTTTCATTCAATTTATCACTATTTTCAAATATAACTTGTTGCATAGTAACACCTCTCACAGCTCTAGATAAAATCTCGTCTTCATTTTTACCATTTGTCGCTAAACGGAAATTCGAATTTGACACAATCTTGTTAATACCTTCAAAAAAATCACTCCAGTAATTTGTGCCCAACCTCAAATTTATCAAAACTCTGATTTTGTCCTCGTCATTATCCATTTTGGAAATATTAATACAGGTTAAGTTTTCGAGTGTTGTCAATACAGGTCTACCGAATGAGTAAACCATCGTCAAACAACACAAGTTCACATCTGTAACTGGTATATTTTTCAATTCAATTGTAGAAAAAACGTTAAAAGTACCTGATAACAAATCATTTATCATTGACGGACAGTACAATTTAACCATGCTATGTAAAATAGGCACTGGTGGAACTGATATAAGTGACTTATCTTTCATATCTGCTTGTTGTAAGCTAAATACACTCTTTTCAATATCTTCAATTAACTCAAACAACTGTGGGAATCTATAACGTATATTAGCATTAGTTCTGATCCTAAGCGGGGATTTCATAAAATTGTTGGCTAACCGACTAAAACAATGAGAATTTTGAGGGCTATCAATATCAGTAAATGTCATTGTAAAATTTTTCAAATCAATGTCAATTTTTTTCAACTCCTCAAGACTTGTTAGTTTGTTCACTTGTCTTTCAGAGTTTGGCCAAACCTTATCTTGGGGTGGGTTGAGATCATGCTTTTCGTTACCTTTGTTATTTTTTCCAACACCTCCTAATGATTTAGCCATAAGAATTTTACCGAAAATATCATCAAATTGTTTTTGAGTCTCTTGGTCTTTTGAAGGACCATTGATCATCAAATCGATCAACTCTTTATCCTTTTTCAAGTTTTTGATAACTTGGATATGTGAAGAAACTTGTTTCCGACTTCTATATTTACCAGTCGTGGTGTAGATATAGTCTGAAATCAATTCGTTTCTACCACAAAATCTACCACAAATTTTAATTTTTGTCAATCCCTGTTTAGGAATAATTTTCAAAGCTTCTTGAAATGCTCTCTCACAGTCTTCTGACCATATTTGATCAGATGAGTTATCTTCTTTTGATTCAACTGATGCAGCATTGATCTTACTTGATACTGACCCTGATAGTTTCACTGATTCTTCTTGACAACATGACCCAACTTTTGATCTGCAAACTCTTTTCCTAGAAGTTGGAGAACTGAAAATTTTATCGTTGTTATCATCTTTTTCATCAGCTTCACAAGATTCTCTATTTAGTCTTTTTCCCATCTTTCTAGAGTCACGGGTATGAAAGACTTGCAATCCTGCTTCATCAAGAGAGATATCAACTATCATCGGTGGTTTTGACAAAGACGAGCTAGATTTGGGTGGTGTTGGAAGCACAGTTGCGCTAGAGTTTTTTTGACTCGTTGGAGTTTCAGTAAGATTGCTCATTTTAAGAATTTTGGGGTAAATGATAATTTGCAAGCGAGTGTATAAGTTTGTTTTATTGCTGAGACAACTTCAAATTTTCGACAACTTGAATCAGTTTTCGAATAAAAAACCAATAATGTAAAACTGAAGGCAATTGAACTTGGCAAGAGAAAAGACAAAGAAAAAATATTAAAGCTAAACTTGCTAAGCTATAAAAGTTGAAAGTGATGCAAAAACATAAAACATTCAACTAAAGCCAAAATGTAGTGAGAATCTCCGAATAATTGATGATGGAGCAATAGGTTGCTGTTTTTACAATAAGTGAGTACCACTAATGAATGCTGTTAAAAATCAAAGTTCACTTTGTTATAAAATTTAGTAAGTGATTGTAGCAACTTGGGGCTTAACTTGTATTCTTTTGACCATTTTCAGTAACATGGAATCGTTTGGGTTTTTCGAGTGTAATGAATTTTAACCTTGTATATACAACAATAAATCCGAAAATCACAAGAATCAAGGAACTAGTCATAAATCATCAAGAAATTCATCATTTGATCAATCAGTGCATAAACCAGTTGTATTTTTTAACCAATTCCATATTAAGAAAGATCTACATTTAAAAAAAACACAAACAATTTAAAAAAATCAAAGTCTAGAACTTTACTGTTGTGACGTTTGGATGATGTTAATAGAACCGTTGAGCATCACGTAATAATCTTACATATTAAATAGTATGGCATGACATAATATTGTGTTTTACACTTCTCGTGTTTAAATTAACCGCGTTTCTGTAACTAAAATTAGCAATTAAGCTAACAAATATTTTTATGCAAGCTGCATAAACGCGCCGCACACAAAAAGGTACCAATCCACAATTCCAAGCTTGGCTTCTAGAAAGAGTAACTAACAAAGAAAACTACCAGGTACCAAAAGTAGTGTATGGATTAATAATATATGCAAGAAGCATTTACAGTGGGTTTTTGATTATAGCACAGTTCGGCAATAGAAGTGGTGAGTGGAGACGACTGTAAGAGGTTAAAAACAGAAACCTTTGTTTAAGACAAGACGCACTATTCTTAATTGGGAATATGCGTTCTTTTTGCTCAAATGTTTTCGTCTTTTTGTGCATCCCAATCAGTGAATTCAAAGACACAAAAACGGACGCCGCCTTGTCCAAAAGGGGTTTACATGCAAGGTGACATAGTTCAAACTTTTACTTATTAAGAGATTTTATTGCTATACAACAATAGCTGTAAAAAATCACAAACTCTTAAAATTTATTATACACAGGGTGAAAACAACATAAAAAAGAAAAGACAAACACATAAAAAGATGGACTAACATTTCAGTAAGAGAGATACTTTATGGAACGTGAAACGTACCTTTTATTTGTGATTCCTCTTATTTTTAGTACAAACTACTTACATTAAATCCTCATCATCTGAAGAATCCAAATATTGAGCGTAGGCATCAGCAGATGCAAAGGTTGGCAGTTTTTGTTTCTTAGCTTTCTTTTTCTCTCCTTCACCTTCAGCGCTATTGGCTCTTCTTTTTCTACTACTATCGTCTTCATCATCCTCAAACACTTCTTCGCTGTCTTGATCTGACTCGACTTCTTCTGCAATTTCGTCACTGTCATATTCGTCACTTTCTTCACCTGCAATCAAGTCATTTATGTCCTCATCATCGGATGATTCGTCATCCACAGGGACATTCTTTTGATCTTCTTCTTCTACTTCATCGGAATCTTCGCCAACGAAATCTTCAATGGTCTGTAATCTAACTAATCCATCTTCATCTTCGTCGTCATTTTCAACGTCATCTTCGTCTTCGTCCAAGTTCAATTCAGGGTTAGCATTTGCTTCATCTTGTTCGTCTTCGTCATCCAGATCTGAAAAGTCTGCTTCGTCAAAGTCCGAAAGATCTTCATCTAAATCGTCTTCATCACCTTCAACTTCAGGATTGGATTTGACTAAAGCATTCCAAACAGCATCATCGTCCAACTCTTCCTCTTCTTCAAAGTCATCATTTTTAGCCCTTTCGTTGGTTTCTTTATCCAATTTGGAGGCAAATAATTTTTCCTGTTTGGTAGAGAAATACTGATAGAAGAATTTATCTTCTGCTCTAACTTGCTCCACTTTTTTATTGATCCAGTCCTCAGTATTTGCTGGAACTTCAACTTCGCCATTACCAACATTTGTAGCTTTGACCAATAATGAACCAGTTTGTGAACCACCCAAAGGTTGCATAATAGATGTACCACGAGTGGTTGGCTTCTTTTTAGCATTTTTGTACACAAATCTATCCAAGAAATGCGATAATGTAAATAGTCCAAGGTCTGGCTTGGTTATTGGAGTTTCAGATTTTTTAGATGGACCTTCCAACAACGCATTGGCATATAGTGAAACAGTTGGATGGTAATGTAGTAAAAATGAATTAATTTCCCATAATGAAGACTTTTCAGCATTTGTGAATTTAGGATCTCTTTTTCTTGGATCGTAAACAGGTGCAGCAGCAGCAGTGACAGCAGATTCTTCATCTTTGTTGTTGCTTTTCTCGTCATCGTCATCCTCCTCACTTTCATCTTCTTTGTTTAAGATGTGGTCCATTGGAGTGTTGTAGAACAAGTTTCTCAATTCAGGAGTGGTCTTTTCTAATTCAATTAACAAGTAAATCATACCTGCAACTGTACCAATATTTATCCATGATAAACAAACTTGACAGATTCTTTTAACAAAAGCCATAACTCTAGACTTCTCAGAATCTTCTTTTAAAGATTTGAATAGCAAGTTTAAATAAATACCTTGCTTTGAAGATGATAGTAATCTTTCATCCAATAAAGATTCATATAAAGTTCTGTAATATCTATCTTTGGCGCTTTCATTCAAACCATCTTGCTGTTTAGGAGATGAAATAATGTTATGAATCAATAATAATGCCTGAACTGAAGTATTAAAGTTAGTTGAATGAGTGATCTTGAACAATGTATTCAAATGTGATTCGAAAACATTAGGTGGCAAGTTGGAAAATGGGAATGCACGGTTTAAGCCGGTCAAGATAGCTGCAAATAACTTTGAGTTTTTCTCTTCCAAGACTTCTTGTTCGGTTTTCTCCTCTTTGACAGATTTACCACCTTTTTTACCCTTTTTGAAATTTCTCTTTCTTCTACCTTCTTTTTGATAATCAGAATCTTTAATCTTGGAAACGTTATGTAAATCAGTTTGAATCAACATTTTTTCAAACAATGCAAAATAAGCATCCACTAGTTTATTAGCTAAAGATTCTTCTCTTTTAGTGATGATGGTTTGATTCAAGGTTAAACAAGAATAATAGATTGCATGCTGATCATTATTTTTTCTAAATAAGATATCAATAACTGCATCAATAATGATCTGTTTCATTGCAGGATGCTGTTGCTCAAGTTGTAAAATACAATAAGAAGTTTTTGATGACACTTTATTATCGATATCACCCAACTTATTGACACCCAATCTTAACAAATTGGCTTCTTGTTCAGGTTTAGCCTTTAACAAATCAAATAAATATTGAGTAATTTTAGTTCTAACATGACTAATGGAATCATGGGATAATTTTTCTAGGATACCAATGAATTTAAAGTATAGTTTCTTCAAATAGTCTTCAAAATAAAATAATGCCAATTGTAAACTTGACAAATTTTTACTCAACGGCTGTTTATTGAAGTATCTTAGTTTTCTATCAGGAGGAAGGATACCATTAACAAATAAATCCACCATTGCATCAAGACATTGTAATGCAGCTGTTCTTGATTTTTTTTCACACATACCAAATAAGTTATCTAGTGCTTTAATGTTATGTAGTGGAGCTTCCTGAATCAATAATGTCAATGCTGAAATTTTATCGTTCAATGTACCGCTAGCTAAAATTTGCGACAAGAATCTTTTTTGTGATGATGATTTGTTGAATTCTTCAAAATAAGTTGTATTTTCTTGATCAACTATTTCTTTAGCGTTTCTATAAAGTTCCTCAATATCTTGCGCTGATAATTTGCTTGGTGTTAAGTCTTGCTTGCCTAAGGAAATTGCATACCAATCATTTCTAACCGGAACAGTAAGTTTATCTGTTATAACTGTTTGCAAATTGTTGATTTTATCTTTCTTCGACTCTGTTTTGGAAGGAGCTATTTCATTTTGACTGTTTTGTTTGTCATTAGTTTCTGGTTGCTGTGATTCACCTTGATTACCTTGATCTGCTTCCTCGTCCTCATGCTCCTCCTCTTCTTGTTCTTCTTGTTCATCTTGTTCTTCTTGTTCCTCTTCTTGTTCTTCCTCTTCATTTTCATCGTCATCCTCTTCATCAACTTCTTCATCAACTTCTTCATCTTCATCATTCTCTGCAACTTCTTCAGGAACAACAAAGTTGTCAATATTGGAGTCACCCAAACCAATGTTCTTAATGAAAGCACTCAAGTCTGTGACAAGATTAGAGTCCACCTTTTTCGCATCGTCATCACCAAACTCACGCTCACTCAAATCATCATCTTCATTTGAAATATCACCTAAAAGAGCAATATCATCTTCAGAAGCGCCCAATTCAAGAGCTTCACGACGCAAAATTTCCGCTTTAGTTTCTTTCTTGGCTTGAGTATTATTCACTTTAGCATTAGCACCTTCAACATTTTTGCTTGGAGTGTTTTCATTTCTATTACGGTATGTCTTGGAGTTGTTATCTTTATCGTATTTGTTACCAAAGCTTCTGGATTTGTTATCCCTGTTGTCTCTGTTATTGAAATCCCTCGATTTATTTTCCTTGTTGTTTCTACCATTGTAAGCATTCTGTTTATTACTGTTGGTATAGCTTGATCTGTCATTAGACTTATAATTGTTCTTTTCGAATGGTTTACCATTTCCGTCTCTGTCTCCCTTATTGAACTTGGAATCAGACTGGTTTCTGGCTTTTCTATTCAACTCTTTGGTCTTTTTGTCATTTTCACTCTGCTGCTTTCTTTTTGCTTTTTCAATCTCTTGTTTCTTGTTAGTCTCTTTCTGACTAGCTAAAGTGGAAGCCACTTTTTCTTTCAAGGATGAAAAATTGAGCTTAGAAACATCCATTTTGTATGCAAAGCGTATAAGCAGGATTCACAAAAGTTGTAGATGTGACAGTTCAATTATATCGTAGACTTTGTAACGAGTCTTATGTACCTAGTATAGAATTATAGAAGTTAAATGAAAATTATATTACTCCTAATAAAAAAAAAAAAAAAAAAAAATTCTAACTAAAATTTTTTTAAGATTAAAAATTTTTCAATCTCCTTAAATCGACGCGTCGATAGTCGCTTGATAATTTTTTCTTCCCATCAATCAAAATTTTTGTACATTACGTAATTACTTACATCAGAAAACCGTTTTTTTTTATTGTCTTTAAAATGCCCCTCTTTGAGCCCCTTTTGAAAGAATTTGTCTATTTTTGAATAGCCGTTAAAATCCGTATTTCCTAATTGAGTAATACCTTCTTTAGCCGAAATCTATTGAAAAACGGTTGAAATGTGACAAATTCGTATTAAGTGCGATGGGCGTTTAATTTTTTTAAAACAACAGAACAAAGAAATGCTTTATTTTTGTTTTTTTTATTTAGGTACCAAGAAAAGCTTTGAAGCTCTTTTTCTAGTTGGTTTGTGAGTTCCCAGCAATGCCGTTTCATTTCACTAAACAATCGGTATATTAAGTATATATAATATAGTATAATATATAAATGGATATTATATCGGCTTTGTGTAGTTTAAGTTTTGACCTTTTTTCGCCGTTGAGAGAAATGTTTACGGGAAGTATATAAAGAAGGTGAAGAATCCTTTCTTTTCTGTACTTGTACTTTCCTTTCCTAGTTTCAATTTCAAGTCTTTGCTTTTTGCATTATTCTTGTATTCTTTAATATTTAATAAATACACATACAGACATCACGAAACGATGGTTCCTCCAGTTGCATTATCCGACGCTACTAATGTCAACACATTAAACCCAAATTTTATTCCTTTAGGTGAATACCTTTTCAAAAGAATCGAATCTTTAGGAATCAATTCTATTTTTGGTGTTCCAGGTGATTTTAACTTGAACTTGCTTGAACATTTATACTCCACCAATTTAAAATGGTTTGGAAGTTGTAATGAGTTGAACGCTACTTATTCAGCCGATGGTTACTCTCGTATTGTCTGTAACGAGGGTAAATTTGGTGTTGTAATTACCACTTTTGGTGTTGGTGAAATGAGTGCTATGAATGGTATTAGTGGTGCATTTGCTGAATCCGTTCCTGTTTTACATATTGTTGGAACAACGGCAACTCATGTCAAGGCAAGTGGTAAGAATATTCATCATTTGATTCCAGATATGCAAGCTAACTCGAAAAAGAGCAATCATTATGTGTATGAAGAAATGGCCAAGTCAATCTCTTGCAAAGTTGAAAGTGTAACTGATTTGGCCTTGGCAACTGATCAAATCGACTCTTTGATTGAACTTATTATTAAAACTAAAAAACCAGGTTACTTGTATTTACCTTGTAACTTGGTTGATCAATTAGTTGAAGACACAAACCTAGCTTTCAAATCGTTTAACAATATCTTCTCGTTACAAGATATCAACTCCCCAACAATGGACCAAATTGATGAAATTGTTGATTCAATCTTGGAAAAAATCGAGTCTTCAACAAATCCATGTTTATTAGCAGATGTGCTGATTGACAGATTCGGATTCACTAAACAAGTGAATGACTTTATCGCGAAAAGTGGAATCCCAAACTTGAGTACTTTTATGGGAAAATCCATTGTTGATGAATCAAATCCAGCTTATATTGGTGATTATAACGGTAATGAATCAAACCTTTCAATTATAAATTTTGTTAAAAACAGTGATTTGATCTTGCATGTTGGTAATTATTATAACGAGATCAACTCTGGTCATGAAACTTTCTATAATGGAATTGATGAAAAAAATGTCATCTTGTTGAATAATGAATACATTAAAATTGCAGGCAAAGTTTATCAAGATGTTAATTTTGTTTATATTTTACCACGTTTATTTGAAAAATTCACATCTTCAAACTTACCAAACAAAAATTACACAATCCCAACTTATGTTTCACAAATTGAACATGTTCCATCACAAACGCCAATTTCTCAAACAGACGTCTTACAATCACTTCAAGAATTCATTCAACCAAATGATACAATTGTTGTCGACACTGGTTCATTGATGTTCGGATTGCCTGACTTGAGATTCCCTACTAACGTTAAACTTGTCGGACAACATTTTTATCTGTCAATTGGTATGGCTCTACCTTGTTCATTTGGTGTTTCTGTCGCATTGGCTGAAAGAGCAAGAAAGACAGGCGCTCCAAGAGGTAGATTAATCTTGATTGAAGGTGATGGTGCTGCACAAATGACTATTCAAGAATTATCCAACTTCAATAGACCTTCCACCGAGATTGTCGCTCCGCTCATTCTCTTATTAAACAATTCAGGTTATACTGTCGAACGTTTGATTAAAGGTGCTGAAAGAAGTTATAACGATATTAGACCAGATTGGAACTGGTCTGGTACTTTGTTAGACTCATTTGGGTTCAAAACTAATAATGACAGTAATGTTAAAATTGAGAAACCTCAAGATTTAATAAAAGGTTTTGAAAGAACAAATGTTGATAATATTAAAATGTGTGAAATCATCTTGGATAAGATGGATGTTCCATGGAGATTCAAGTTCATGTGTGGATTAGGTAAATAAGTAGTTTTCTTGTTTGTATTGTTTATGAGACTTGAAGTCGATAATTAATTTTGTGAAAAAGAAAAAAAAAGAAAAAAAAACATTAAAAAAAAAAAATAAACTTGGACAAAATGGCTCTTCAAAACAAGTCAGATGTGATAGTCTATAAAATCATTAATGTTCAACTTTATAAAATCATTGACGTTGGAAACAAGATAGTTTTTGAAAAAGGGGTTATTCAGCACTTGGCTCAAAACCTTTTTAAACAAAATCATCAACTCATCATCGGATTGTAACTTTTTGTCCACTAGTAACTGATTAGGATCAAAGTATGTTGCTGCAACAAGCAACAATTTTTCCAATACAGGCAAAGTCTTGAACTTTAACTTGCTGAGATCATTTGTTTTTTCAACTGACTTTATATAGGCGTAGCACATTAGTAATTCCAAACTAGAATTCGAGCGAATTGTCTTTGAAATCTCAGTAGTGACAGCCGAGAACTTGATTGACTGATTCAAAATCTTGAAAAGTTGTAGTAATTTAAATTTACTGATCTTCCAATCATTTGTGAATTGATAATTCAACAGATCAATAAACTGAGTTGCATAATAATTATCTAATCTAAAAGGTAAATCATTGTATTCAAAGACTAATTGTGATTGAAAATCAGGTGAAATTGTATTTTTTTCGCTGAGCACAGTATACAATGTTGAGAAAGCTAAATTTTCAACAACTCGATTTTCATGGTATAAAAATTGCTCCTTTTCAATGGGATTTATGGTATCTTGTTGATAAGGATACCAAAATGGTAAAGGTTGCACGATTTTTTGTTGTTTAATATAATTTTTCATTTCCGTTGTAAAATCTGTTGATGAATCGGCATATTCATTCTCATCAAGTTTTTTTGCAACAAATTGCTTGTACTTTTGTATTTTTTCTGAATTTTCATAATAAAGAAATGATGGGAAAAGTATATTTTTAATTTGAAAAATATAATTTTGTAATGTTATGAAGATTGATAAATCATCGGACTTTTCATCTAATAACTTGAGTAGATCACTATCTAATTTTGCATCAATTACGGGAATCAACTTTGTTGAATGGTACAGTGATAGTTTTGATTTGAAACTGAATCCAATTTGGAAAAAATTCGAGTCTCTTTTGGAGTTTGAAGTATTATTGTTTTTTGGATTAACAATCTTGGGGAAATGTTTTGGATTCCAAACGCTGGATTCTGAATCATTCAGTTCTAAAGAGTCAAAATAAGGGTCATTGATGGATTGCCCATCCATACTTGAATGTTGAGTATTCAATGGATGTTGCTGAGAACTTAAATTTGAAGTAGACATTGACGTTGATGAAACTTTTCTATGAAACATTTGCCGTATTTTGGATTCTGCATTACTTATAATACTTTGTCTTTTTTCACCATCATCCTCCAAGCTAACAACAGAATCTTTATCACCCGTTTCTTTATTAGGTTGAACTTCTTTCACCAATAGTTCATCAGCATCTAAATCTAAATAAACATCCCAATCTAGCTTCTCTTTGAATAATAAATTTGACGAACCTATTATATAGTAATCTAAACTTTCAGTAAAAGCCAAATTGCCTAAATCCAGAATAGGGTAATAAGGGTAGTTTTCATCATTTATTATTGACACTAAGACTTTTATGACATCAATCAACTCATTATAAATTTCATCGTAACTATAAAGCAAGATCTTCTGTTTCAGTAGCATTGCATTAATCAGTATTTGTAACGGTTTTATATCTGGATATAACAATAAGTTTATATTTTTGAGTCCATTGCTCATTGATGACTCCTTTACTGTTATGTTTTTTTGTAATCTGAAAATAACTTTAGCATAAGTTGAGTCGTTAAGTAAGTTCATACCAAATTGGTGGTTCTCAAAACCACTTATTATGGATATTATTGACAACTGTAAAGGAAATTTGATCTTGCCTCCTATACTAATAGAAGTTTTCAAGTAATCTTTGGATTTAGTAAAACCTGTGGTATCGTCAATTGCTACATCTGGATCTTCCAATCTGGTTATCAAAAACTTTTCACAATTACTAAAATTTAACTGTTTCAAAATATTGTGAAGTTGCAATTGATTTAGCTCACTATAAATTGTTTGAAATTGGTTATTATTATTTGAGTTTGTGAACGAGTTATGGAGTAGAAATGTTAACAAAGGTCTAAATATTTCAAATAAAGGTAGTTGCGTTATAATCGAAACGGATTTGGCAGTTCCATTACGATAAGTATCGTCATCTTGAAAATAACTTATAGTGTATAAAAAGCAAGGTTTGTCACTGGGATTCAACTTGAAGAAACTTATCAATTTAGTCGTCGGATTGATAAAGATAGGGATAAATGTATAATGTTCTTTGTTCAAGTATTTATGTAAATTTAACGGCATTATCAAGTCTATCAAAGACTCAACTTGATCTGAAATCAAGGGTAAACTTGAAGGTACTTGCTGTTGAATCGTTATACCTTTTAACTTGTCAAATTCAGATGATATGAGGTAATCAATTACCGTTCCCGTCTTTTCTTGAAGTGACATTTTGAAAGCCTAGGAATGAATTGGTAAAAGAGGTTGAACTTTGAAGAGAATACACTGCTCGATCAGTATAGAAATTTTAATATAGACAATATAGCAATTTGGAACTGAAAGAACAATTAGAAAAACAACAATGCCAGCTTGTTGTCTCTATTTGTTTCACTTAAAACACCATCATTCTCTCTTACAACTATCTAAAGCTCTATTTTTAACCTTTTGAGATGTTGATTTGAAAATAATTCCCAAAAGGGAAAAAACGTCAATGACACATCCATACACCATGTATGACATAATATATTATATAACACAATTATTACGTAACTAATTACATAATTGAAAAGATTTTAATTTTTTACCAGGGCTTCTAACCAAAAATTTATTATTAGCCTTTTTTTTCCATGTCTCAAAGAGGAAAATTAGCGTAGGATGGATGAGAAGTGGAAGTGGCCACTTTTTGCCCTCTCCTGCCGTGTTTATTTATGAGTTAGTTGTATTATTTATACAACCTTTATTTAACTTTAATAATATAATATCATTACTATATTGTATAAATTAAACTTAATTACAGTTGCGTTTTTACAAAACTTTCGAACGATAGTTTACTTATCCAGTTAATCAATCATCAAGTCAACCCCAACTGCTTTGTTTCTATACATAAATTCTAAAAATCCATAATAATGTCAGCTTTAGACCAATCATTAGATGCAATTATTGCCTCCTCCAAGCCAGCAAGAAAACCAGCTAGAAAACCTATTGCTAGTAAATCTAAAGTCGGTAAAGCTATTGCTAAGCCAACTGCTCCAAAGAATGGTAGAAAACCAATCACCAAAAAGCCTGCACCTGCTGCTCCAAAACCAGCAGCAAACTATTCTCCAATAGATTATGCTGACAAAATTGTTGTTCATAACTTACCAAGAGATTTGAAACCTTACAATGTTGAAGTATGTTAATTTTTTTTTTGTTCTATGAAAAATGAAAATGAAGAAGAAACGAAGAAAAATTCAAAAGATCTTTCTTTCTTTTTGTTAGATACCACTTGTTTGAATGTTTGTTGTTTTTTTGAGCATATTTTGGGTCATCCCCATCGTTTTTTCCATCATTCAATTGGTGTCTAGTTATTTTCATTTGTTCCTAAATTTGATAGAGAAGATAAAAGTTCAAGTTTTTGTTTTGCTAAAGAATGCCAAGCTATGCAATTTGAATTGAAGTGAAGTTTAAATTTTCATGGTTCCTTACGTGTTATAATTAGTATATTTTTTCTTGTATGTTGTTGAAGTTGTGTGTTGTGTGTCTCTGGTTCTCTGATTCAGTTTTGTTCACTTTATGTTTGCTAAACATTTGATTTGAAGCTTTTTATGAACGTGGGTTCATTTCTTAGTTTTGTGTTTGAGTAATTTTGAACGTGGGTTCATTATTTAGTTTTGTTGGGTTATTTTGAACGTGGGTTCACGATATTGAGCTTTGTGTGGGTATTAATCAGTTGAAACGGCGGGAAATTTGAATCTACGCAATGTTATTGAACATTGTATGGAAATTTATTCAACTTTCGAAAGTGATGTTGATAAGGAATAAGCCATAATGCGATACTTGCACTCTTAATGTATCTCTTGGTTTGTCAATACAACATTGGTTTGATTTTATGTTTGAGTTCTCATTTTGTTTGTTTGCTTGCCTTAGCTTTAGTCTTTTACTGTCTTGTTTTTGAATTTTACAAAAGCAAGTTCCTGAAACATATGATGTACATATGAACGGCAGATCGGGTTGACTCGATGATTGATTAACTAAAATAAAAGCTAGGTGATAAGAAAAAACGGATTTTTTCCTATTCTTTACCAAGCAATGACTAATAATTGGCAAGCAAATACAACAGACAAAATTAATGAAGAATAAAAGACTTCAAACTTTAAACATGTGAAAGTAAAGATTAACTGTGTTTGCCGAAAGACAGTTTCGCCTTTCAATTTCTTGCCCCCTGCATTGACTCTGCATTTGATACTACTATTCATTATTTACCGTCGTTTCAACTATTTTTTCAAGACATTGAATAATTCAAACATTGTTTGCATTCAGTCAGCTCTCAATCAGATCAAAACTGTCGACACATTTGGTACAATAACGTTCAATCAGCTTTTACTCAGATCAGATTTTTCGACACATATGGTACTATAACATTACAAAAGGAAATTTACAGCGAAAAACTGTTGTGTTGCTTCTTCAAATTACAAACTTTGAGCTTTATCTTATTCTTTTCAATTTTAGTGTTTGAATATCAAATGTTAAAAACACAATACTAACTTTTTATGAATTACATCAATTTGATTTTCTTATTCTTTTTTTTTATTCAATTTAGGAATTCTTTGTGTCACAAGTTGGACCAGTTAAAACTGTTTCATTATCTTACAATGAAAATGGTAAATTTATTGGATCAGCAACTGTTATTTTCCGTAGACCAAAAGATGCTCAACTTGCTGTTACTAAATATAACAATTCACCAATTGATAACAATAGATCAAAATTAAAAGTTGAACTTGTTGTTGATCCATCTAAAAAGCCATTAGCTGCTAGAATTATTCCAAATGCTAATCCTATTGTTGCTTCTACTAAACAACAACAATCTAGAAATTCTAAAAATACTGCTAAACAAGTTAGACAAAATGTTCAACCACAAAAGGCTAAAAAGGTTCAACCAAAAAAGAAGCAAATTGTCAAACCAAAGAAGAAGTCCTTGGCTGAACTTGACCAAGAGATGACCGATTACTTTAATGCAAATGAAAACTAGTTGTTTTGCACTAGCTTTCAATACGTTTGCCTGTTTTAAGTCTGGCACTTTTGGTTTATTTTTCTTTCACTTTTTCAATTTTTTTTGCTCAACTTGTTTCTTTCTCTTTTTCTGTGTCTTTTCATTTTCTCATTACTTTGTAGTATTTTTCTTAAAAATAATTATTGTCGTTGTTACTATTACAATTCCCGCCTCGCTTTGTTTCAGTGAATTCGTAATCGTTGGAAAACTTAAATTTCCACATTTATATACATATATACATCCAAATAATAAACAAGTATAACAATAACTTATTTAAACCAGTAAGAAAACTTATCACCGTGTTTTCTACTCATGTAAGAAGCACCAGCACCCTCATACTCGCTTTTTCTCTTGTATAAGTTTTCACCATTTTCGTCTAATTTAGCCATAGGGAAACCTGGTCTGACATCAGCGATACTATTCTCACTAACTTGTGCTGCTCTTTGCTGTTGGTTCGAATCAAAGGATGACGTTTCCTTTATATACTGGGTCTTTCTACGAATTGACACTTTTGATTTAACGTAAACAGCTGTTCCTACAGCCAAACATGATAAAAATATAGCTTGTTTCCAAAATTGTTTGATATTTGGTAAACCTGCACCTGACATTTTGTATGAGTTTCTAAATTATGATAACCACTTTTCAGACTTGATACCGTAATTTTCAAGATTGATTTAGTTGATTAAACTGGATATCAGAATGTTCGTATAGCTTATTTTAACCTGCTCTGTAAGCTTACTTCTTTGAGCCTTTACATACGCTCTTTTTCTTCTCCTTTGTTCTATAGGAATTAATCCGTTTACGTCAACAATTACGTAACTATAACAAATTTTGCACAGCCATTAAATTATATTAACTGGTGTAGAGATGTAGATATTATTTATTTTTAATTACAATTCCTGATCAGGCAAATTGCCAAATCAGGCAATTAAATGCGAAATTGTCAACAGATTATCGTCTGAATAGGCTATCGGGAGGTTTTGCAAGTCATTTCTTGTCTATTGACAGTTTATGTTATTACTATTTAAGATAATTAGTTATCTTGCAATGTTGATGAGAATAAGCAATCATAGAGGAGACTACTGGGGATTAGACCATATATATCAGTTCCAGTTTGCGAGTGATTTGCTTTTTACTTTTGTTATCACTTTATTACAGGTATATTGAAACCTATGCTGAGATCTATGTAAAGGTCAAGAGTTGGGAAAGTAAAATCAAAGTGTTCTTGTTAAATAATAAGGAAAGAAATTTATCGTTGTTGGATATAGAATTAAACGTACAAAACAAAATCAACTCAATATTAGCTCTCAAATGACATCTAAAGAATCTATTGACTCGCTAGCACACGGTATTGCGGGTGGTGTAGGTGGATTGTTATCTATGGGACTCACGTATCCTTTAGTTACACTATCTACCAAGGCCCAAGCTACATCAAAGAAGAAGAAAAAAGCACAGTCTTTAAATTCAACCAGCAGTAAGCCTTCAATTGAAGCTGTCAAGAATTTGTACAATGGGTTAGAATCTGCTTTAATTGGTATAACTGCTACAAATTTTGTTTATTATTATTTTTACGAATTGACTGGATCCAAATTACGTTCATTTAATAACAAAAAATCAAATGCAAATTTGCAAAACGCTGATTTGAAGAAAGGTTTAACTGCTTTTCAAAGTATCTTAGCGGGTCTATCAGCAGGTGTCATTTCAAGAATAGCGACAAACCCAATTTGGATCGCAAATACAAGATTAACAGTCTTGAAAAAAAATGCAACTGCAGGCTTATCAGAGTCTTCATCAACAAATACTCTTAAAATAATTTACGCAATAGCTAAAAATGAAGGCTGGAAGAATTTATTCAGCGGGCTAGTTCCAGCTTTATTCTTAGTTTTGAATCCAATAATCCAATACACATTTTTCGAACAATTGAAAACTTTAATTGTGACAACAAGAAATCGTAAATTGACACCAATAGATGCATTGTTTTTAGGTGCATTGGGTAAATTGATTGCCACAATTATCACATATCCATACATCACATTAAGATCAAGAATGCATTTACAAAACATCAAAGAATTGAACCATTCAAGATCTTCCTCAACAGTGGCACCAGAAGACTTGAACGGATCACAGAACTTGGATCAGCCAAGTTCGTTGCAAGATTCAGTCAGATCACTACCTGAAGAAGAAATTGAGTCTTCAGCTCAATTACCAGATTTGGATAAAAAATTGAAGAATGAAAACAAGCCAAAAAGCATGTTTGGTTTGATTGTCGAAATTTTCAAAAATGAAGGATTTTTGGCTTTTTACAATGGATTAAGTTTGAAATTATTACAAAGTATCTTGAGTGCTGCATTTTTATTCTACTTCAAAGAAGAGTTGGTGTTGAAGACTGATTCAGTGATTAAGCAATCCAGAAAAATCAGTTTGAATTTCAACAGAAGCAAACAAGTTGAAATCCCGGAATCGGTTGAGTGAATGAACAGGTTTAAAAATTTTGGAATTTACAAGAGTTATTAAAACGATGCTAATTTGAATTTTGAAATATGTATGATGTAAGGCTTGATGCTAAAATACAATGTGTCTTTTCAATTGTTCATAAGAGTAAAACATTATTGCGCTGGCGGGTATAGTTTTGATTAAAGTGACGCCCATACCAGAGTAAAAACCTCTTAAACCTTTAGTCTGCCATATGTATTTGGCAACATGCACCACTCCATTGAATTTACCTTTTTCACTGCTTTGTAAAATATTCTTGACTGTATCTGCTGGGAACAAAGAGGCATTGTAACCTATACCGGCCATGGAACCTGCAAATAACAACTCGTAAGCTTTGTGCTGATACGGCACACTCTCTTTAGTTTCCTTATGCAAATTCTCGAAATAGTTTAGTGTAAATTCGTAAGCACCAAACCAAGCAGCCGATCCACCGGCTTCTCTAATCATAGTTGTAGTTTGGCCCTTCCAAAAACCTTTCACACCCTCGGTTTTATATATTGACTTTACTAAAGAAATCAAACTGACAGGGTTATTAGTCTTAGCTTTTAAATTAGAAACTTGCATCTTGCACTTTATAAGCTCGATCGGTGTGAGTGCAAAGCTAGTGAATATACCTGAAACGGCACCGCATGCTAGTTTCTCGCTCATTTGTAACTGATCTCCAGGCTCAACTTGTCCTGAGTTGCTTGTATTTCTTCCTGATAAATACAACAGACTAAACTGCGCCACTCTATAAGAGAAAAACAAGCAACTTACTTCGATACTGGCACCAAACATAGGAGACAGCAGACCTTTATAAAACCCGTTGTAAAAACCTTCATTCTTAAGAGTCTTTGCAATACAGTCCACGCTCGATGTAAATATCGGTTCTGGTAAAGACTGTGAATACTGCAGTCTGACTTTTATCGTGTCGAACGGGTACTCCACTATCTTGCCTACTGCTCCTGAAATAGATCCAATCACCAACTCCCTAGCAGATTCTCTCAGCAAGTCGCTTTCAAAGCTTTCCAATCTTTTCGTATCACCGAGTGATACACTATTATCCTTGGGTATCGCAGATTCTGACTGAGTCATTGTCGGGAGGTAGATAAAAATGGAAAAGGTAGAATAAGCCAGCAGTGAGAAACACAAATTCTTTAAACCGAGACAAAAACCACTTCAGATCAGTAACAACTAATTATAAAATAAGTATCAGTAAACCACATTCAACGGTATTTTATCAATCTGCATGTAGCTCAAGATTTGCTATTGTTTAAAAATCGGCTATGCTATATGGAGATTTTTCACAAGGTTCAGTCAGATCTGGAAATTTTGCAAAAATTGATATTTATTTAAAATTTTAGCGCGCGGTTAAAAAAAAACACAGAACAAGGCAGTGTAAACTAAATTCTGACATAATCTATTAGATAATCTTTTAACCACGTGATCCTTAAACAGGTCTTTAAACCCTTGAATGACATAAGCCATTACATCATCTTTTTTCCCTTTAAAATTGGGAATTTTTCAAATTTTCTCTTTGCGAAAAAAAAAAAAAAGAAAAAAAAAATTTTCACAGCGAAAAATTTCGGGTGAAATTTTTGTTAGCGAGAAGAAACTTTGAACTTTTCATCGAGCGAGAGATGTGAGATGTTGAACATCTCTCACTTACTCACTAGTAGTTTCACTAGTTTACTTACTACTCTTTGCAAATTCTACATGGTATACTTATCTATCTTATTCTAAAATTATTTGTTGTTGGTTCACAGTGTTGTTGAATTGGGTGTGTTTCTTAGAAAAAAAAATTCTCTCTTTTAAATCAAAGGATAGTCTGCTAATTTATATATTATAATACCGGCTTAAACGTGATTATTCTAATAACATCAAAGGAAATTACTATAGATAGTTCAAAATGAAATACTTAGCTGCTTACTTATTATTACAACAAGGTGGTAACGCTTCACCATCTGCTTCTGACATCACCACTTTATTAGAATCAGTTGGTGTTGAAATTGAACAAGCTAAATTAGACTTATTATTAGCTTCTTTAGAAGGTAAATCCGTCGATGAATTAATCGCTGAAGGTGCTTCAAAATTAGCTTCAGTTCCAACTGGTGGTGCCGTTGCTGCTTCATCTGGTGCTGGTGCCTCTTCTGGTGCTGCTGCTGAAGAAGCTGCTGAAGAAGCTGTTGAAGAAAAGGAAGAATCCGATGATGACATGGGTTTCGGTTTATTCGATTAAATCAATTAGTTGAATCGTTTTTACTTGATTATAAAAACTTGTATCTTCATTTCAATTTTTATTTAATTTAAAAAATCAATAAAATTAATAATAATCCAATTCCAATTCTAACAACTCAAGTCCAATTAAGCTTATAGCTTTACATCAAATTGGTAAAAAATTGTAGCATCATTTTATTCAAAGGTTATCTTTTCTTTCATATTACTCACATTATCTTTGTTGTTCAATTTTTCAAGAACCATTGCTATCAAAATCCTGCTTTTTGATATTTCACTGGTTAATTGCTCATTGGAGTTTAAAACAAGATTTTTTTGTAAATTCTCAGTATCCACGCTCTTGTCCAGCAATTGCTGTAGTTTGAGTTCAAGTGTCTTGTAGTTTTTCTGTCTTTGCATCTCTTGGTCATACCGTATTTGATTCTCTTTTAGCTTTTCCTTGACGGAATCAAATGCGTCTATCAAGTCAACGTTTGTGGTGTTGATTTCATTCGACGACGGCAATTCGCTAATCATCCCCAAAATCTCTCTGTGTTTCAAACACAGCAATCCGTTTAAATTGACGTTATTCAGCTCATCTTCATCCCCTTCTTCATCTTCATCATTATCTCCATCTTCATCATCCCCCATCTCCGCCTTGTCTTTACCCACTCTCGTGCTGGTTGTAAAACCCCCATTCAAATCAACAAATTTCCCTGAACCAAACACTAGCATCATTTCGTTCAACTTGAGTAAATTCTCCTTTCGCAATCTTTGTAGATCGCTCTCATTTTGTATAACTTGCTGGCTTATCTGCACCATAGACTGCTTGTTGAAAAATCTTTTCAATCTTTTACCAACCAGCAGATTCAGCTCGTCCAGGAGTTTCTGCAACTTGACTAAATCCACCCCATGCCTTGTGGCAAATCTCTCTAGCTGCTTGTCAATCTTCAATGGTCTCTCAAGTACGCTAACTTGTCTCTCGATAAAGTACCGTAGCTCTTCATATGTAATTGTATTCCCTGTTTCCGAAGCGCCTACTATCTCCTGCGATGATCTCATATTGTGATCTTTTGCATGTAATGCTTGTCTGTATTATATATGAAAAAGTGTTGTTGTTTTATTTAATCCAGATAACTGTTTTACAATCGTTTAATCAAGCATGTTTAAATGTTTAAACTGTTATTTACGCGTTTAAGGTTTAAGTTGTCACGTGACGTAATTTCAAATCCGATTCACATACGCTACCTAAAGTCTTCTTTATCTATCAACTTTACAACATTTGCTGATCAGAATCAAACGATGTGTCAAAACCCATTCCTGGATCCATGCTTCTGGCATTTGAGAGTTCTTTCATTCTAGCGTCGATATTCACATTTTCGAAACCAGTTTGTTTTGGAGAATCAGTGCCCACACGAGTACTGATAAACTTACTAATATTCTCATAAATAAAATTGGTGATCCACCACCAGATTGACTTGTTCCCATCTCTAGTACCAAGCTTGATGTCCTGTATGTGATCCCCATCAAACGCAATCATCTCAAACATGTTTGCTGAACTTTCAAAACACGAATGTGCATTTTTGTACTGTAGATATCTAACGTAATTAGCTTCTTTGTCAGTGACAAAACTATCCTTGCCTCTCACGCAATTAGTAACGTTTAGTTCCATGCGCTTGTCTAACTCCTCGAAAACAAAGTCAACTGTGTTGACAGTCTTGATTGTGCAAAGACTTGACTTGTTTTGCACTTGGTTCATTGGAGGTTGTTATTTGATTAACTTGATGAAGTAGTTACACAAGTATACTTGAATTCAAACATGGGCAGGGCAATCTTTTACCTTTTTAAGTACTGCGATAAGTGACCAGTCAGTAATCAGCTTGTGATTTATCATTAAATTATTATACACATAGTGAGTAAAAAAAAAACGGATCAGCAAAACATAAAATTTACATATTATAAGGAATCCGCACGAGAGCTTATTTAAATGGTGCTTTCAATGGATCAACAACTGAACCGTGCTTAACCACAATTTTAGGCATTGTGAGCTTTTGATAAGTCTCTCTGCTTGACCACTGTTGACCAATTGGAGTACGCAATGATCTTTCGTACTGTTCCATGGTTTCAAATGGATAAGGAACTCCATTAGCTTGATATTTGATATTTTTCTTATTAACTCTTTCATTGATAATAACATTTTGTTTATTTTTATCTTTTCTCTTGTCTTTATTAACCACACCTTGAACGGTCTTGACAATTTTCCTCTTTTGACTGTTTTTTTTATTTTGTGAACCTGAACCAGCCCAAGAACCCCATCCTGGTAATGTCAAATCAACTTGTTGATCGTCTTCCATTGTTTCAACTTGTTCTTTTTCATTTGCAAATTCTTCAAGAATCACATCATCGCCTGCAAATGCTTGTTTGATTATATCTTGTTGAGTAAACATTCTAATATCTTCTGTGGAAGTGGCTTCTCCTTCGTACTCACTGTCAACATCATTTGAATCGGTTTTCTGTTTCTTTTTAAGCGGGTCTATAATTTGTAAAGTTTCCTTGACATCAATTTGAACATTATCAGAGGCAACTTTGGAACTCGATCTTTTCAATTCGTTCTTTGCTGATTTCTTGTTAATTTTCGCTGCTGATTTATCTAATTTTGATGATGTTTCGTCAACAATTTTGAATTTTCTTGAATTTGATGATCTTTCGGTAGAATCTTCGTCGTTGTCTTCTAACCATGGATTAGCTGGTTCGTCTTTGTCTTCATTGTTTAATGGTTTCTCTTTTGACTTTTTGTTGTCTTTTTTAGTATTCTTGGACAATCTATTAACCAAGCTCTTTGCGTTATCGATTTCCAACTCTTTTGCAACTTGTTCATCGTTCAATCTGGCTAATTCTGAATTGACTGCCGCAGCTGGTGTATACACTCTTCTTCCTGAATTTAAATTAATATTAGCTGGATTATCATTAGTCTCATCGTCGCTGTAATCACCGTTTCTTAACTCTTCAATACTCTTTAAATTCTCCAATTTTTCTCTCTTTTCTGCGTTTTTCATAAAGTCCATAGCCATTAAACCTTTACCGATTTTCAGTCTGTCATTGGTATCTTCAACATCATCAGTGACAAGGTTATTTTGTTCAATATCGGATAAATCACGTTGATCATATTCACCATCGGATTCACCGTCTTTTAAACCTAATTGTTTCAATCTTAAAGATTCACCTTTTCTTAGCATTTCTTCCATTTCATTTCTATTTTCTTTATCTTTCATCATACCACTTTTAATCATTGATTTAGCCCATTGAGAGGTGTTTTTATGTTTCAAGCTCATTCTTTCACGAGCCCTTTGGTAATCTGCATCTCTATCATTATCAAGGTTTTCATCTTCGAAATCAGAATTGTTTTCAATCAATTCTTTATTTTTCAATCTTTCTTTTCTTAATTTTTGTCTATACGTCTTTGATTTGATTTTTTTCAATCTTTTAGAATCTTTTTGACCACGATACATCAATTCTCTCATTAATCTTAATTCATTTGTCTTTTTCATCATTTCAGATTTAGATAATTTTGCAGTCTCGATTTGTTCAAATAAGTTTTCAGTTTTCTTGTCTTCGATATTTGACTCTTCGAGCAATGCATCCAATTTAGAGTCCAATTCTGTGATTGGTGCATCAGAAGTTGGTTTGAATGATGATGACTTGTTTATCAATTTTGAACTTGCAGAAGCATTTTCGAATTTCAATACTTCTGCTCTTCTGTTTTGCTGCACGATATCTGTCCATTTCTCAACTTCTTCTTTTTGAATGTCGTATGCTGCTTTTCTCTCGATTTTTTTTTGGATACTCTGTGGTAATGGAACAGACAAGGCTTTGGATTTGTTTGTGGATGTGGAAGATTCATTGTCCTTGTCGAGTAGTATTGTTTCTTCATTTAAGTTATCGTTATCGTTCTCGTCATCGTCATCGAGGTTCGACATCATGTCTGCTATCGATAGTTTTTTGCCCATTGTAGGCAGACCAAACTGGTTTTCGTCTGCTTTATCATTGATCAAGTTTTTCTTTGTTCTGGTACTTTTGCTTGAGCCTTTGTCAGATTTGAGACTTGACATGACTGTGTTTAAGTTGCTTGAGTCCTCATCGGACAATTCATCAAATGGGTCTTCCTCTTCCTCATCGTCATCCTCATCCTCGTCGTCTTCTGAAGAGGAAAGATCGCTGTCTGAGTCATCCTCATCTTCTTCCTCATCATCATCATTAAACACAAGATCGTCATCGGCTGCTTTTATACCCTTTTGTTGAGTCTTTTTGATATCTTCGTCATCCATTGCCCAGACCTCAGACAAAGAAACAAGTTGACTTTCATCAATACTATTATACCCTTCATCTTCTTCGTCTTCATCCTCATCAAGATCACCTTTACTCTTCTTTTTTTGCTTATCTCTGATTGTTTGTGAAAATTTGGAGTTCAACACGTCGTACTCGTCATCTGATCCCAATGCGTCGTCGGAATCCAACTCCTCGTCCTCAAAATCAGAATCGTCCTGATTCGTATTAGTGTCTTGGTTAAGATGTTTTCTTGCATCCAGCACAGCACTGTTTTTTTTTAAACTATTACTATTCTTCTTGGATCTGTTGTTTCTAGATTTCCCGTGGTGTTCTACGTCAGAATCTGAATCGCTGTAATCAGCACTTCCTGAAAGTTTATTCTGGTAACGTTGTTGCTTTTCAGCTATTTGGAAAGCATCAAGTGCTCTTCTTTGAGACTTGGCCTTTGACTGCTTGTTCTTCTTAGCCATTTCTAAGTTGTAATTTTCTTGAGTTCTTTTGAAATTTTTACTATTCTTTTTCACCCGGTTTTCGCTTCAGACAAACAAGAATATATCAAATTACTACCAAGTTGGTTTTTGTAATGAATAACTACAGTAAATCAGTCTATAATTGACTTGTAAACCTATCTTTATCAGTAGTAAATCAAGGTTTACAGATGTACAAGTTGAAAAATAAGAGAAAGCTAAAAAAAAATTTGTACATCTGATAACCGCACGACCTTTATTTTTTTATAAAAAGAGGCTGTGCTAGACTTTTTTCCAAAAAAAACCGTTTTTGTCTGCACAGCCTTATAATGAATTAAAAATTTAAAAAAAATTAAATTAAGCGCCAGTAAAAAAAACTTTATAAGACACAAATGATGCAGAGATGTAATGCAATTTAAAGAGAGGCTGTGCATAAGTCAAGTTAAGTCAGCGTTGAGTCAGGGTAGTAGTAGCCATTAATTGTGATAAGTATGTGTGTAAATATATATTAATAAATACATATATACAATTGTTATTATGTGATTCTATGTATAACTATGGTTTGTAGTTTAGTATGTATATATGTAATATAAATATATACATACACACACTGAAATTTACGCTGGGGGATCGACGCACTGCAACAATAATGGCATATTCAAGGCTGTGTAACCCTGAATATATTACGCCAATGCACGAGTTGAGTGGACTGTGCTAATTGTGACTATTAACTAACCAATTATCTGGACTGAATGCTCTTCTTCTTCTTCTGAACTGGCTGTAGTTTACCACTCAGTTTGTTCTTTCACAAGTTCATTCAAATTTGTCTCTTCTCTTCTCCTCTCTTTATCTTGATTTTGTTTTTTACCGTCATAGTAACCTTGTAAAACAACACATAATTCTAACTGTACTTGAAACTATCAATTTGTAAAAACAAAACCGTTACTCAAACTATGACTAATCTTACAACAAAACTAATCCATGGTGACGACAAAGTCTTTCAAAGGGTGCCTGACGTTGTTCAGCCAATCAATGTCACCACCACTTTCAGATACAACAGTGATCCGGAAAAATTGGTCCCTGCTATCGACTACGATGACAACACAATCACTACTAGTGATCCAATCTATTCTCGTCTTTCTCATCCAAACTCTTCAAAATCTGAAGCTGTCTTGTCTGAAATCTTGAATGGTGAAGTTGTCATTTACAATTCTGGTCTTTCAGCTTTTTTCGCAGCTTTGACTCATTTTAATCCAAAAGTGCTAGCCATTGGTGATGGATACCATGGTTGTCATGGAATTGTTAATATTTTCACTAGACTTAATGGTTTGAAACAGGTTGGTTTAGATGAAATCGATCAGTTGAATAAAGGTGATGTGCTACATTTAGAAACACCTGAAAACCCATACGGTACAGCTCATGATTTAGCCACAATGGTTGAAAAGGCTCATGCTAGAGGAGCTTATGTTATTGTCGATGCCACTTTTGCTCCACCTCCTTTACAAGACCCATTCGCATACGGTGTAGACTTAGTGATGCATTCAGGAACCAAGTATTTTGGTGGTCACTCAGATTTACTAGCCGGTGTCTTGGTCACTAAAGACCCAGAGGTGAAAAATCAATTAGTCGCTGATAGAGTCTTCTTAGGTACAAACATTGCAAACTTGGAATCTTACTTGTTATTAAGATCTTTAAGAACTTATGAGTTAAGAATTTTAAAACAGTCTCAAAATGCTGAACAGGTTGTCAAATACCTCAATGACAACCTCGATAAGTACAAAGGTGTCTTGACCAAGATCCACCACTCGTCTTTGCAAACGGAACCTTTTGTCAAGACCCAGCACGCAAATGGCCATTCACCAGTCTTTGCCATTGATGTCGCTGACGACAAAATTGCTAGAAACTTGCCTTCAAGACTAAACTACTTCCACCACGCTACAAGTCTCGGTGGTGTCGAGTCATTGATTGAATGGAGAGCAATGTCCGACAGAAGCGTCAGACAAACTTTGCTAAGAGTGAGTATCGGTATTGAAGATCCTCAGGACTTGATTGCCGACTTGGACCAAGCTTTATCTAGTTTTAAATAGAATAAACCACATTCTGTCTTTTAGTTATGATTTTCTTTTTTTTTTTTTGATTTTGCTTTTCTTTTAACGTTAATTTTTAATTTCTCCTTGCTAAAGTACTGTTTTCTGCTTCAAATTTGGCCCTTACTAAAGCTTTCTCTTACGACAAATCTGGCTATTGAATTTTTCAAAATAAGTAAAAATGAGCCGCACATACAGCATCTTTTTGTGGTTATTGTCACAATAAAGAGTAAAAACAAATACAAGATAACAATGTTTACAGATTTAGTTTTACAGATTGTTCCCCTTTAAATAGAGCTTGTAAGAGTAGAAATCCGGAAATAAGTAATTCAAATTCAAACATTTGAATTTGTGAGAAACAGAGGCAAAATTTCTCAATTGGTTTATCATCCGATATACTCCTACTTTGAACCAAACAACGCGTTCCTATACTACGGTTCACCCTGAAATAACAGTACGTAATTGTAACAATGCCACCAAAGAGAAAAACAACCAAAAATGCAAAAACTGCAAAGAGTACAAAGAACACAAAGAGTATAGCGGATTCCTCAAGAGATATAGCGTCAATGATGTCCAGAATGAGCAGTCAGAGTCCAC
Source organism: Ogataea sonorensis (assembly GCA_037951595.1). NCBI lineage: Eukaryota > Fungi > Ascomycota > Pichiomycetes > Pichiales > Pichiaceae > Ogataea > Ogataea sonorensis. Next base: position 2,087,806 of record JBANDG010000002.1, on the reverse strand, counting down.
AGAGGAAATCCAAGGTGGTGCCGAGCGATGATACCAGTCCCGCAGACACTGATGATCCTGATCAGAAAGTGACTCCGGAACCCGAAGCCACTTCCACTGCAAACACCACACCTATGAGATCATCTGTTCGTCAGTCTGCTAAACTGGCAATTGAGAAATTAAACTTGACCTTGGCCCAAAAGCAAAGCATTGTTGAGTATGCTTTGGAAAACGACATTGACGATTCAACAAGTCAGGTTGAGGTTGGTGATATGACGATTGATGTTGAGGATGATGACTACGAGGATGATGGCGAAGTGGAAGAGCAGCATGATGATTATGATGATGATGAAGAGAGCCCAGCAATGATGGACATTGATTCCATTACACGCTCAGTAAGAACAGCACGGTCAAGAACCGTGGCAAATTCCACGTCGCCCGAATCAAGCAGTACGAAAATTAGAAAGAAAAGAGTCGTCAAGGGAAGCTACAAAAAATCAGAGCAGCAAAAATCAAAAGAAGCCAATGCTGTTAAATCGCAAAGTGGCTCTCTTGCTAAAAGAAGAGGCAGAAAGAAAATTGACTCTCCGAATGATGAATTACAAGCCTCTTTAACAGAGATTGACAAGTATACACCAATTGAATTGAATGACAAATTAGTGCAAGAGTACCTGCAAGAGACCAATCCTGTTAATCTTAGTAAGACTAACGCTTCATTAGCTACTCAGGAATCGAAATTACCAATTACTTTTGGATTGACTCAGACTTTTGCTAAAAAGTTGAAATTGTTCGACGACCATTATAAAACTTTTGCATTCCATTTCAATGAAGATGCATGTTTGAATTACCCGTATAACGAAATTGGTACATTCCACTCAAACAAAATCAGTGATATCACAGAGGAGGTTATTTCTCAAGACACGTTTGATTCCAAAGTGTTCAAGAACAATAAAAAGACAGTCAAATTTGGATTCAACGATGAAGACAGGTTTGATTTCAGTTCTGAAACTTGTTTGTCATTCCCGGATAATGATATTCATAGAGTAGGCGCTGTCATAAACTCTGGTGGAATCCCGTTGTCAACGTCTTGGTTCCCAAACAATTTACCAAACAGCAATGCAAATTACCTGTTTGTATCTGTCATTGCATCTCCTCCAACTGAAACATCGATAATACCAGATATTAACATGGCTACAGTGCAGTCGAATGATGCCGGTTTGCTCATTTACGAATTCAACCATGTGGAAAACTCAGTCAAATTGATTAAAAGTGTCTGGACCGATTTAGGTACGATAATAGAGATGAAGTGGGTGGTTTCAGATAACTCTAATGAATCTTTGCTTGCTTGTGTTTTCAGAAATGGCACTGTTGGTGTGTTCAAGATAAATCAAGACTTCTTGCTCAATGGGAAATTTTACACAAAATTGGTTCAGCCTTCAATAACTATAGATTTGAACCATTTCAAGATCTTATCATGCGATTGGACGTCGCCGAGTACGTTGGTGTTGGGTTTGAAAAAGGGTTACATTGCAGAGATTGATATCTATAATCCAACTGAGCCATTGTACATTTACCCATTAGAGATTTGTGATATTTATGAGATAAACTCCACTTATAGTGATAAGTTATATGAAAATGTTGAGAATGATGTTTTGAAATTCTCCAGAGTCGTTTCTATAAAATCAACTGACAACAGGACATATACATTAGATTTAAATGAGTTTGACGTTATAACCAGATCGGTTTATCGTACATTGCCATCGGGTGAAAATAAATACTCGGCGTATTTAGAATCTTTTGTTAGTGTTTCCGATACAAGAATTGCTAAATTTTTTACAAAGAGATTTTCCCAGGTTTCATCTGGACTTTCATTCCCGGAAAACAACGGGTATCTTTGCAGAACTGGAACCAGTCATTACACTCCATTTATACTATTTGGATTTTCAAACGGTTCATTGAGAATATGTAACTATTTGAAAGTGCTCACATTAACGTCTAAAAAGAAACCAATCATGGAGAGCTTGAGATTGTTCAAGTTGGATTATGACGAGGATGAGAAAGAGTACAGACTGGATGTGACTTATGATTATCAGATTGATGAGAAGACCGGTAAAGCGACAGTCAATGGGATAACCAAAGGTGAAGATGACGAAGAAGAAGAAGACGATGACGATGACGATGATGATGAGGGTGAGGGTGAAAGTAAGAATGGAACTAAGGCAAAGGCAAAGACAAAGGCAAAGGTAAAGGGAAATGCTAAAGCAGCGAAATCAGCGAAGTCGAAGAGTAAGTCTGCAGAAGATGAAGTTCAGGGTGACAATGTAGAAGATGAGCGGTTTAGCGTTGAAAACATTGGAATAACAGTCACTTCGTGCAGTTTCAAAAATTACAAGAAAGATCCAAGTTTGGTTAGTTGTTCCTACGGTAGTGGTTTAGTGGTTATTGAAAAACTGGTTAGTACGACATTAGAAACAGAGGTTGACTAGTTGTAGTTTGAAGAAAAGACAATTAATATGTATTATGAAACAGTGCAATCTATAAAGTAGTATACAAAACCATTTTTCAGTAGAGCGGAAAGTTTGGGTCGATCTTTTTTGACCAATCTGCCAGTCCACCTTTAACGTCGTAAATGTTGTTCAAGCCGAACTCCTTCTTGAGCAGTTGAACAGCGAGCTGAGAGTCATTTCCAAATCTGCAAATAACATACAATGGCGTATCTTGTTTGTATTCTGGCAGGATAGTTTCTATGGTACTGTTTGCAAAATCCAGTCTGCTCAAGTCGGTGTATGGGATATTTAGCGAGTGTGGTAAACTCACGATACCAAACTGTTCTTTTGATCTGACGTCTAAAATGGTGCACGACGACGAACCTTCGGTACTTTTCAAAAGGTCGTTTAAATTTTCAATTGTTATTCTTTCATCGTTGTGCAAAACTGAGTAATTCACTTTACCACACCAGTCGGCGTAGTTGATACTTCCTGAGACAATCAGGTCTTTGGTGATTTCTCTCTTTGAAGAGTCTCCACAAACTTTACAACTAGCGTTTCTGCCTCTCATTTTGAAAGTACGCAACGACTGACCCGACTCAACAGGGTATCCGTTATAAAGCGTAAGGAACGGTTTGAATTTACTTTGTGGCTTGTCGTAGTGGCCAGTTAACAATTTCAAAGTCTCTACAACCATCATCACACCCACAAGTCCAATACAAGGCCCCAAAACACCGCCATCTGAGCACGAAGTGACTGTGTTTGCAGGTGGTGGAACAGGGTAGAAGCAACGGTAACAAGGAGACGAATTCTGGTAATTCAACACGGTCAACTGACCTTCTGTTTTCAAGCCTGATCCCGAGACAACTGTCTTGCCGCACAAGACACTGACATCGTTTATCAAGTATCTTGTAGCAGGGTTGTCTGTGCAGTCAAGCACCAAGTCGTAATTTGGGATTATATCAAATGCGTTCAAGTTCGAGATTGGCTCGTTGTAAGTTGTGACTTGGACGTTTGGATTGATTTTGTTCATTGCCAGTTTCGCAGACTCACATTTGGGCATGTTTACTGAGTCCGTGGAGTGGATCACTTGACGGTGCAAATTGGATACAGATACCGTGTCGTGATCGACAATACCTATTGTGCCTATCCCTGAGCCGGCTAAGTAAAGCAAAGCTGGTGATCCTAGACCGCCAGCGCCTATCACTAGCACTTTAGCAGACTTGAGTTTGAGTTGGCTCGAGAGGCCAAAATCGTTGACTATCATCTGACGGCCGTATCTAGCGTATTCGTCTAACGTTAGAGGATAAGTGTCTTGTAATTGTGGTTGCGACTGTGGTTGTAGTTGTTCATTTTGCTGGATTGTGCTGCTAAGCTGAGTTTTCAATTTTTCATTCTCCAATTTGAGCTGTTTGAGCTGCTCCAAAAGCTCTTCTTTGGAAAGATCCGACATGGTAACTTGCCTGGGAGTAATACGTCGTTTTATGAGATATAAATAAGAGATATATGGCTGTTGCCAGTGATTTAAATATACATTACTCAGTTCTATCAGCTAGCTAAGAATTTGAGTATGGTCTTTTTGAAAATTTGACTGAAAAATTATATGACGTCATATTTTACGTACTTGGTTTGGTGCAAGTGCAAGTGAAGAGATGGACCAGTCTTGACGAGTTGAAGTAGTTATAGGCAAGAACTGGTGTTGGTCGTCACATGGATAATATAATACATGATGAAAAGGACTACTAATCGTGAAAATATATTACGGTTGATAGCCAGATAACTAGGGATTACAATGACTGATAGTGAAGGATTGTAAGAAGTGAACTACTCCACTAAGGTAATTTCAGCTAATTAGAGTATGACAGTACTATATTAAAATCAACAACATAAAACAATTACACAACTTTTTGTTTGACAAAGAAACTCTTCAAGTAAGTCAATTGCCATGCGCACACAGCGATCAAAACGAGACATTGGATGATGGTCCATTTGACAGCTCTGAAATTGACAGATTCTGAGATGTCTCTAAAAGTAGCTTCCCTTTCTCTGAACAAGGACTGCTCTCTTTTAATTTCTTGTAATTTTTTAACCAACTCGTTGGTCTTTGAAGTCAAGTAATTAATATCACCTGTTCTCTTGGAATCCACTAATGGCTTGGCATCACCAATAACTAAATCGAAAAACACCTTATGCTTGCCCTTCTTTGACCAGTCTGTGTGTCTTGGTGTTAAACAGAACTTGTGCTCACCAGCTTCTAAAGCTGTGAATGTGAATTGGCCAATTGGCGAGTTTTTCTGTGACACAACTCTGTGATTATTATCAAATGTCTCGTCAATGGTGATTTCCATCTTTAAATTATTACCTTCTTGGTATTCTTGGGTACCTTGATTCAACTCGTATAGCTCGTATTTACCAACTGCAATTGTGTCCATTGGCAACTCCTCGTAAAAACATTTTGTCTCATCGGTGTCCACATAAAAGTGCAAACAGTTTGCTAATGTTGCAAACAACAAGAAAACGGAAACAAAATACTTCATCCTGCAAAAGTAAGTTAAGCAAGTGGTGAGTTTTTCTTAATCGATGACCTGTTAAGACCATATATATATTTTAAAAACGGTAAAACTAACACTAATCACTAGTCATCACGCTGTTAAATAAACACCATCACCATCAGCATCAAAGGTGTCAGAATGAAATCAGCTTCGAGGAAATTTCGTGTCTCTTATTGCTATTGACACGTAAATGGAAATTGGCAGAACGAGATTTAGGGAAAATTTAAATTTTTAAAATTAAGCGCCGAATGAAAAAAGAAAAAAAAAGAGTGTTTTAATTAGTGAATGGATGATTACTATGTGTATATAGCAGATAATTGGATTGATCTATTTAGTAGATGATTATGTGTACATATGATTAATCTATATAGTAGAGTATGATTGTCTGTTGTAATAATTGAGACTGAGGGAGTCATTCACTTATTTACCAGATCTACGTTTGACTCTCTGGGCAAGCTCTTTCAAGGACTCGCCATTGGACTCTTCATTCTCTCTGTCTCTTTTTCCTCTCTTGTCCGACTTGTCCTCTTTAGAATGTCTTTTCTTGTTGCTACTCGTTTTGTGCAACTTTTGGCCCGATTTCAGCAACTTGTCCATAACTGCAGTCTTTTTAAACTCTGTATTTGTTGGATCAATGGCAAAATCGTGGTCTTCGAAAATTTCCTTGAATCTGTCATCGTTAGCATCAATTTCAATATCGTTATCGATTTGTAATTCTGCAACTTTCTTTTTATCCTTTTTGCTTATTTTCTTTTTGTTTTTCAATTTTTCGGCTTTGATGATGTCTTTCATGTTGAAATGCTGATCTTCGTTGTTGTTGCTCTCATCCATCATTAGCAATTCCAATTCAGCTTTACTCTTTGCATCTGCAGCTTTATCGGTACTATTTGAATACTTTTCCTTTTGCTGCTTAGACTTGGCTTTCTCTTCACGTTTCAAGTCCATTTGTGTCTTTTTCAACTCTTTTAACTTTTCTTTTCTCTTTTTACGTCTTTCTTTCTCTTTCTTTTGGAATTTCGTAATTGTAGATTCGTCCTCGTCTGACTCTCCTTCAACGTCACCTTCTTCACCTTTCTTTTTCTTTTCGTTACTCAATCCAGGCGTAAATGTGATTTCCATATCAACGTCTCCTCCGTCTTCTTCATCGTCTCCCTCTTTACCTTTACCTAAAGAACCTGTAACACCTAATGCCAAGCTCTTGTACTTGTTTTTCAAATCATCGTTTTCTTGTTCACTTTCATCGCTATCCGAGGCTAAATAAGCCTTGAAATCCATATCTTCAATCTCCTTTTGAGAAAAAGCCTTTGTCGAAATAGACAATCTTTCAGCTGGTGTTTCGTCCCAGCTCAATTTCACCTTGGAGTGCTGCAATGCATCAGTAGTGAACTCTTTTGGTTTATAATTTGCTGGAACTCTCTCTGCAACGTCTCTTGGCTCGTCGTCAAATTCCATGTCTTCAGGCACATATCTCAAGTCAAACTGATTAGCCGTTGACTCGTATTCGGTACCATCACACGCTTCATAGATGGTTTGCGATGTCTTTACAGAATCACATTTCACAATCGCATAGTAGTATCTCAGTCTTTGCAACTGGTATTTTCTCAAGGCTTTCGAGTTGTAATCGACACCATCGTCCTCTTGGTATAATTTTCTAGCGGCAGTGGCAATATCCATCTCTTGATCGTCTTCTTCGTCATCATCATCATCTTCTTCTTCTTCTTCTTCTTCATCCACGTTTTTCTTGCTCTCAGATTGGAAAAGCTCTCTTGGTGGGCCTTCTAGCTCTTCCTGTTGCATTCTCTGCTTACCAAACTCAGAAGGGTACACTGCAACACTATAAATCTTACCGCCTGTTGGCACAAAACTCGAAAACGTGGCAAACAAGTCAGTCGAGTTGACATGGTCCCAGTCTAAATTGACACACGCAAAAGTACTGGTTGGCTCTCCTTCAGGTGGCTTTTCAGACTCAATCTCCAGCTCTTCGCTCTCGTTGTCGTTGTCTTCTTCGTCCACCACTTCTTCATCTGAAGACTCATCCTCAGTCGTATCTATATCGTCATCCGATTGGCCAACACCTCTTGCCTTATCCAAAATTGACAATTCTTTCGAGGCGTCTTCACTTTCACTCTCACTTTCACTTTCACTCTCACTTTCACTCTGGGATTCTTCCTTTTCCTCTTCTTTTTTCTCTTCTTCCTTCTCATAATATTTATCAAACGCATCCTCGGCATCATCACCAGCAGCCACCCTATCGCTCAGCTTTCTACCGTACCTGTCCACTTTGGCACTCGACTTGGAAATCCCCAGCTCCTCCTTGCCAAATCTGTCGTCCACCTTCACTTTCAAGTCCTTCTTCTTCGGAGCTTTAAACCGTGGATCGCTGTACACTTTAGCAAATCTAGGATCTGTAGTGACTGGCTGCTGACCGCCAGCACCGCCAGATGTCTTTCCCTTGCTCTTTCCCTTGTTCTTGTCCGTTTTTGCTGCGTTTTTCGCCATTCTGTAACACTCTATATATCTCGCCAGACTATTCTCCGCTGATTTACCTCAAATACTGCTCCAATACCCACTAAAAACGACACATTTCAACTACAAAAGTGAAAATAATGTGAAATTTTTATTTGCAAATGAAAAAAGAAAAAAAAAATTTTCAGAAAAAAAAAAAGTTTAATATAAATTTGCACAGCCTTTTTATTGATAACATGTTTTTCAGTTTTTTTGTAAAGAGAAATAAAATTGATTGTTAAAAAGTAACAGATAACTGGGGAGAAAGTGGTTTGCTGTTTAGTGTTGTGGTAGGTTTTAGGTGGTTTTACTGAATTGATAGTGGTCAATTAGCCGGTAAATAGCTGATACTAGGTGATAGGTTATTTTTAATTTTGGAAAATGGGACAGTCATTGAGTGCAGATGCGGGTTTGGGTGAAGATAGCAAAGCGGGTGGTGCTATAGGTGGTAGTACCACGGGTGGTGGTTCGGTCAACTTTGTTCATGGCAGGTTACAGCGGAGTGTGTTGGAGAAGGAGTTTGTCAAGGCGTGCACAAAGACGTTCAAGCCGATCGAGTTGTTCATGTTGAGAAACAATCTAGGCGTTGACGAGTTGAAAGCAGACGTGGAGATCAGCAAGTCGCTGTTGTTTGACTTGATACAGCTGCCACAGGACTTGTTGGAAGTCTCAGACGATTTGTTTCGGTTTTTCAAATTCTTGTCCTTTTTCCCAAACTTTGCCAAGATTGAGTACTTTGATGAAGGTTATGCTAGTGATACCATTACCGTGGGCGAGTTGGTGAAAGTGATGGCATTGTTGAGCGTTGACAAGTCGAGTGTGTTATTCAGCAATGGGAAAGACTACTTGCTGAGTCTGATTTTCTTAGCTTTGAGTTATGAATGGAGTGGTGCGGGTGTGGAGCAAGAGAAACATATACAGAGCTCTGAAAAGGAAAAGGAAAAGGATAAAAGTTGCGATTCGTATAATCACGGTGAGCTCGTGGACGTTGTATACGGGGACGGTCACTTGCAATGGCTTATGATCCCGATGGTTCAGTCGTTTGACAATATACACTTGGCAGAGCACCCTCTTGCCGCTGCAAAACTGCTCCGGCTCATCACTTTGTTACTCATGATCTTCCCCATCGTGATCGACAGTAACAGCACGTCTCCGTTGCAGCCTCGGTTTAACTTACACGATAAGCACGTTTGGAAACATTATGAAGCCAAAGCGATGAATTTACTCAGATCTTTTGACTTGTCGCTCTCGTTGCACAATTTACACAGTGTCAAGATTCCATTTGACAGATTCAGTAATGTGCTGAATGGCACAATGGTTAATCTGTTAACCCCACTAAATGTGATTCTAGATTCATTACTATACGATAACAAAGCGTCACAACAACACAATTACTCAGAGACGCTTCCCTCGGGACCCCAAGAAACAAGAGTGTTGACTAAACCATTGTTGTCGCAGATCGCTACTATACTTCCACCAGATTTAGTTTTCAAAAGACTACAAAAGCTTTATGTCGGATCGGAATTTGGCTTCTCAATGAGACAAATGGAGTCTAAGATATTCAAATGGAACGCACCAACGTTGCTGTTCGTATCGGGGACGCTTGTTGAGTCAAATGCAAAACCGATGACTACTTCCCCAATGAATTTGAAAAAACTCGCTAATTTTCATACAGACTTCCCTAAATTCCACAAGACAAGCGAAAATTCAGCATCATTACCGGCAAATGAAGACAATGATACAAAACAAGTAACTTTTATGATTTATGTCAGCAGGCCTTGGAAATTGTCAAATTCTGAGTGTTTTGGTGACGATGAAACGTTCATTGTTCAGTTATCTCCAAGACAAGTGGTGTACAAAGCAAACAAGTCAAGCAAAGTTTCTAATTTTGTCTATTTCAATACAATAGGAGGTGGATTCGGGTTCGGTTCTAAGCCGCCAGCAGTGAAAAATTCTGTCAAATTGTATCGCCCTGGTGAAGTTTCTCTCACTGTGGAATCCAATTTGGAGATTGCAAGTTTCAGACATTTAAATATTCCAGGTACATTTCAAACAGGATCCATTTTTAATACACCGATGACAACGACAACGACAACGACAACGGCCACTCACTCAAATGACGACAAGTTTACTGAAAAAATAAACCAAATTCCAGAATTCGAACTCACTTGTCAAATCACAGACCTCGAAGTGTGGGGGTGTGGATCACAAAAAGAAGTTGATGAACAGAAGAAACTGTGGGAATGGGAGCATCGTGAAGCCGAAGCTAGAAAGAGATTGAACGCCATGTCCTGGGAAGACGGTAAGTCTTTGCTCGATATGGCTGGTTTACTAAGTAGTGCAAATAATTCGGGCGGTAGTGTGTAGGTTATTTAACCAATATATATTAATTAATAAACAAGTTTTAGTATCCTTTTGCGACTGTATTAACTGTATACTTATAAAAAACTTATGAATTTGCTTCATCACCCAATCATTTCTTTTTACCCTTTTTCAATGCCTTTTTCTTTATGTGTTTTTTAAGCTTGTTTTTTCTTTTCTCTTTGGCATTTTCTTTAGCTAGTTTTTTTCTGTCCTTTTTAGACTCTTTATCCTCGTTCTTCTTATGTTTTAAAGCACCATTCTTTGATCTCGATTTTCTCTCCTCGCCCTCTTCACCTTCCTCATCAGAGCTGTCATCATCGCCTGTTTCATCGCCATCGTCATCGCTGTCACCCTCGCTATCGTCCTCGCTATCACTATCACTACCATCATTATCGGTCTCATCATCGCTGAGTTGCATCTTTTCCAATTTCTTCAACTGTTCATCACCAACCAAGTCTCTCAATGTGTCGATATGCCCGTCTTTAAATTTCTCGAAATCACGTTCTTCCAAGTGGTTCAAAGAGCTCACTAAATGTAAAGATCTGAAAATCTCGTCTTCGTGGATCTGATCAGCGTCTTGGTCCGTCTTTAAAGGTAAAGTTTGCAAATACTGTTCTAAAAAGTTGAAACCCTCAACTTCAACTTCATCCTCGGTGGTGGTAGTTGACTCGCTTTTTTCGACCGATTTAACAACCGAATTCCATTGTTCAATAATGAACTTGAAAATTAGTCTTTCCGGATACACATTTATCTTTTTCAATCTTGAGAAGAAATCATTAACGTTCTTGATATCCATTCTTAAAAAGTCCATTGACATCCCATGATCAGGTTCAACAGATTGACTGACATCAAAGATATACAATTCATCATTATGAACAATTGAATTGTACTCGCTCAAATCTGCATGCACTAACCGACATTTCTGGAATAACCATCTCATGTAAATAAGCATCTTGTGGTAATATTTAACAATCTCGTCAGTGTCTTTGAAATTATAATCTTTCAATTTCGGTGAAGGCCACCCATCACCTTTACTCAAATATTCCATCACCAACACATGACTCTTCAAATCGATTGGCTCAGGAGACGGGATCCCTGACAAGTGTAATCTTTTCAAGTTTCTAAACTCTTTCTCTGCCCAAATCTTGACCATCTTACGTGGATTTGATTGATTACGAGTATTACGGAATCTAAATTCTCCATCCACATACCTTTCACGGTCTTTGAAAACCAAAATCGAGGTCTTGTATATTTTGACTGCAAACTCACGATTTGTCTCTTCATTCACCGCATGGTAAACATTAGCTTCTTTACCTGTGGAAATACAACCATTGATCTTGGTGATTGTACCGTTTTTAAACAATTTAGACAAAAATCCCAATGTTCTCGGATCTAGTACCTGTTCCACAGTGGCCCTTTCTGCCTTGTCTCTGGTTATTCTGTGTTTCGTGAACAAGAACTGATCAAAATTCATCTTTTCAGAGTACTTGTCCAAGAGATCGGTCTTTTCTTTAAGAATCTGTCTATTTTGTCTCTCCTGTTCTTGTTGCTGTGCCTGAGTGTTTATCGCTGAATTTTTATTTGATAGGTTATGCGATGGTCTGGTTTTGTTAGACAGACTAGAAGCAACAAAATCATCGTCATCTTCCTCCTCTGTCGAGTAGTCCGAATACGAATCAGACACATTATCTTGTTCATCCATACTGGCATCGCCAGCTGCATAAGACTCTTGCAGCTTTTCACGGGTATCTAAGCTCTCAGACATTTTTCAGCGCACACCACAGTTAAATCTCCTCTTACAGTTTCAAACTATCACTCAATCAGACGTATTCTGCCGAACAATGCTCACTTGAAATAGCTCTTTAGACAGGATCATATCTATCATCTACTTAGACTGAAAAATTTCAGTAAAAAAAAAAAGAAAGAAAAAAATTACCTGAACACGTTCTTATTTTGACAGATGATTTGTATGGTTTTTTTTTTCACCATAGAAAGAAAAGAGCTTTTTATAAAGGAATTACTGTATTATGTGAGTTGTTTCTATGTGAAAGGAAAGAGAGTGTATGTGTGTGTGTGTGTTCAAAGTCATATATTGTCTGAATATCACAAACAAGACTAACTTTGCAAAATGGCATTGATTCACGCTCTTCCGAAAGTACGTTTTGCTAGTTTCAATTCAATACTGCGCAGTGGTTTTTTTTCTCTTTTCTCCATACTAACTATCTTATGATCAACTGTGTGTTTCACCCTTTGATTCATGCGTTCAAATTTGTTAGAAATTTTTATTTGCATTGCCACTTTATACCGGGGTCGAGCTGATCTTGGTGTATGCCATTATCAACAAGATGTGCGGGATGTACGGATTGTTGTCGCTTATAACCGGGCATCCGATTGATTTCATTCAATGGCTATACTACCTTACATCGACCGTTATCATGATCATTTACATACACGGGTTGAAAAAAGTCAAGAACCCAACAATCGACTTGTTTTCACTGGTTGTGTTTGTCTATGTTGCAGACACAATTGTAGGATACGTCTTTACTGCGTACTTCACGTGGTTCTGGTTTGCCGAGCAAAGTCAGCAAGAGAGTGGTGGTGTCGTTGCTGAGGGTGTTGCAGCCACCACCGAGCAAGACGCTGCTTCTAATAATGGAAAGCTCACAAAGTTGCAAACTGCCAGGGCCCTCATACAGCCGTTGGCTGTTGAGTTGGCCACTAGGGCAGTTGCCTCGAGTTCGGCATCGGACTTGTCGTCCCATTCTGCCTCTGAAAGCTACGAGCTCTCCATGACGGTGTTCATAACGCTCTTCACAGTCTTTATTAGAGTGTACTTCTCCTTGATCCTGCTCTCGTTCTACAAAGAAATGAGAAGCAATGCCAGGTTCGATTCCAGATTTAGAATCTCAACCAGCTCGTCAGACGCACTCACCAATTTCATCATTGGCTTGCAAGTCAGAGCTTACAAGGTGCTAAACAAGATAGTTTAGCTGTATAATATATAGTGTCACCACTCAATCGTCATTTGTATCATTTGTATCATTGTATCATCGTTGTACCATTACCACTAAATAAATATATATATATTTGATATCATCTTAAACCATGCACCCTTGCACCGCCTCTGTTTTGTTCTCTGCCGAAAAAAGAGCAAAAAAAATGGAGGAAAAAGAAACGAGGAGAGTCAGTCAGAGTGTAGATGGAAAGAGAGGTTAATGAAGAGATGATATTTGATCAAGTGTTGTTTGGAAATAGACCTATATTAAGTTAGTTTTACCAATTTTAAGAGACAAAATAACCAGCATTTGATAATATCGATAAAAAGTTGCTTTTTTCATAGGCCTTTCCAAGTTTTACCCCCGTTGTTTTTCAAGCTATTTTCGGCACCGGTCTTTTAAGAAAGAAAGAAAGAAATTTAAAATTCTGTCAGTAATTACCCTTTTTTTCTTCTTGGATTCAACGTCGGATAAAGCAAAAACCACTAGATTCCACTTCGTCTGTAGTATAGGGCCCCAGTGCCCAGTGGTTTAAACTTATTTTACGCTACCTTCACTCATTTTTCATCGGTAGTCTTCTGTGCTTGAAAGCCAGAGTATTTTGTTGCTGTGAAGCCAAGTCAAGTCAAGTCAAGTCGAGGCCCAAAGTTACAGTATTCCGTTCACTATCTTTAACCAAGATACTGCTCCAAAAGATTCAATTTCTCAGAAGTCCCACTTTTCTAATTTAACGGTCATTACTTTGTGGATCCACAGCTTTCAGTTTCGATTTTGCTAAGAATGCCTTTCAGCGTATCGAATCGTTCATTGTTGGCAACAAATGAAAAGGAAAACATATCTTATAGCACGAATTTGAAAACCGCCATCAATAATAGACCAGGTGCAACTGACAATGAAGATAATTTCGTTGCTGAAGTCAACAAGAACGAAATTACTAGTAGCAATGGAACTAATAGCAATAATAACAGCAATAACAACAGTTTGATCGTTGTCGATAATACTAATACTTTGAATTCGCCAATGAACGAAACCGACAAATCTGCATCTCAGGAACAACAGTCTAAGGACTCGGCCGATAAGAAATCGGCTCCTCAAGCAACGACTTTTGTTCACAAATTGTACTTGATGTTAGAGGACCCTTCCGTAGATCATCTTATTTGGTGGCATCAAAATGAAACCTCTTTTTTTGTCTCCCCAGTCAAAGAATTCTCAAAAGTGTTGAGCACCTATTTCAAACATGCAAATCATGCTTCTTTTATTAGACAACTTAATATGTACGGTTTCCATAAAGTGAATGATGCCGTCACTAATCAAAATAGCAATGGTAACGTCAGCCCTTCGAATGAACAAGTACCGATTGATAATGGTACAATAACAGTTTCCAGCTCAAGAAAGAATTCTGAGGCTTCAGGTTCTATATGGGAATTTAAACATTCTTCAGGTTTATTCAAAAAAGGTGATTTAGAAGCATTAAATTCAATAAAGAGAAGATCTTTTAAAAACACAGCAACTTATAAAGAAGTTCATAATTTGAAAACTCGCTCATCACCAATAAATAGTGAATCAATGATGATTTCTCAAATAAACGATCCAAATACTGTATATACTTCAAATTCGAGCTCTCAAGAAGATTCACTCACTCATTCAAGAAATGACTCTCAATGTGCTCTATCAGATCACCGCAATGACCTGTCAAATCAAGTGCAAGTTGATCAAGAACCTAAAATTGACAAAAGTGAGGAGAAAGTTGACCAAGTTGATGCCCAAAATCAAGGTGAAGAGCAACAAATTCAGTCTTTACAACAGCAACAACAACAACAGATACCAACCCAATCTCAACAATTGCAGCAAGGAGTGAGAGATTATGACGTTCAAATGGATTCTCAAGTTCAACTCCAAGTGACTCAAACTAATCACCCGCATCAAGATGTTTTACAACAGCAACGTGACCCTGAATTTCAGCATTCTCAACAAACACAGTTGAAAAATACAGTTGAGTTCTCTTCTTCTTCTCAACAAAATGATGAAATTGATTCAAAAAATAGAACAAATTCTTTCCTACATCAGCAAATTGCCACCTCTCTGCATTCGCCAAAAACTTCAAAAATTATAGAACTGACAAATACTTGTACTGAGTTGTCAAAAATTAATGATATGTTAATGTACAAGCTACAGATTGTGAAAGAAGAATTAACCAGAACAAATTATGATTCCGTTTCCACATTGGATTTGATCAAAGACGTGGTCAACTTAATCTACTCTGATCCAAATAATTCATCTGTCAAATCAACTGCTTCAACTAGATTAGTCGAGGAACTGGAAAAATTTAGAGCAAATATTTTACAACGTTCAGCTGCCAGAGATATGAATTTAAAACTAACAAATCATAATCCTGGATACTATGTTGATCCACTCTATAACAACGAACCTTCTCAAAGTGTTGTTAATCAAGTGAATGGTCCTCAAAATGGCCAACAAAACATACATTCTTCAACTGTTGATTTACCCAATTTTGCTCCTAATTATCAACAGCAACAACAGCAGCTTGCTCATATTCCATCTCAACCACAGCCCCAGATACTTACGCACACTCAACATCAATCACAGCCTCCAAGTCAATCTGAACCCCAATCTCAACATGTTCATCAACAGCATCCCGCACATCATCCATCACAGCATCCTTTGCAACATCCTCCACCGCCTCCTCACAATCCTCAACTGCAGCAACACCAACAACACCAACAACAACAATCACAGCAACCACAGCAGCAGTTCCAAAACACTCAAGGATCTACGGTATCTTTCAAGACATACCCATCAAACACATCTGTTTCCGCCTATTTTCAAGGAGGGCCTGTTTATGGCGGCTCGTTTTCTCATTCGCAGCAGCAATATCAATATGTGCAGCAAGTTCCTACTTTTTATGTTTCTCAACCTGTCAACTACGTCAATGATCAACAACCACCACTGTTACATAAGGATATTAGATATAGTATGACATCAAGTAGATCAAGAAACTTGTCGGTGTTTGATCCGCTGCAACCTATTCCAGGAGAGTCTATTGGTGGTGGTGGTGCGCCTCCAGTTACATCCGGTCCTTTGGTTCGTGATTTTGAAGCCGTTGGGTATCAGGAAAAATCAGACCAACAAAAACAGCATCAATCTTTAACTGGTCAGCAAGTGGTATCACAATCTTATAATCCTAATCAACTTCCAAGAAGTAATTCACCTGCTTCCAAGGGAGTCTATGGTATCAATCCTGTTAATGTCCATCTGAAAAACGGCACCAGAGATTTTGAGAATCAAACTGAGAACAACCGTGAAGCTGAAAATCTAGGTTCTAATCAGAAATCAGAGATGATCCTAAAAGAATCTGCAGAAGCAGCTAAAAAACCAAATCATTTAGAAAACTCTGTTCAATTTGATAGCTTGAATCAAGATAAAAAAACTGAAGTTGAAAAGACTGATGATTCAAAGTCAAACTCACATGAACCTCCTGTTTCGTCAAAAAATCAGAAACGAAACTCCAACAAAGATAGTAGTAGTGATTCAACACAAACCGAACTTGGGAAAAGAGATCAAGGTGATAATGCTCATGGACAAGTTTCTAATTCACATACTGCAAATCTAGCTAAAAAATATACTCCAAATTCTCCCAACTCACCAAACTCTGCAAATGTACAATATTCATACACATCCACTCTTCCAAGTGCTTATTCACTGACTCAGCCACAATTAAATCAGTCTTTCAGTACTCTTGGTGAGAATTTAAAGACCCGATCTTCATCAACTTCTTCTTTACCATATTATTCACTGAATTCGCTTATAAGCCCATCTTCAAGTAATATGAAATCTCAACAGTTATCACAAAGTCAACCTCCTCCTCCACCTCCACCACCACCACCACCTCCACCAATAGGTCAGTTGAGAGAAGCTAATTCTTCATCATCACTCAATCATCTACACTCGGATGAAAACAGATTATCTGTGGGTCAACTTTATTCTTTTAGTAACCCTCCAAGATCAATACCAGCTCAAATTCAACCAAGTGTTACTCCTTTACCATCTTATGAAGAAGGTAGAAGTTTTTCAATAGCTGGCGGAGCTTCAAGTTTCAATCAAGCATCACCTATCTCTCCATCAAATAGACCAAACTTCACACAACAGATTTCATCTTACTTCAATCCTCATGCAGCTGGTAAGTCACATTCACTATATCACCAAGCAAGAGCAAATTCTTTAGGATCATCTATATCTTATTCACCACATGGGAATTTTGTTATTTCTCCAATGAGTCAACTTTCTTTTAATGGAGCTGCTAATAGTTCAGAAACGAATTTCCAATTAGGAAATTATAATTCCAATCCTGGTGGAACATTCGCCGATCCTCAAGAAACTTTAAAAACAGGATCTGTGATGCTACCATCAACATATGAAATTGCCAATGCTTCTAGTAGTAATGCAAGTTCTAATACTGTTTACTCTTTGCTAAATCCTAACAAGTTATCATCTGATATAGGAGCGGGATCTTCTTCTGATATCGCGTCCTTATCTTCGAGTGGTTTAACTATTACAGGTTCAGTTGGCTCTGTTTTGGCTGAACAAGGATCGTCAATGAAGCGTGAGGGAGAGGAAAAGGACAGAGATGGTGAAGTGAAGAGAAATAAAACTTGATTTGTTTTGTTGTTGTATTAATTTAACTCAAACATATACCTCCATGCACTTGATTCACATTTTTTCAAAATATCAAATTTTTGCTTTTGCGACTATTGATTTATCATTGCTTTGATTTCATACCAGTTTTGTTTGTGTGTGTGTTTTTGTTTTCCTTTCCAACGTGTGCCAATCTACACTCAAGCCTCGTTCCTGTTGGTTCATTTTGGAACAAAACCTTTCATTTTTTGTTTTTGTTCCTAGCTACTGTTCCTGTACATCTTTATTTTTTTCTTGTTTTTTTTTCATTTTTTGTTATCTTTTCTTCATAGACCCTGTTCCATTATACATCATTTTTATTCATTTTTTCTTTTTCTTTTCTACTTATGTTTAATTCTTGCGGAAAGATGTTGCATTATTATCATTATCTGCTCTTATCCGAATGGTACTAATTTTACCTTTTGTACTTACCATTTATGCTTTTTTTTTTTTCTTTTCAACTTTTCTCTATTTGCTAATCAATTATACACTACTTATATTAACATTTATACAAACCAAAGTATGAGTACTACGCTTTCTTATCTGTCAATTTTGCAAGTTCATTTTCCGATTTATCCCCCTCCAATAACACATCATCGTCTACACTTGTTCTGTTTCTAGCTTTGAGAAGTCGGAGAAGATAATCAGCACCACTGAGACACTCAACTTTATCGATAAATAAACTGAATTCTCCCGGTTTGTTATCAGCTATGGAAAATCCAATACTCTTGATTCGATCTTTTTCGAATTCTCCCTGTTCTTGAATTTGAATTGCACCCCTGTTTGTTAACACAAAATCGTCCAACTGTATGAAAACGTCTCTCCAGCCAGCTTCACCTTCCTCTAATTCCCCATTGACCTCATTGAGTTTTTTCAACTCTCTACTCTCATTTTTTCTCATTGTTTTCTTATTCACTGATGCTTCACCCAATGCAGGATTGAAGATGAATAAACGATGTTGGTACAAATCGGTTCTTGACATTGTATCAGTCTGAATATTAACCATAAATTTTCTTCCCGGAGTGTTGTTTTTAACCCTAAGATATAAAACAGTGTACGGACTGAAATCCCACCAAAAATTGGCAAACGACTCTGTCAAATAAAAAGGCTTGAACTGGGCATTTGGATCTTTTTGTCTATTGATAGTCTTTATCATAGCCCACCCGGATTTCTTCACATTTAGTGGATTCGTACCGGGTAAGTTCTGGTTCAAGTTTCCGTAAAAATGACCAACAAGTCTCTCGTTTGAGCGAATCCGATATGGCTCAAAGTACGCCTTGGATAAACCTCCTAACGATGCATCTGATGATTTCTCCATACGAGTAAATGTTGCTAAAGAATTAAAGTCAAGCAGTGTCAACTGCGAAGGCTTGACCGGCGGTTTGTACTTCAATTTTTGGAAGATTTTACTCAACATTTCATTATTTTCTATTTTTTTAGTTTTTTAACCTCAATTGATGCCAAATTATATTGATTACACCTTGTAAAACCGGGTTGAAGTTGATACTGATAACTCAAATTCATCCATTAATCATGTATATATCATATTATATAGCACCAGTACAATAAAAGACTTCAAATATTGCGGGGTGTTTTACTGCGCCACATATGTATTAAAAGTTTTGAATAAAGGCGGTGTAAAGTATTGCACCAGCCATAATTACCGTGTGGCGCATAATGTTTGTTTCCGGTTTCCGGTTTCTTTATTTATTTTGTTTTCGTTTTACCGCTCTGTTTTAAAGTAAATAAATAAATAAATGTCTTACTCTGTAATATGTTTTTGATTTGTTCTTTGATGGTTGGTATTGTCTTCGGTTTACTTCAACAAAATAGATAAGGTGATTGCAAGCTTTTAGTATGACGCAGATAAACCACCAGAATGCACTAAGAAAGCACAAGAAGCTGCTCAAGTCTGTGTCTCCAGACGTCAAGTTTCAACAGAAAAACCTAGATTTGGTTTTGTATTTAAACTATCTCCGGTTCTTAAATGCGCTGGTTAAAAGAGCTAACAGTATGGCTGATAAAGACGGCAGTTCTGAGATATTGATAAGGCATCTTGAGGATTCCAAGGTGGAAACGCTGAAGAGGTTTAGAGGATAGGTGATTGGAAGATGTCTATCTGATTGATTTACTTGTATATTTATTTATCACTTTCATTTTTTTCTTTTTGTCTTGCATCGATGGCGTACTTTATAGGCAGGCCTTAAACGTTATCTAGCGGCAAAACTAAATTTAGAGTTTTCCATTCAAACCTTTTAATTTATCTTTTATAGTTTCTTTTCATTAAACAAAACTTACACTATATACACAAGGGGTCTACTTTATCTCATTATTCGTAAAAAAAATTATTCATGTGCGGTTGCTTCAAGATACCTATATTGGCTATTGCCAGATCTGGGCTTTCCTTGAATTGAACAAACAAGCCTTGTAATTGAGCTGTACTGACAAATGGCATCTCCAAGTCTCTGAATTTTTCCAAGAATATCTTGGCCTTTTCATTCTCTCCAGAATAAAATCTCAAAAACATATTCTCTATTTGATACTCAGACGCATTACCAATGAAAGCCTTATAGTCGATTCTTCCTGGTCTTAGCAATGCAGGGTCTAATTTCTCAGGGTGGTTGGTTGTCATAAATGTAAGCACTTCTTCAGCCGATGTGACACCATCTAACGCATTTAAAAGACCACTAAAGGTAACACCTGGTGTGTAACCTTGTTCTTTGCTGTGTTCTCTTTTAATGAAAGCAGCGTCTATATCTTCTAACAATAATATAGTTCTTTGAGGGATATTGTTCATCAAGTAGGCAAGTCTGTCGTCTGTAAGATTAGGCTCACTAATATTCAAAATTGCAATGTTGTAATCCAAATGTCCAGCCAATGCTTGAATAAAACTAGTCTTACCAGAACCTGGAGGACCATACAACAAGTAACCTCTTCTATATGGAATACCTCTATCGTGATACCATTTACCAGACCCCAAGAACTCTTTGACGTCGTTTAACACATTCTCTTTGATATCCTTATCTAATATAACAGATTCAACCAATCTCTTCTTTCTTGGTTGACCAAACGGTCTCCACTCTTGTCCCCAAGACTTGAACAACACAGTCTTACCCTCTGCCAGTTTGACTGCCATTTGTCTAGCCTCGTCCAATATAGACGCCAGCAAGTATCTGTCACGGTATAATGTAGTCAAGGTAACAGTCTCCATTGGTTTGCCTTGATCGTGGATTCTCTCTGACCTTTCTCTCTTGACGTAAAACCATGCTTTTTTGTATCGTATCCAGTGATTACCGGGTCCAGGAACAAATGAAAATCCTGTTGATATTGAACCATTAGGATGGTGAATCACCTGTGTTTGCACCGATAAATGTCTCGATGAGGTATTCTTGTAACTGGCCATCCATTGTAAGAACCAACTATATGAGTTATCGCTGTTTCTGATCTCCAAATCCACCAACAATCTACGGTACGCTAATCCTGCTAATGACGAGACAGATTTACGTAAAATGGCCAAAGAACCACCCAAAACCATAAGACCACCACCGGCTGCAAAATACGGATTATTGGCCATTATCTGAGTGATGATACTCTCATTTTTTTGTGTCCCAATTTGCTGTGTCTTTGGGTCGTAGCTGTGACCAAAATTCTCTAAAGCCAACTCTTGGGTCGATGGCGTACTGATTGTAGCTGGAGTGATTGTCGTCGTCTTTTCAGACGGCTCTTGATTAGAAGCCTGTGCTTCTCCTAACCCAAAAATACCCATTTAAAGTACCAAAATATTCCACAAAAAAAAATCCCTCTCCAGTACTGAAAGAGTCTGAAATAAAAATTTCTATTTAACAGTCGATGATGCTACTTTTAATGTTCTTATCAGACTAATAGTTTAAAGAAAATTACTCCGACTCTTCACTTTGATAATAAATGTTCTTTACCATTAAAAAACCTGAAAAATTTCAATCGACGTAAAGATTGAAAAATTTAAAGATATCGCGTCGATCGACGCAGTGGCTTATTGTACCTGGGAAAATGGCAAAATGAGAACAGGTGAAAGAGGGAGAGCAAATCTTAAAACAATCACAAAGAGGTCAACTACAAGTGAGTTGAACATTGACACGAGTTGAATTATAATTGAACAGAGCTTAGCTTGAAGGTCAATTAACTTCAAAAGACAGATTGGCTTGCAATTGTGTAAGCAAACACAAAGAGACCGTTTTACTTTTGTTATATCCGCTTGCTTCATGCTGCAAGATATGGTTCAAGAATCAGATTCCAGTCAGGGGATCGATAATGCAACCTCTAATAACCCATTCAATGAGATCAACAATTTATATCCTACTGTAAATTCAGTTGCAAGTGATGCAGCAGGAGGCTTGCAGGAGGCAAGTTCAGCAACATCGTCGTCCAGGGGTCACTTGAAAGAGTCAGATGTTCCACCACCTCCACAGTATGATTCTTCGGATTTAGCTGCACATGTGTTCACATCTTCTCCAAACCAGCAATCACCTTTGACACATCCGTCACTACAAGACATTAGACCTCCTTTACCTGCAAGAAGATACAATTTCAAAGCTGCCAAGTTTTTTAAAACTACAGATAGAATACTGGATGATATAAGAAACGATCCCTTTTTCTTGATTGGATCGTCAAAGCCATCAGACGTTGACTATGACGAAGGAATTGTTAACGATGAGCCCGTTTATTATGCGGAAAGATTGCATAAGTTTATTCAGCATACTCAGAATAGATACAAACTAGTATCTATGACTTGTAGTCATGAATTTGTTAATACTGATAAGGTAACCGTGTCTACGTCGGATAACACCAAGAGAATATATCAATTTGATGGGATTATTGTTCCTGAGATGCAAATATCTTTGCCTACCAAGCCAATATTCCATTACAGAGTAAAAATCAAAACATCCGAAACAGATTTGAATAAGAAAGTAAAGCATCTTTTTTATGCATTTGATGATGATGAATTATATCAAGAAGATAGAGACGACTTAATTGTTGATAGAGAAAAAATAGAGAAAATTGCTAGTCACTACTCCGATGATGAAGAAAAATATAATAACAGTGTGTTGATAAACTCCCTTCCAGATATAGTTGATCAGGCAAATTTTGTTTGTGAAAAGACCGGAACAATACTTAGAGTCGAAGTTTACTCTCCAACCTTTGATGAAAATGATTGGAGACAGTTTGGTGACGAGGAAATTCAACTGAGAGTTAGTAAATATGTTTCTCAACTTTCGGATACAAACACAGATATCAAGATCCCAAGTACATTGAGTTGCTTGCATACCCTCTTCAAAGTTCTGATAGGACCTTTGATAAACACCAACACTACAAAAATTAAAACTTTAAAACCACAGCAGGCACCAGTCTTGAATTTAAATCTAGATTTGGACTTGTTACCTGCTAAACTTTTTTTCAGAAGCATCGATGAAGAGTTGCAACCTCCTAGTTTTGAACTTTTAGGTGAATATGCAGAGTTGGCTTCAGAATATTATATCAGGGCAATAGTGGAAGTATTGTATGTTGGGTCTGTCTTTGCACCTAATATCAACGAGTTTTTTAATTGTAGAACTACTTTCCACAGTGATATTGAAAACATTTTTCATATATTGAATGAACCTGATGTTAATAATCAACTCAAATATTGGAAAAATTGGTCCGAGTATCAATACTCTCCGGGATTGACCATGTTGAACGCTTGCGTTTATTACTCAGACTCACTTATAATCCATTGTTATTCCAAAGCCACGGAGTTGAATCCTGACATGATTCCAGAGTACTTTGATGCATTGACATTCTGTTCCACTTCTAGACAAGGGCAAGACTTGCAACTCTACGTTGCAACTCTAAGATCACAAGGTCTGTTTGGATTTGAAGAGTTGAAATCTTACTTTCAAAAATTGGGATTTAACATTAACGATCCTGCGATCATGAACAATCTGACAGATGGTCAAATTTTAACATCTTATAAAAACCACATTGTATTAAGTCCATCACGGTATGAACGTAGAACTCTTAGGGAGGCGTTGGAGAAAATTGGTGAGTATAGAAATAGTGAAGAAATACGCGTTTTCCTGAAAACTGAGCTATTATTTGATGTTTCAGAAGCTTATGAAGCATTAGAAACAGATGTTTATGTAGATGATGATATTTTGATTACAGCTTTTCAACTGAAGATGGAAGATTCTCCATATAATTCAAGCTTATATGAAAGAGCCCTTGTGACGATTGCCGCTGCTAGAAAAAGTTTTATGTTGTTTAGCTTTATTGATTCTCAACTTCCTTACTTTTTGACACCATACACTCCAAGCACATTATCAGAAGCATATGACAAAATTGGGTGTGATCAGTATGCTGATGATTCAAATGTTGTTAGAATTTTTCAAGCCAGAAGAAACACAGATATCAATGTCAATGTTTGTGAATTGTGGTGTTCTTTGAAGACAATTTCCAATGCAAGAAATTCGAAGCTTATTGAAGGATTTTTGAGTACAGGTATTATCAATTCCAAATTTTTATCATTTAAGGAAAGCCCTGCAGGTTTGAATAATATTGGTAATACTTGCTACTTGAATTCTTTGTTGCAATATTATTTTGCAATTGAACCTTTAAGAGATTTGATTTTGAATTTTAGTAAAACTATTGAAGCTAGTTCAATGGGAGATAATGAGAGTTTCCAAGTCAGAAGAATAGGTGGTAGAAGAGTTGGTTATAAGGAAACCGAAAGATCATATCAATTCATGTATCAATTGAGAGACTTATATAACAAAATGGTTCATGAAAACAAAAGGTGCGTTACCCCAACTAAAGAATTAGCATATTTGGCTTTCAGCCCTATTAGTGATGAAGTTGAATTTGAGGAAAGAGTTCAAGAAGCTGAAAAATCAGTAATTAATGGTATGAATGATGACCCAAGTTCATCAACGATTCAAGTTGATTTAACAAAAAATGATGAGAAATCTGAAGTCTTGGAACCATCAAATACTGGCGCTATTGCTCTTGACTTGGACGGGGATACAAGCATGAGGAATCAAGAAAGTACGAATCATATAGAAGATGTGCAAATGAATGAGGAATCAAGTGTTGTTGGCAACGATGGCCAACGAATTGAATTGCCAGAAAAAGTAGCATCACCAGAAAAACCAGAACCGAATCTTGCTGCTACAGCAAAGATCAGCGCTGATCAAATTGAAAATGCCTTGGAAATTGGTAGACAACAGGATGTTACTGAATGTATAGAGAATGTGTTAGTTCAAATTGAAAGTGCACTAGATCCGATTAGACTGGATTCTGATAACGAACAGATTGATATTATTAAAGAGATGTTTTATGGTAAGACTAAACAAACTTTGATGCCTGTTGACCCAGTTACAAAAGAAGATTTAGACCCAAGCAAAGCCAGAACTAAAGAAGAAAGATTTTTGAATTTGATTGTTAATATTGGAGATCATCCTAAAGATATTTATGATGCATTGGATACCTATTTTACTGAGGATTTGTTGAAGTTGGACAATGAAGAAGTTAAAAGATCTTTGACTATAACCCAGCTTCCAAACATCTTACAGATTCAAATTCAAAGAGTGCAATTTGATCGTGAAAGATTCATTCCTGTTAAATCTATTGAGCCTTTACCATTTGAAGAAAATCTTTACATGGATAGATACATGGAGACCACAGATGCTGATTTGGTTTCCAAGAGAAAAGAAGTCTTTCATTGGAGACATCGTATACAGGAATTAAATCAGCAAAAACAACAATTATTAGTCAAAGATGAAAACGGTCTAACCGCCAAAGAGGTGTTGGAAACTACAAAACAATTGTTAAAGTCTTCAATTGTGAATGAGATTGGGCTCTTGATTGATTCTAATACATTACAAGTTATTGAAGATCAAATTCATCAAATTGATGAAGCGTTGAAGTCTATTAATAGTGAGATTACACAACTTGAAGAAAAAATATACAATCAGTTCAAAGATAAAACTAAAATCGGATACTCTATATTTGCCATTTTTATTCATCGTGGTCAAGCATCATATGGTCATTACTGGATCTATATCAAAGACCCAAAGTCCAATTTGTTCAGAAAGTACAATGATGAAATCGTCAGCGAGGTGACAATAGAGGAAGTTTTCAATTTTAGTGAAAATAATAATGCAACTCCATATTATCTTGTCTTTGTCAAGGATGATTTGATTGATTTAATACAACCTTTAAAGAGGGAGATAGTTGTTGAAGGTGATGGAGAAAATTGTGAACTGGATGAATAGGTGTGGATAGTTTGACCGAAAAAAATTTTCAAATTATCAGACCTTCAATAATAACTATATATTTTAAGTGGTGCACAACTATTTGTTTGAATATTCTCGGATTTTGATTTTTTCTAACTTTGTAACCGCCATAAATGCTTGATCTATGTCTCTAATGATATCTTCATAATCCTCACAGCCAACACTAAATCTCAATAGATTACTTTTGACTGCAGAATTTTCGTATTGGTGGCTATTTGAATTATTCTCAACTTGAAGGTTGGAAAAATTGGGGTTTTTAATAGTTAATTCAACCAAAGTTTCACCACCTTCCATCATGGGATTATTACTCAAAAAATTAAACTTATTCAAAACGGTCTCTGCGATTTCTCTATTTTTAAATTCAACTGCAAAAACAGGATTATAGTATGAGCCTAATTGATCAACTACTATTTCGTGATTATCTTGTAACGAAGAGTGATGTAATTTAGTAATAATCCTCTCACCGTTTTCTTTTGAATATTTATGTAAGTTTTTATTTAAAAACTTGATAATTCTTTCAGTATTCCCACATTGTGTCAAGATTCTCATTTTGTAAGTTCTCAAACTTCTTAGTAATAGAAAAGAATCGAAATTAGCTATAGTTGTACCTAATGACATTCTTTCTTTCTGTAATCCCATTTTCTCTTTCTTTTTTTTGCAAACCACAAATCCAGCACTCAAGTCACTCACACCGGCAAGATATTTTACAGCAGAGTAAACAATGTAGTGAGCACCATGATTAAAAGGGTTTTGTAATGGAGGAGGGGCTAGTGTTGAATCAACCAAAAGATAAGCATTGTGCATTTTAGCGATTTTTGAGTATTTTGCAATATCAAGTATATAACCTTCTGGGTTCATCGGAGATTCGATTAATATCACTGATCCTGGTGACAATTTGTCTGTTTCATTGAGAGATAATTTTTGCAAGCCTGTAAGTTTTGAAAGTAAACTTATCACACGATGAGAGCCTTGATATCCCGAATTATTGATACAAATTTTTGGGGGGTTTAAGTAGGAAAGTATACCCATGATTGCAGATGTGCCTGAATTATACAAGGTTACAAAACAGTTATTAGTGATGTTTTCCAATATAGTTTCAACCTTTTCAGAGTTTGGATGCGTAGTTTTTGAATATGCAAAATTCTCTAAAGTATAAGGGCTTTTGGATTGAACTTTATTTTGTGTTTGTGAAATTGGTGGTTGATTAGTTGATGTTTGTAAAGGATTATTAAAAGAAGGATAATAAGGTAAAGATGCAGAATTGTTCATTGATGGGAAAATTTGGGGATTTAGTGGTTGTTCCAACGGAGTTCGTTCTATAGATGAGTTTAGAGGAACAGTTGTCTGAGTTGAGTTGGTCAGCTGCTCATTAGTACTGCTGAGATTATCAGTATTGGAATCATTCATGTCTTGACTAGTTGGTATCATTGACAGACTTCTCAAAAATGATGTAAAATTATCATCTGAGTGAA
Source organism: Ogataea sonorensis (assembly GCA_037951595.1). Lineage (NCBI taxonomy): Eukaryota > Fungi > Ascomycota > Pichiomycetes > Pichiales > Pichiaceae > Ogataea > Ogataea sonorensis. The sequence continues at coordinate 2,060,454 of JBANDG010000002.1, read as the reverse complement.
TTAATCTAGTATTGAAACCAATACTAGGATTGTTGAAAATATCGTCAAAATTCAAATCGACGTCATTTTGAGTTTTCGATACGTGATTGTCAATGTGATTTGTCTGTTGAAACTGCATCTGCTCAACATCCTGTTGCTGAGGCAAAATTGCCGGACTTTGGGATGAACTCACCAAGACTGTAGTAGGATTTGATGAATCTATCGGTTGGTAATCGATTGTTTGCGGGATCCCATGATTAGAGTAAATTTTTTGCCCTTTTGAAATCAAATTTCTCTTTTTGAATGACTGAATCATACCACCACTTAGCTTCTGATCTGTATCCGAGTAACCATACTCATTCAAAAATCGTCTAAAAGTGTCTCGTATCATTTGATCTGACAGTTTAACTCCTGATTCAACCTGCTTTTCTAAATAATCTTCAACCGCTTTTGTGACATTTGGGTATTTCAGTACTGGTATACGTTTATAACCATTCAAATTTGGATTTTCTAAATGTTGTTGTCTTAGTTGCTTTTCATTCAACACCCAGTTGGTCATTGTAGCCTGACTAATAGAAAATTTACCTAGTTTCTTAAAATGTTTCACTGTTTCTGTTTGACTTTTGGTAGGGAGACTATGCAAATAATCCAACACCTCAATCTTTTGACTGAATGTAGCCCTTGGTAGTTTGACCTGTTTATGAGCATGTTTATCCTCGTGATTCTGATCATCTTGAGGGGTTAACTCGTGGTTAGTTCCATCACTCCCAGTGTAAAAATCAGTCTCATTGTGATTTCGTTTGCTATTGTTTGGTTCCGTATTAACATTGTAGGGCATAATGGATTTCAATAAATCTCAAAAACGGAATATAACTTGAACCAAATAAGAGTTCAAACAGAAGTTGATAACAAACAGAAGATAAGTTGGTTAACTAAATTTAACAAACTGATGGTTTGGTATTTTACATCTTTTCAGATTTTCACCAACTATTTTGAGAGATTGAAATACAGCCGCAGTGATTTTTCAGATACACAATTTTGAAAATGTGGAGTTCAGATGACTGATAAATATGATATCTGATAACTAATGACAGGTAACTATCCAGTTGGTGACTGGCAATTAATAATCTATAAATGATAGATACTAGTTGATGGTTGGTAACTGGAAGTTTGGAAAAGTTTGCACATAAACCTGAGGAAAGAGTTATGAAGACCGAAATGTTGTTCTATCAAAGTGTGACTACCGATGTAAGTGCAAAGCACATGTCTTTTGAAGTTTATTGTTTTCTCTTTCAACTATGAACTATAGATATAACACAACAAAAAAAAATTATCTAGTTTTATAATGTTTTAGATACGGAATCGTGAGTTTTTCCACGAAACAGAAATATTGCTAACTAAATAAAATTTTGGAGTTCTTTTGATCAGATTATTTATAGAAGTGTGCAAATCTGTTTGAAAAACGGGTATCTGTTTAATCATAAGTACATTTAGATGTTCATCCTTATCAATTTGCTGAAACTTTGTGTGATTTGTAGAACGTTTTAGTGGAAATTAAGCCGACTTCTCTTAGCTTATTTGATTCAAATGCGAAGACATGTTTTTGATAGAGATAAAGATGGGACTTTTGAGTAGTGAAATTAATAATCCACTATCGACCAAATTGCTACATGTTGCTGAAATTAGTAAATGACAAATATGATCTTGATTCTAACCTAAGACAGAATATGCAACAAAGTCAGTTACTTTAGCTTTTCTATCTTTTCCATCGTAAATCAACTACTAATTCACATTATTTTTGTAAAAGGCTTTGTATTGGTGAGTGGTCGCATAACAATTATTGAAAGTATGGCATGAAATCATGTAATTGATTGACACTTCCGGACTAAGGACGAAATGAACAGTGATTATATGATCTACATCAAAAGACGGAATGAAAGTTCGAATTGAAGTATTAATTAAAAAGGGTGAAGTCTTGTTGGTTCTACTGGTTGATAGAGCTAGCACTGTTGAAGTCGATTTTTTTTCTTGATAAAAACTGACTATTCAAGGGTTTAAGTATTTAAAGGAATTTGAATCTTTTAAGTTTCTTAGTAAAAAATTGAAGAGGAATCCCACAAGATTTATGGTTAGTGTAATCTTACCTATATAGAAGCTATTTCTTTGAATCTAAAAATGAACCAACATAACAACTTTAATCAACACTTTCACCTCAATAAAAAATAGGTAACCAAATCTTGATAGTTATCAAGTATTTTGGTATGGTGTTGAATTGAGGAGCCTTATGTTTAAATTAGACATTGAAAGTTCTTAATTGACTCTGATAATAGTTCTCAAAGATGCAAACACAGTGAGTTGTACCAGTATTAATTGAGATAGACAGGCATCTAAACTGCATTTGGTTTTTGCCAATTGCTATTAGCAAAAAATTAACTACCAAAAGAAATATGTTGTTATATCAAGGAGTCACAATCAACAGGTTGACATTAAGATAAGCTGTTCTTTTTCAGATTATACAATTTTGAACTTCACTCTATTTTTGATTCTGAAAGTACTATTTATGGAATTTTTTGGTTAAATGTTGGCTTTGTAAATTTTGCAAAACATAATGATTATTAGAAACAAAGTCTAGAACTAATACATAAACTTTAGAGTTAACTTTGAAACCAAATTCTGTCGTTAGTAGCGTTTAAATTAAACGACGCTTTATTTTTGATTTTATCAGAATTAATGAGATATTTGATGCCTAATAAAGACATAAGGAGTCTCAACTCAGTAACCTACCATCATACCAATGTAGATGGTATCAACCAAGAATTGGTTACCTGTTCTGGACCAGGGTAAAAAGTAGTAATAACTTACGGTTTGGAAATTGGTTGAATGTTAAATATAAAACGAATAGCTTCTATTCGGATAAGATTAACCTAAATAAGATTTATAAAACTAGTAGTGATTAAAGAGGAACTCTTCTCGATGATTCTTCTAAGATCTTTTATTATGAGATCCATGAAGAAACTCTATTTCATTTTACTGGGATATATGGTCCATTAAATAACCAAATATGATCCAGTGAAAATTTTTCACCTTCAACTGTTCTAAACACAAATCAATTGCTAACACTGCTTCGCCTCCTTTAGAATACAATAAGCAGATTAATCAGTTGTTGTGATTGAACGACTTTTACTCTATCGGCCTTTGGCTTTCATCCAAATAGAATAAATTAGTCATACCATTTTCCAACTGATCACATCATATTCATTATTGATGACACCATATTCATTATTGATGACACCACATCTATTATTGATGACACCATCTTTCAGTTAGTCGAACCACAAAAATACAATAACCATCGTACCGATATATACCGTAACATTGTTAGCTTCACATTAGCAACACGTAGTACCGATAAATAAAATTAAGCAAATAACCATCATAGAAGTCAACTATCAACTTACTGACTCTGAAGCAGTAGTCAGTGTTGAAAGTGATTGATCAATTATTTATCCTTAACATAACATATTGCTCATAAAAGGATGATGTTCTGACAGATTTGCTCTTCATTGTCCTATTGTTTCAAATATACACCAATGGTTACCTTTCACCAACCAAAAGAATGATTGTGAATGGCTTGACCACCAACTACTTCTAACTATAATACAACAAATCAAGCATAGCCACTGTTTGATCCCATAATCAGGATTGGAAACAATTTTTTTTGCACCTTACAAAACAAAGAACATTTTAAACTAACTATAACTAGAGAACCAAAGACTTTATAATTATAATTAAAGTGAAACCTTATAGATTAAAACCGTGGTTTTATAAATATATAACAACTAAAACATAGAACCTACAGATACTAGCCAAAAATTCAAAAACTAAAAATACTACTTAATAAATTTTTATAAAAAAAGGTGTAAATTTCAATGGCTTATAAATTACCACCCATAAATTTAAACATAAATTGGAGGGTTGGCCGAGTGGTCTAAGGCGGTAGACTTAAGATCTACTGGTGTTATCACCGCGCGAGTTCGAACCTCGCATCCTTCATTTACTTTTTTGATAAATAAATTTTTGAATAATGTGTTCTTTTAAATTATGTTTTGATTCAGACTAAAGAAGATCATCTGTAAACTGTTAATTATTTTTTAACTCTATTTATTGAACCAAATCAAACGATAAACATACAATGCTCAAATCAATAAAATATCTTCTTTTTGACCTCAAATGAAATTAAGCGCCATTAAATTTAATAAAAAAAGCTCAAAATTTAAAAAAAGAAGCCAATCGACACACGTTGTCAAAATGACAGATAAGTTGAACAAAAGGAGAGAGAGAGAGAGAGAGAGAGAGAACAATTGAGTGGTGTCAAGGAAGTAATCTAGCTGGTGAGTGATAAAGACAAGTTGAATTGATTGATTATAATTGTTGTTGTTGCTGCTGTTGTTGTTGTTGTTGTTATTATCATCTCTTGATCATTCAATTGCAAAATTGTTGTAAGTTTAGTTTCAATTGATTTATTTATACAATTGAGTTTGTAAGTTACTATAAGGTTGATTGTTTCAGGTGAACAAATTTAAAATCTTGTATTGATAACGGACGGTTGAATTGGCAAGAACTAAAAAAACATCATTTTGAGAAAATGTCGTCTGGATTATCGAGACGTCGTGGTGGAGGAGCAGGATCGGGTGAATCGAGCAATAATAATAATAAAAATAGTAACAATAACAATGGACTAAATTCGCCTACATTGAATAATGAAGATGTGGATCACAAGATTGGATTTGATCCGAAAGATGTGATGGAAAGTGGATCAAGCTCGAATGGATTAAATCAACCATTGCTTACATTGATGGAAGAGGTGTTGTTAATTGGATTAAAAGATAAAGAAGGGTATTTATCATTCTGGAATGATAATATATCGTATGCTTTAAGAGGATTAATTATTATTGAATTGGCAATTAGAGGTAAGATTAGAATGGTTAACGATCCAGCTAGAAAAAGATTTGAACTTCCGGATAGATTAATTGAATGTATCGATAGTTCATTAACAGGTGAAACATTATTAGATGAAGCTTTAAAATTGATAAAGAATGATGAATCAAATTTGAGTGTTGCAAATTGGATCGATTTATTGTCTGGTGAGACTTGGAATTTAATGAAGATCAATTATCAATTGAAACAAGTCAGAGAAAGATTGGCAAAAGGTTTAGTTGATAAAGGTGTTTTAAGAACTGAAAAGAAAAATTTCTTGTTATTTGATATGGCAACACATCCAATTCAAGATCCAATTCCAAAGAGAAACATTACTAATAGAATCTTGAATTTATTAACAAGTAGAAATTTCATTGTTGAATTTGATGACAAGTATTTCAAACAATCAACTTCATTAAAATATTTGAGATCTATCTGTTTGACATCAGGTTGTTGTGCTGCCAATGTTTTAGAAAACACTTTAATCGATTTAAATTTTGAAACCAGAGATAACGCATTTATAAGAGCAGATGAAATTTTGAGCAACTATAGTGAGTATCCGTTTTTGGATAAACCTTCAAGTGTTGGCGTTGGCTTGAACTTGCACAGCGAAGTGCTAAAAGAGATTGAACAAGAAAAGCCAAATGATTTAATGTTGGAAATTATAGCCGCTGTTATCTTTGTTTTCAGCAAAATGGACTCATTGATTTGATACAGATTAATTACAATGATCAAAAAGAAAGATAACCAGTTGATTCGTGCGATGCTTCTTTTTGGAGCGTGTTTTTTTTACCCTTTCCCTCCTTCCTTTCCCCCCTAAAATATATGTTTATCACCACTTTTTATACTAAAATGGATATTCTAATTTACTTGTACTTTATAATACCGACCGACTTGCTCATCAGAATGAAACTTAGTTAAAGTTTGGATTCTACCAAATGGACTGATTATGTAATACACATTATACAACTGAAATGGTAGCGCTGAAAAGAAGTTGGTGATTAAATATGCTATTACTGGGGAATATATCAACTTAATCTGAACCTGTGAAAACATAGCAAGCCAAAAAATGTTTAAATCTGTTCAATTAGCTAGATCAACTCAATTGACGAGATTGATTTTCCAAAATCAGGTTCAAAAAAACTTGTTTTCGAGTACTAGGGAAGTTCTTGAAAAGAAGGAGTTTCTAGTGATTGTATTTGATAAACCTGATGTTGTAAGTTGGATCCATTGTATTTCAAAGAGACACCCAAGATGGCAAAAAACTCAAACTAACATAAAATCAATCAACAGGATCGTTCAAAAGTGAGACCGCTACACCTGTCAAAAGTACCAGAATCATTTGCAAATGATGGTGTCACTTCTGCAGGTGCAATTTTCACAGATTCTACAAGAAGTGGATTTGCCGGTTCTGCATATACGATGTTTGCTGAGCGTGAAGCTGACATTATTGACATTTTGAAAAAAGATCCTTATTACCAGAACGGCATTTGGGATATCGAGAAAGTGTTTATTTGGCCATACCAGTGTGCTGGTAAGATTGCTCAAGAAATCGTCAAGACGAAGTAAAAGCTGATAAGCAATAAATTATGGGGAAACATAAGACAAGAGTTATTCTCGTATTGTATTGTATTGTATTGTTTGTCCATTTGTAAAATCTAACATATAAAGTTATACTATACTTCAGTTCAGCCTAGTGGCGGACCCCGACGAGTGCCACAGTGACCACCCACACAAATATATAAAAAAATGTTACAAAAAGATAACTAATTTTTTATTGCATTTTTCCTAATCTAATAACCGACACCGATCAAGTAATCAGCCAAATGTTCAACGATTGTAGCAGCTTCACCAGGTTGGACACCACCTGGGTAATGAGCAACTAAGATAGCCTGTTTAGTCTTGACAATAACGACACCTTCAGCTTCGTGTTTACCGTAGATAGATCTTGGATCGGCCTTGATACAGAAATTTTTCTGATTTTGGATATGTAAACCGGTAGAGTACAATTCTGATGGGTCTGAGAAACCTTTCACTATTGATTGAATTTCAGGTCCTGATAGTTGCAAATTACCAGAAACGGCCCATTGCGATGAACCATCAGCTGCGTAAATTGCAGCTCTGTCGATTTTACCAGTTGCAATTAGATTGTCAGTGTAAGCTGCACAAATAAAGGGTGATTTTGAGTCACATAAGTGAATGAAACCAAACCCACAGAAATATGTTAGTTAGTAAATTGCAAGCCAGGCTAAATGCATCAAGTTAGTGAGCACACATACCGTTCCAAGACATTTTAAGCTGCGTTCTTTCAATTATTCAAAACTTTTCCCAAAATTATATTATACGTGATTGAGTGATTGATCAATTGAGTAGCTATGAGCCAACAAGTGGATTTGAATTGTTGAAATCGTAACTGAACCTGATCAAACACTAACGGTAAAGTGATTGCAATTGTCCTGATGATGGTGGTGTTTCTGCGCACCTGACATTCGGCTATTAAAATGTGGCAAATGTGGCGAGTGAATAAAAAGGGGTGTATAAGTTAAATGTTACCCGGAATGTGGCTAGTAAATAAAGTATATATGAACTATTATTACAACTATTTTAATTTCTTTATAATTTACACACCATTAAACTATCATCTATTCATCGTCTTCGTCATCTTCATCGAGCACGATCTTTCTCTTTTTTCTCATAAACCCACTCTCTTCTTCGTCTTCGTCTTCTGGGTCTTTGGTTTTATACAAATCGGCTCCTTGTCTCTTGACTTGTCTTAGTTTTTCAGCTGCTCTGTCTAGCTCGTCGTCTTCCTGATTGCCCAAGTCGTCGTCATCGCCAACGACAAAATCGTCTTCGTCTTCATTGTCGCTGTAATCTTGTTCTCCGTTGATTCCGTCTTCCATCTCTTCGTCATCATCAACATCGATACCTCTACTATTTGAACGGCTGTTCAATCCACTACTAGATTTTCTTTCTAATCTTTCCTCTTGTTGTTGTAATTTAGCCAACTGTCTACGTCTAGCCTTTTCGATCTCTCTTTGTGTCTTTTCGAACTCTCTGGCTTTCAGTTCTGGATCTTCTTTTGTTATTATAGTGTTGATTTTTTTAGATTTTCTTGATTTCAAACTAGATTGTAAAGTTGTTGCTAAAATTTTGTGAGATTTCGATTTCATTGAACTTGGAATGATTTGAATGGATTTGTTCAATTTAAACAGTGAGATTAACACTTGACCACCTTGGAATGCTAAGACATTGTCTTCATTTGGTTTAGATTTAATATCAAAGAATTCGTTACCGATCTTTAAAGACATTGAACCATCTTGCCATTCGATAATCTTGGAATTTGACTGCTTGTATAACTCATTAGAATCTGTTTGTGCGTATCTCCATCTGATTGTATTCTGAATTTGTAAATTCTTAAATTCAATTGAATCTTTCAATAGTTTATTGTTATTTTTATTTTTTTTATTATTTTCATTGACAAATTGCTGTAATTGGGATTCGAAATTGTTTGGCGAGAAAGGTTCAGGGTCCACAAACAGAAACCTTGGCAAGTTAAACGACAGCCCATCGCCAATCTGTGTATGTGACTTTGGATGTCTAGGTAATGTCAACTCTGCTCTTTGTAACTCTTCATCGTCCTGGTCTTGATTGTAATCGGCGTTGCCATCGTCTTGGCCATCGTCTTGGTCTACATCTTCATCTTCGTCTTCGTCGTCTTCATCGTTGTCTATCCCGTATGATTTTCTACTACTCGTCTTTATCGAATCGTGTTCATCAACATCCTCATCCTCGTCATCGCTGTTATCTCCAAATAAATCATCAACTTCGTCTTCTTGTTCCTCATTGTCGTTATCTAGATTAGCAACCTGTGTTTGAGCATCAACAATCGTCTCCTGTTGATCCTGCACAGGCTCTTGTCCGCGCTCCTTATCCAATGGTGCTGTTGTACTCATTTTTCACTATATATGCTGAATAGTCAGTCGCTGTATCTAAGTGGGAAGCGAAAAATGGGTGAAAGAGAAATAAAGCGGTAAGTAATCAACTCAACTCAGTTTGACTTCCTTAACTTGCTGCTAGATCTGACAGAACCTACACTTTTAAAGGACTCTTCAAAACAAACACACATATACATTAGCTCAATCAATCTTACTTCTCAATCAAATGCACCACTGTGTCTCTCTGTGTCTCTTAGTGCAAACTCAAAAACGGGAGAAAATTTCGGTTATGAGCCACTGCTATGCATTATATAATCAGTTACCTAATTAATTTTATTAATTTCAACACAGCCTTGAACATTTTTTAATGACATAATTGATTACATCATTCACCTGTTATCTATAAAATGAATATTTCCCCTCATTTTAGCGCTCCCAAAGGGTATTAATATTCATTTAACAGTATTTAACTGATTGACTGATTGATTGGTGGTCTTGTTTGGGCAAACTTAACTTGTTAAACTTACTGTTATTGACCACATTTACAATGCTACGGACCAGAGTAAACTACGCAGCTGTTAAAAGAATCAATCGTTTCAGGTACTTTAGCTCATCGAGTGTTAGCAAAAGCAGCGCTAGTCATCACCATGAAAAGCACGAACCTGGACATGAGCATGAGCATGAACATGGGCATGAGGAACATGGCATGTTTGAACAGTTCCCACTTTCTGAGCCAGAACCGTTGTTTGATAGATATACAATAACGTTCTTGGCCACCGTTTTGTCTTTATTTGGTTACCACAACTTGAACAATTACTACAAGTCAAACCACAATGGCGATTCTTTACTCAGCTTGGTCAAGAGCGAGTACTACAACTGGGAAGAGTACTATAAATCCCACCAAGAGAGAATCGAAAAGAGCACCCGGTTTAATGAGTTGTTGATGCACGTCCCAGACGTTAATTCTCAGAATTTTATCGCCAGAATCGACGACGTCCCTGGCAGACTCTTCCCATCAAACTCATATTCCCAGTTGGGAATGATATCAGACTGGGAAAATTTAGCTCCTAGAAAAAAACCAGTCAACCCTTATGAAGACTAAGTATTTATCTCTTCAATGTTATTTATTTCTTATAGTTGATAACCACCATCAATAGTAATACATACAGTAGTGCAGTTATATAGTAGTACCCTTTTATGAATGCGTCGATCGACGCGTCTACGGGAAATGACAGGTTAAACTGTTATTCTTTTTTTTTCCGACGCGTCGATCGACCTGATGCGATTTGTTTCTCTTTGTTTTTGTTTACCTTAATTGAAAGCATGCTTTCTTTCAATTTTAATTAAACCTTGTCTTTCTTGATGTACTTATTGATCTGTTCTATTAATCTGTATAAGTAGTTTATTGATTTACTAACTTCTTCATCATTTAACCTGCTTCCCCATTTTTATTTATTTACCTAACTAACTTTCTCACTCTTCATTTAAATCATGATTGTTGGTGCTTCCAGATCAGAGCTTCTTCAATGGATCAACGAATCTTTTAATGTCAACTACACAAAGATTGAACAGTGCGGTAACGGAGCTATTTACTGCAAGATATTTGACTCGATTCACGGCACACTGCCAATGTCAAAAGTGAAATTTGAAACCAACTCAGATTATCAAGTACTAAACAACTACAAGATCTTGCAAAGCGGGTTTGCAAGACACAAAATCACTAGAGAGGTCCCCGTTGAAAAACTTATGAAGTGTAGATTCCAAGACAATTTGGAATTCTTACAGTGGATGAGCAGACTCTGGCTTGAGTCCAACGACTACGACTCAAAAAGAAGATCTATGACCCCTATCTTGTCAAACAACAGAATCAGTTCCGCTGATAACACATCGAGTCGAAGAATTTCCTCCATCAATAGCAACACGGTCGTACCATCATTACCATCTTCATCCTCATCAACTACATCGTCGTCACCTGCATTGTCAGTGCAGAAGACAAGATCTGCACAGAGTCAAAGACAGCCGTTGTCAAGAGTTTCTTCACTCAATACAGCTAATAATAATATTGAAATAAATAAGTTGAAAACACAATTGAGTTCCGTCTCATCTCAACTCGAAGAATCTAAACAGGTCCAGTCGAGTTTGGAAACAGAGAGAAATTTCTACTTTAACAAATTGAGAGATATCGAAATTCTATGCCAAAACTTGAACGAGAACAACAACAACGAATCCGTAGATTTGTCAGTAACAGACTTGGTGTCCCACATCCAAGACATTCTCTACACTACAACTGAAGGATTCCAAGTTCCAGAACAGCAAGATGATGAGTTTGAAATCAATAACGAGAACAATCAACCCGCCTCGAAAGACGCCATTGCTGATATCTTAGATGACGAGACTTTTTAGCTCAACCGTGAATTTATAATGACTAGTTTGCTCAAATATAAAACTAAACCAAATTTCATTCAATCAACCAGTAAATAAGTAAATCAGTAAATCAGTAAACTAATAAACCAGCAAGTCTAAGCTAAGTCTTATCGCTCTTTACATGTAAAAAAACCAAATACACGCGTCGATCGACCGTAATCGACTTGTCTATTTTTTTCTTTCTCTGCCTTCGCTTCAGCTCGAGTAAAGTGGCAAACAAAGCAGGGGGAAAATGAGAGAGGAGAAGGTCAAAAGTGACTAAAGCTTAATAGTGTCTAATAAAGGTGTAGTTATAAAACTATTTATTGATTCAAGTAAGGCTCCTTGCATCCACATTTATAGTCAGCAGGGTATTTGGACAAGATAGAGAGGCCGAGCAACGCTTAATATAAATTAAAAAATGTCGGTTGTGCCTTTGATACGCTCTTCAAGAGTGTTGCTTAATACTTCTAGACAGTTACAGAATTGTTTGAAAACTGATATGAAAAAAACGACAAGTTTGTCCTCATTTAGACAGTTTTCCTCTATAAATAACAATCTCAGATTTCAATACACAAAAGTTCAGCTTGAAAAAAATAAAAATCAAGACGAGAATAGTAAAAAAGATGACGATGATGAATTTGATAAAAAGAACTTTAAAAATGACAAAAAACAGCAACAGCAGCAGCAACAGAATGATTTAAGTACAATGTTACAAAACACAAAATGGACAGATTGGATTTTACCTGGTATTGTGACTACCATTCTGTTGAGTAGTTTGAATTCAGGCTCTGATTTCGGTGAACTGACGTTCCAAGATTTCAAAGCTAATTATCTAGAAAAAGGGTTAGTCTCTAAGATCACAGTTGTTAATAACAGATTTGTTGAAGCAGAATTAATTCCGTCACAACATCCAAGAATTGTTGTTTTCACTATTGGTTCAGTGGAATTCTTTGAAAAGGAAATTGATTCAATTCAAAATAATTTAGGTATTCCAACAAATGAAAGAATTCCTGTCTCATTTGTTAAGAAATCAAGTTTATTATCTTATATTTTACCATTTTTACCAACACTCATTTTAATTGGTGGTAGTTATTATTTATTTAATCAAATTAAAAAAACAAGAGGTGGACCAGGAGGTGATAAAACAGGTGGAGCTGGTGGAGGTGGTTTAAATGGTATTTTAAATATGGGTAAATCGAAAGCTAAATTATTTAATCAAGAAACTGATATTAAAGTGAAATTTAAAGATGTTGCAGGTTGTGATGAAGCTAAAGAAGAAATTATGGAATTTGTTACATTTTTGAAAAATCCTAAAAAATATGAAAAATTAGGTGCTAAGATTCCAAGAGGTGCAATTTTATCAGGACCACCAGGTACAGGTAAAACATTATTAGCAAAAGCAACAGCAGGTGAAGCTGGTGTACCATTTTTATCAGTTTCAGGTTCTGAATTTGTAGAAATGTTTGTTGGTGTTGGTGCTTCAAGAGTTCGTGATTTATTTTCAACAGCTAGAAAATTAGCTCCTTGTATTATATTTGTTGATGAAATTGATGCAATTGGTAAATCAAGAGAAAGTAATCCAATGAATTCAAATGATGAAAAAGAAGCAACATTAAATCAATTATTAGTTGAAATGGATGGTTTTGAATCAACTGATCATATTGTGGTTTTAGCAGGTACAAATAGACCTGATATTTTAGATAAAGCTTTAACAAGACCTGGTAGATTTGATAGACATATTAATATTGATAGACCTGATATTGAAGGTAGAAAAGCAATTTATAAAGTTCATTTAAAACCAATCAAATTAGAACATCCAATAACTGATGAATTTGCAGGTAGATTAGCAGCTTTAACACCTGGATTTTCAGGTGCTGATATTGCAAATTGTTGTAATGAAGCTGCATTAATTGCTGCAAGAGAAGATTCAAATGTTGTTCAATTAAAACATTTTGAAATGGCAATTGAAAGAGTTATTGCAGGTTTAGAAAGAAAAACAAGAGTCTTATCACCAGAAGAAAAACTCACAGTTGCTTATCATGAAGCTGGTCATGCAGTTTGTGGTTGGAATTTAGAATTTGCAGATCCTTTATTAAAAGTTTCAATTATTCCAAGAGGTCAAGGTGCTTTAGGTTATGCTCAATATTTACCTGGTGATCAATACTTAATTTCAAAAGAACAATTTAATCATAGAATGATTATGGCTTTAGGTGGTAGAGTGTCTGAAGAAATTAAATTTGGTGATGTTACCACAGGAGCTGCTGATGATTTCAAAAAAGTTACTCAAATGGCAAATGCAATGATTTTAAAATTAGGTATGTCTAAAAAATTAGGTACCATTACATTTGAAAATAATAATCAACAAGTTCAAGTTCATAAACTTTTCAGTGAAGAAACTTTTGAATTGATTGATTCTGAAATTAAAAAAGTTGTTGAAAATGCTCATAAAGCTTGTCAAGATTTACTGAGATCAAAATACAATGATGTTGAAAAAGTTGCCCAGGAATTATTATCTAAAGAAGTTATAACTAGAGATGACATGATTAGATTATTAGGTCCAAGACCATTTGAAGAAAAAAATGAAGCTTTTAAGAAGTATTTATTGCCACAAAATGATCCAAACAATGTTGGTGAAAACCCACATACCGATCAAGGCTCGAAATTATAATCTAGTCAAAGGATAATAGATCAAACAGACACTGTCAAATTACTGATTATCAAATTGCATCTTCATTGACTTTGACTTTTCAGCGATAAGTGTGGTTTTGTGGCTACCCAAACTCTTCTATTTGTTTTGTTTCTCCTATCTTTAAAACTTGTATATATATATATTTTAACTATTACCGGTATGTTTTATGTGTTTACGATCATGTGATTTACACTTTTTTTTTTTTTGATTAAATAGAATAAGAAAAAACTGTATATATCAATTCCCATTTAGCTGCATGTCGACAGGATATCAAAGAACACAGTTATGTGATACTCTATAGTAGTTACCGTATCGTCTATACCATCCAGAAGATGGTTAACAAAATAAATCTGGTAAAAATAAGGACTAACTTTGATTTAAATTTATTAAGCGCTTGATTGAATCAAGGCAGTGTATAGTTTTTTAGTTGATTCACACGACCTTTTATTTTGAAATGTAAACAAACAAATTGTAAACATGAAAACAGTTAGTAAAATGTTTAAATGATTCAAGTAAAGTTCATGATTAGAGTTAAAGGATCAATGTATTGCAATAAAGCAACAATAAACAGACTAAGAGCGCAACAAGAGTCATTGTTGAGATTGGGAAAATGTCGACGATAAAAAGATCGGCTACGGAACAAAATCAGCAATCTACAACATCGGCTTTGTCTCCATCGCATTTTAAATACGAGCCTTCTTCATCGATCGCTTGCACAGACTTTGCCGATATTGAACAGGACAAAGAAAACATTCTGCCGTTGCGAGAAGGAAGGTCCGCTGTTGCTTTAGCAAAGACGTTCTCTGTGAATAAATTGGATAGAAAGACAGTGTTGCAACAAGAAAGACAGAAATTTGAATCGGCGCTAGCGCCTGATATTTTAAAAGAGCTTGATGATCCGCTGGAACCGTATCTTAAGTACTTGAGATGGCTTGAAGAGAGCTATACAACCGGTTGCTCATCAGACTCAGGTCTCATACAGTTATTGGAGAGGATAACTCACGATTTCAAAGACGATCCATATTACAAAAATGAAATACGGTATTTTAGAGTGTGGTTGAAATATATAAGTTTCAGCGATAACCCAAAAGATATTTTTTTATACCTATTCAAAAAAAAAATTGGTGTCAAGTTTACATGCTTTTATGAAGATTTTGCAAAATTACTAGAATTGGAAGGCGATTACAATAAAGCGGACGAGATTTACAATAGTGGTATCGAACTCGAAGCAAGACCACTAAGCAGACTTGTAAAATCATATGACCTATTCAAGATCAGGAAACAGACACACGATCAAACACACAATCATAAAAATCAAAGTCATTCAAATAGAGCAGTTTTAGAAGCAATTAGAAATTCCTCTGTTGGAGGGGGCTTACCTTCTCAAATTATTACAACCACAAAAGGCAATAACTCAAAGTCAAAATTCAAAATTTTCACAGATACAGACACAGACGACGCAGATTTTGAAGCAAAAGCAAAATCAATCAAAAGTACTGACATATGGAATCATCTAGATACACAAAACAATGTCAAGAAGGAAAATGTGCTTCAAGCCAAATCTTGGACCGGTGAGAAACTACTTCAAGAGCAAAGTTGTTTGAAGAAAAAATCACAAAAGTTTAAAGTGTTGAACGAAGAATCATCAACTAAATTTCCAGTTACAAAAGTTGTCACAATACCCGGTAAAAAAACCGAGATTTATAATTTTAATTTAGACTTACTGTACCCAGATCCAGGTAATGCCAAAGAACAGTTCAACTTATGGGAACTATTGTCACTAAGTCGAGGATGTTACAACTTGAAAGACAATGAGAAGAAACGTAAATTGGTTTCAGAACCATCACCATTAAAAAAACAGAAGAAATGTGACGAATCAGCTACAACGATACCGCTGAACGATGATAATGAAACAACAAAAAACTTCCACACTCCCACATTAACATTTTTTTCAAAACAGGCAAATAATGAAGTCTTGGATATTTTCAATCAATCACTACCCAAATTGAAACAAAATCTACAAGATGCAAATGATAGTGACGATGAACAAAAAGAAGACGAACTTGTTGGAGGTTTGAGTGATTTTGTTACTGAAACTCTAACGAAACCAATTTCCAAAATTGAAGAAACTAATCAAAGTACTCAACTATTACCTAAACTAACACCTTTCAATAGTAAGGAAGACAATAATGATTACAATGATGAATTAATGAGCTCACCTTTTATAACACAACCCAATGGCCAGAATAAGATGTCTCCTGCTATACTGATAGACCCTTTTGACTCTGAATTAAAAGTGAATTTTTTGAATAAACTAGAAGAAAATTTTAGCTTGTGTGACAACTATCACAAGACAGACAAAGTTTTAAATAAACTTCAAGTGTTTAAAAATCATCTTCAACCCAAGTCTGCTCCAATAATGGGACACAAATCACTGATGTTGGATTTGGGTAACGAGAATTACTGTTTTACGAAAAGAATAGGCGAAGGTGGGTTTGCAACAGTGTTTTTAAGTGAAACAGCTCAAGGTGATAGAAAAGCAATAAAAGTGGAATCTCCATCAAGTTCATGGGAGTTTTATATATTAAGAACCATTCAAGAAAAACTTGGCCAAAAAAGCCAACCATTTTTCATTAAAACGGAAGGCTTTTTCTTGTTTCCTGATGAATCCTATCTTGTTTTACCATACTTTCAACAAGGAACCGTATTGGATTTGGTCAATTTAGTAAATTCGCCAAACTCAATTAACAAGTATTCATCATTACCCACTTTGAACAAGAATAAACTCGATGAGTCTTTCATCATATACTTAGCACTACAATTATTAAAACAGGTTCACAGTTTACACTCTATTGGAATAATTCATGGCGATTTGAAGCCTGATAATTGTATGGTGAATTTTGCTAAATCAGTGGATGAAGGTAAACCTTCTAATTGTGATGTGATTCTTATTGATTTTGGAAGATCTATTGACTTGTCTTTATTTTCACCAAAAGTCCAGTTTGTCACAAGACTTACCAAAACCGATAATCAAGACTGTCCTGCATTGATCAATGGAGATCCATGGAAATTCAATATTGATTACTATGGTTTAGCTAATATCATACACACATTATTGTTTGGCAAATTTATAGAAGTCCGTCAATCCGGCGATGATGAATGGAAACTGAACGACCCACTGAAAAGATACTGGCAAAAACAGTTATGGGACCCACTTTTCCACACGTTGTTGAATAGTAAAGTCGACGATGATGAAGCAAATGTTTTATCTTCTTTGATTGAAAAGTTTGAAAATTGGCTCAATTTACATTGTGATTACACGGTACTTTACAAGAAGATTTGTGCTGTTGATTCCCTTTTGAACGACAACGCCAAAAGCAGTAGGAAGAAGTAGATTGTCATACAGACTTTTTTTGTTCCTTGCATACATGAAACAATTGTTGAAAACTATATAAACTTTGCATACTAAATGATGTAAAAAACTTAATTGTGAATAAATTTATTAACATATTTGTTCCTTTTTATTTTGTTGTTTATTTATTTACTAGTTATTTTTTTTTTCTGGTTCGACTTTGCCACCTTTTTGTAGTAGAGCCTGTAATCTAGATTTGACCCTTTCTTTGATACCATTCAAACCGGAATGTTTTGTAAGTAACTCTGCCTCTTCTTCAGTAATAGTCCGCTTAGTTAGCATGTTGAAAATACCACCAAAGGCCAATGACATAACAGTGGAAGTCAAAATGATCACATTGTAAGGCATGGAGAAATCTGGCGTAGGTAATGTGACCAATGCTGTTGTTGTTCTCATTTGGTAAACAACGTTGTCTGATTCGTTGTCCAAGATAGCAATGACGGCAGGATCAATGGCGAAACCGTGATTAGCGTCAGGTGGATATTCAGCATACAATAACATTGCTTTATCAAAGTCCAGAGTTATTTTCAATTTTGTCTGAGGAGGCAGATTCAAGATAAGCTCCAAATGGGATGGCTTTTCTCTGTCTTTAGCTGGATTGTAAATAAAGCTTTCAATGAGAGAATCTTCACTATTGATAGGCGAGTCGTAAATGTGATAAACTTGCTGCGTGTCGTCTCTGTAAATGGACAAAGTGTGAAGGTAAACACGTAAAAACCAAGGTAAAGTTTCGAAAACAACAACTCTTTGTGCAGTCTCTGTTGGGTTGTACAAGTCGATTCTAAATCCTCCAGAATCTTGTGAGTAACCTGAAAGAGATCTGGAAGCCAAGATAGGTGGATTATAGATAGGTTTCAAAGACGAGTCTGATAGCGAGTCATTTGTTTTGAATTTGACATCATAATCTTGTAACGTGTCCAAGTTGTAACATTTCTTTTTGTTAGAGTCCACCGTGACTGGTTCCACGTTTGCCGGTTCTAGCTCGACTGACCAAACGTCCAAGTTTGACTCCACACAGACTTGTGATGGCTTATCAGAGATCAATGCGCCTCCGTGCATTGTTCTACCAAAGAGATCCGATATCGAAAAGTCGAGTTCGGCTGGTTCGTTTAACGGGAAACAATGGAATGCATCAAATTTCTTTGTAGTATCACATCTGAGTTCAGCGCCTGGTGTTGGTTTGGGTATCGGGCTCTTATTTCTTTCTATTGTCTTGGGAACGTTCATTATAAGTCTGATGGATTGATGCATATTGTAATGGCAAGTCAAGTCGTCTTCGCATTCTGTTTTAATATCAATTGACATGGATGACCATTGCGAGTTAAATACTTTGTGTCCCGTTAGCAAAGAGGAGATTCCCGCTTTACCTTTCGTTGGCAATAATTTCAAGAAAGGGGTTAAATTTTCTGTACAAATTGGCTCGCTCGGCAATGCACTTCTTAACAAGTAGAGATTCTTAGACAATGGCACGTTATCAAATATCGAGGACTCCGGTTTGAATAAAGTAACAGGATATGTTGTAGAAGACGAGTCGATAAAGTTCAAAGACGCACAGAACAACCCGGACAACGAGTTTGCTAATTGGATCCATTTCTGGAAAGCTTCCTCTTTGGAATCAGTCTCTATGACAGACCACAACTCAACACCTGTACCACCACTATATTTACCGTTATCAGGGAGCTCCCCGTAAACCTCAGGGTCGTACCAACCTTGTGTGAATCTCAAATGCAGCTCTCTAGTGTTGGTGGAGTCCAAAATTGGTCCTAGTAACTTGGAAAACACACTATAGTGATTCACCTGGCTATTATCTTTGTATGCAGGGAACTGGGACGAGTTCACGTTGAAGTTGAACGAACTCAGCAAATTGTTTCTCTTGAGTGGAATCAACTCCAAATACTCTTCATAAGGGTACTTCACTGGGTCTTCGACACGCTCAGTCTTCAAATCCTCGCCATACAAGAATTGCGAAGTCACATTGACACTCTGTATCTCTATATGTGCCTCTTTCTCGATCTCAATCGCTTCAGAACTAGCTGAAACAAGCAAGAGCACTCCACTCGATACTAGCCCCAAAAGCTGTCCAAACCTCATTCTTAGAGTGAAAAGACTACACTAAACTATCAATCTGGCAATGATCTGTGAAATTGCAGCCCAATCAATTGGTCAAATCTCAGTTTCAATCAAAAAACACACCACTTAAGAGTAGTCAATAGCACATCTAAGCTTAAAAATGGTCCAGATACCATCAAAATGCCAACCAACCAGATTTTCTCAATGAGGCGTAGTACATGTGGCTGATGTATTGAAGATGCGTGTGGTTGTGGCTGGTAATTTTCCATGTTTTGATTTTGTTTCAATTGTTTGCAGTGGATTGTTTAATGAATTGGTGGATTAGTATGTTCATGGGAGTGTTATATTTGTTGTGGGGTTGTTGTCATTGGTCCTGATTCAAGGGTGGTTGAGATTGAAGTTGAGCGGTTGTTGTTGTTGAAAAAAGTGGTTAGCAGAAAGAGCCAGAGGCAGGTTTACAAGGGAGATAGATAGATAGATCTATTGGTATTAAACGCGCTACGCTTTGACAATCAGGTACCATTACACCACGCCTGAGGACGATTATTATTGCTGAATGTCTTTTGATCAAGACGAGACAGACTACAAGAAGCCCGGGCTGTTTGGGAAAGTGTACAATTCACTGTTTCGGTCTGGGCCAAGTCCACTTACTACACAAATAGTAAATGGCCGCACAAGAAGAAGCTCAGCGTTTCTTGACGATAACGACGAATTCAAAGAGTCAAACACTATAACTGATTTCAATACTTTTATGAATTCCACGACTGGCCACAGAGGAGGCCGTTCAGGGTGGTTTACAAAGAGTTGGTGGGATGGAGAAGGGGGGGATGGTCAACACAGCAACACAGACTATGAAACGCGGCGACTTTCTCATCCATTCTCACCCTATCCTGACAACGAGAAAGATACCGGTTACTATTATAACAAAGATGAAGAAGACAATGACGAAGGACATGATGATGTGTATCAAGATACGAGGAGCAGGTTCAGCTCAAGCAGCCGGAGAAGCTCTTTTCTAGCTCCATCAGCGATGACCCCAACGTCATCTTCAAAAGCCGAGCGTGATGATTTTCTTAATAGCCAGTTTGATAACAGATACATGTTCACCGATGATCAATTACATGACTCCAAGATCAATGACACAATGAGCTTGATCCAGAAGAGCAGGAAGCGATGGAGTGGTAAAGAAAAAAGCAATAGACTGAATAGTAATAACGACTTGCCGCAAAAAAATAGAATCTCGTTACAAGATACAAAAGTGCCCACGGCAGAGGACGAACTTGACTTGTTGATGAAAAAGTTGGAAGCTAACAATTCAATGCTTGAGAAGTTGTTAGCCAGCTCTGATAAGTTCACTCAGAAAGTGAACTTAGAAGAAGTTGAAATGCAGTATAGGAAGCTAAAAGACAAGTACGAAGCGTTAAAGGGCGATTACAAGTTGGAGTTGCAAACAGGCAAGAAGGTGTCTGACAACTACTACGATTTGGTGCTGAAGTATAAAGACCTCCACGGGAAGCTACAGCAATGCTTAGCCGACGTCAATGAAACACAACAAAAATACATACAACAATCTAGAGAGATGAAGGAGTATGACAAGCAGCTGTTGAGTTACAGTATGTCTGAAAGAAGCTACCAGGAGACTATTGAAAATTTACGAGCCAGAGTGCAGAGCCTCGAACAAGAGAGAGATAAGTTGAAATCGGACTTGAACTCGACAGAATTCAACATCGGCAACAGCATTCTCGAGAACAAGAACCAGTACAACGAGTTGAGTGTGCTTTACAAAGAACAGAGACTCGAGAACGAAAGACTGGAAAAGATCAACTCCGATCTAAGAGAAGAACTACACAGGTTGCGATTCGGATCTAGAGCAGATGCGACGCAGGCTGACATACCTAGTACAAAGAAAACTGGGCTTTATCCTCGGTTGGATGATGATGCGTTGCTCAACTCAAGACAGACATCAGATACTGCTACAAAGCCCACTAAGCTCACTCCAGACCAAGACACTATAGAGTTTCTAAAGTCAACGTTTCCCGATAAGACCAGCGATCGTGTCAACCGGTGGATAAGCCAGCCTCGGATCGAGGTGAATGATATATAGGCATGTAAGTGGCTACTTCGTGTAATGAAATTGTATAGATAAAACAGCTATTCAGCTAGTAGTTAGTTACTATAAGAGTCGACAGCCGTATCATATTATATCATATTATATCATATTATATCGTTTCGTATCGCTATATAGTTCGGTAACAAACAAACACAAAACAAAGCCGAAATCCATGTGCACTGCGCGATTGTCGAAAAAACCGTTGCAAAAACTTTAACTGTTTAGTGAATGATAAAAGAGGTCTTCGATAAGCAGCAAGTAGCAAATATTAATCTAGATGTTAATATTTGTTTACTTTTAAAGAACATTTGCCATTAATATTTTTCATCTGAGTGGTTTCATATAGGTGTGACTTGCTTTCCACGATTTCTCGGCTGTTTGTTGTTTATTGTTTGAAGTAGACATTGGGAGTGTCGCTCATAAAGAAGAAACCCCACTTTTATATTATGCTCACAAAGACAAAGACATCAACAATCAAACTACCAATCTAAAAAACACACAATGACCTCCAACCACGAACTTGATTTGCTGGAGAAATCTTACCCTGATGAGATGTTTGGATCAAATTTCAAAGAGCAGGATCAGGATCACCTGGCTGATATGGATTTAAATCGTGACAAAGAGACAAACAACTACTCCTTTATCAAGACAGATCCTATTGACATTCAGGTCACAAACTTGAACATTCACTCTTTGACTAAGTCTACATTAAGAGGCAAATTTGGAAATATGTTCAAACCGAATGCAAAAAATGTGAAATCTGATATCGAGTCTCCAATCCCCAAGACCACGCTTCTCCACCCAATGTCATTCACCATCCCTGCATCTTCGCTGACATGTATTATAGGTGGTTCAGGTTCAGGAAAGACCACTTTACTTAATTGTTTGGCCAAGAAACAGTTCAAATCTTCCCAGTTGATCAAATCTGGCGAGATTTTGTATAACAAATCTCCTGAGATTGATTTAGTTCGTCACGCATATGTTATTCAGCAAGATATATTGATACCAACGTTAACTTGCTTTGAGACACTGATGTATGCAGTTGAGATGAAGCTACCTCAAAAGATGCCATTAAATGAAAGGCTAAGTTTTGTGAATGAGATCATTGCTCAATTAGGATTGAAAGAGTGTAGAGATACTCTGGTTGGTGATAGTAAGCATAAAGGTTTAAGTGGTGGTGAAAAGAGACGTTTGAGTGTTGCTGTGCAATTAGTTTCGAATCCATCTGTCTTGTTTTTAGATGAAGCTACTACTGGTTTAGATAGTTATAATGCTTACTTGCTTTGTCTGGTTTTGAAAAGATTAGCTAGCAGATTTAATAAAACCATTATAATGAGTATTCATCAACCAAGGGCAGATATATTTAGACTTTTCGACAATGTTTTGATCTTATCAAAGGGAAATTTGTGCTATGGAGACAAGATGGAAAACTTGTATGGTCATTTCAGTTCAATTGGATTCCCAATGCCTGAAAGCATGAATCCTGCTGACTATTTGATTGATATCACCACAGTCGATTCGAGAACAGAAAAAGATGAACTTGAATCGAAGAAACGACTCGCTTTTATTGCAAAAGAATGGGAAAAGATTATGGAGCAGAGATCCAATCTAGATTCCATATCAGGTCATAATGAGTTGAGTCACTCAAATGTTGAGCTCGAAAATTATACTACAGTACAACAAACAGGTAAAGCACCTTTTAAACGTGAATTGAGCGTTTTAATTAGAAGAAACTTCAAGTTGCAATTAAGAGATCCTATTGGCTCTGCTTCTTTACTTATGGAAGCTATAGTCTTGGGACTTATCACCGGATGGTTGTTTTTTCAACCGGGAAGTTCATTAGTGGGTCTTCGTTCAATTCAAGGTGCATTATACACTGCAACTTCTTTACAAACCTATTTATTTTTATTGTATGAAACTTATAGGTTGTGTGAGCAAGATTTGAAAGTTTTCGATAGAGAAAGATCTGAAGGTGCTATCTCTGTTACAGGTTTTTTAATTGCCAGAAGGTTTAGTAAATTATTTACTGAAGATATACCAATTTCATTGCTTTACTCCATATGCACCTATTTCATGTTTGGCCTTCGTACCGATTCACCAAAATATTTTTTCATTTATTTTGCAGGTATATTCCTTTTCCATATCAACACTATGGCGTTTGCTACATTTGCAAGTGCTATTAGTAGAGATGTTGCCATTGCTTCTCTAATTGGAAATTTGAATTTCACATTCCAAACTATGACAAATGGTCTTTTCGTTAACAGTAAGCATATGCCAGTTTACGTTAGATGGACTAAATATGTTGCTTATCAATGGTACTCCTTTGGTCTCTTGATTTCAAATCAGTTTACTGATTATAAAGGTGACTGCTATAAGAATTACCCAGCTGACTATCCTAATTTGGAATCTATTTGTGAACCTTACAGTGGGAAATACGTTATTTCTCAACTAGGTTTTTGGGAAAATTGGATCGGTCTTCCATTTGGTGTTGTTTGTGCTTTTATGGTTGGGACTTACTTACTTGCAGCTATTATTTTGAAATTTAAACCGGTTGATGTTTCCATAGGGAAGAATATCAAAGGTAAGAATATAGTGTCAACATCGACTGTGGCAGATATTGAAAAGGATTTGAATGACGAGAGTTTGGATGAACTTAACGAAAATGCTGTCGAAGTTTCCATCAAGAACATAAATTTGACTGTGAATAACAAGTTGAATAGAAGAGCTAGAAGCAAGATAGTTTTGAATAATGTATCAGCCAAGTTCTTAAAAGGTAAGGTGAATATCATTATGGGTCCTTCAGGTTCAGGAAAGACATCTTTGTTGAATCTTATTAGTGGAAGGTTATCTTCATCGTTATTTATAAGATATTCTTATTCAGGTGAAATAACTTTGAATAATTATAGCACGGAAGAGTTTGCATATATTAGATCATTGTGCTCATATGTGGTTCAGGAAGACGACCACCTTTTGTCATCATTAACAGTGAAAGAAACTTTAAGGTATGCAGCCAAGTTGAGACTTACTGACCAATCATTATCTACTGAAGAACTGAACCAAAAAGTGGACAATTTGATTTTAGAGCTTGGACTTAAGGATTGTGCAAATACGTTGGTTGGCAATGAATTGATAAAGGGTATTTCTGGTGGTGAAAAGAGAAGATTATCGATTGCTATTCAGTTGATCTCATCTCCAAAAATCCTTATTTTAGATGAACCAACTTCAGGGTTGGATTCTTTTATTGCTGCTTCTATTTTGACTTGTCTTCGTAACCTAGCTAAACGTGGTACTACAATTATCATGACAATTCATCAACCTAGAGATTTAGATAATTTTGGAAATATATTGTTACTTGCCAAAGGTGGTAAAGTTGCATTCAATGGTACTAAACCTGAATTGATTGATTATTTTGACTCAATCAATCATCCAATTCCCAAATTCACTGCTATAGCTGATTTTGTTATTGATACGATTTCATACAACACATCAAATGAGGTAACAGAACGGAAAACTAAAGAAAGAGTGAATGCAATCACCAAGCATTGGAATGATTTACAAGAGACCGATAACCAAAAAACCATTAAGACTATTGTTTTGAATAGTATGGAGGAATTCAAAACTACTTTCAAATCAATTGGCAAAAAACAAGCAGATTTTCTTACTGGTTTTATGGTCATGACTCATCGTCAATGGGTGGGACTTGTTCGTGATAAAAATATCATTGTAGCAAGATGTTCTCAAGTCACAGGTATGGGTGTAATTTTGACCCTTTTTTTCGCTCCTTTGAAACATAATAATGCAAGTGTTCAAAATAGATTGGGTTTGATTCAACAGATCACTTCATTGTATTTTACAGGTATGTTGAATAATATGGCAGGGTATCCAAAGGAACGTAATTACTTTTATGATGAGTATAAAGATGATATTATAAAAGTTGAATCCTTTTTCATTAGTTATTTATTCATTGAAATTCCTTTTGAAATTTTAACAGTTGTTGTATTTTCAATTTTGCTTGTTTTTGCAGTTGGATTCCAATACGAAGCTGGTTTATTCTTCTCAATGGTTTACGTTGGAGTATTAGTTGTTAATGCCGGTGAATCTCTTGGTCTTTCATTCAATACGGTGATTGATCATCCTGGATTTTCATTGAATGTGATTTCAATTTTCTGTTCGATTGGTGTTGCCATGAGTGGTTTACTAGCCATGTCATTGGACAATTTTTTGAAAGCTATGAATTATCTCTCACCTACTCATTACTGTGTTATGGTTATTTCTAATCTAGTTTTCACAGGTGATTTAAAACTATATTGTGACTCGAATGAGATTTTACAAGACGGTAGTTGCTTGCTCAATACGGGAACTGATGTTATGAATGCTTATAATCTCAAAATTAATTTCAAATTGTATATGATTCTTATAGCTGTTGTTGCTGTTTCTCATAGGTTTATCTCATACGTCATGTTGAAGTTGAAACTCACCAAGTTTTCGTTGGGTAAGTTCAAGACACACACGCAACATCACTCTTAAAGATGGCCACAAACCGCTCTATTCTACATTGACTCTTCAGTTTTACGATTTTTTGGAGTCCTGGTTGTTGTATAAACCAGTAGTTTTTCAAACCCAAACAAACATAAAATCATTAATTTCTATATAACTATACTGTATTCTATATGTATATAGACGGAAACGCAACATATAATTCATTCACTACAAATTATCAATGTGACTCTTTCTAGTAGCTAATCTATTACCAAAAACCTCATGTCTGAGAGAGATCAAGTAATCTACGGTACCTTCATCATCCGAGTTGACTTTACCTTGACCTGCATTTGACACTTCTCTTTTCTTCAAACTCTTTTGTTTATAAGTTTCTATTTGGTCATTTAACCAGTCAAGGAACACAGAAGAAGGCTTGAACAGAGACTTGTTTCTCAATCTCAGGTCTTTTAAAGATTCCAAAAGCTTATGAGTTTCCGAATCTTTCAAGAAGTTGGAGTTGGTCAAAGTTTCCTGAGCTAATATAGCAAACTTGGAGTCCGAGCTCAACCTCTCTTCTTCGCCTTCTTCTGTTTCTTCCGTTTCAACTTTAGAATCAACAGATCTTTTCTCGAACTGTTGTTTTTGATTCAAGTCCGACACTATTTGAGTGATTTTTGTTTTCAAATTTTCGTCAGTCAAAGTTGAATATAAATTCAATAGCTTCATTTTAATATTACCTGCATTGTATTCTGCTTGGAACGCACCATTCATCAACAAAGAGCTCAATAAACCTAGTCTTCTCTTCATCACCAAGTTCGAAACACCGTCTTCTTGAACAGTCAACAGAGTTAAGAACTCGATTGGTTTAGTAAAATAACCCTTAAATAGATTTTGAGCAGATATATTGTTTCTGACCGAGTCTGAAATAATTCTGATCACCATATCCTGAACTTTATCGAATTCTGTTGTTGTGAATTTACTCTTCAAATTTGTATCATACAAACCCGATAATTTCAAAAGAGGCTGAAGGTTTTCAAGAACATCGATACCGTAATCAATGTCCGAACTGAGCTCTAACAAGACATCTAAATGGCTTAATAAAGCATCAAACGTGCCCTTTTCATAATCGACAAAGTCCGAAATGTACTTTAGAGAATTGTGAACATCCTTATCAGTAGCAGCAAAAACTTTCTTTTTAATTTGTCCAACGGATGGTGGAGAAGGAGGAGAAGGAGGAGAGTTTTGATTCACCAACTTGGCAGCGTTGGCGTTACCACTCCCAACAGATTCAGCGTCCACTAAAACTATACCTTGATTTGGGTTCTTGCCATTCTGACTTGCATCAGGCAACTTGGCCTCTCTCTCCGATGTTTGCATACTCATTCTAATATCTAAACCAGCAGGAATCATTTGCCCTTTTAAGACCGGTTTCCACTCGTTTGTAGCCTGGAAAAGAACCGGATAGCAATTCAAAGGGTTAGAGTCGGGACAGATCAACTCATCCTCTTTTGTTATCGGATAGCTGGAAATGACTTTGCTATTTAACATGAGGCAGTAAGCAACTATTGGAATAAAATTTGGAATCATCATAGCTAATTTCTCCAACAATATGAAGGCGCAGTATATGGTTATGTAAAATATCTGATTCGATTCTAGTGCGGAGTTGTTGTTTTTGTTATTGAATAAGCGATACTTGTTACAAGTAGAATAATCAGTTATGATAGTTGATACAAGTATCAAGTAAATCGTTACAAACGTATGGTACAAAAAATAAAAGTTGCTGAAAAAGCTGCTATATACAAGATAATGAATTTGAATCTACTGTTTGCTGTCATTTGACAGCGACACTTGTCACCAACTGAAACGCGTGGTCAACGTGCGGCTTACAACAAGAGCTAAGTTGTAATTATTGCAAAATGGTTTATTTGCTGGTCTCTCTAAACACCGTATTTTGAAGAGTAGTCCAGTTCGGCAAGCAACTCTTCAAGAGTCACCTCAGCAGGGTCAATGGTTGGGCCGTCGTTTCTAATGGGAAGGTTTGAAAACTGGTTCAAAGAGCCGTCTGAGCTTAGTTGCGTCAAGGGTGTGTTTGCGTCCAGCGCTGATAGTATACCGTTGGCGGTATTGGTTTCCGAGTATTGTGCGGTGGACGAATTTTTTTCTGCTTCCATTGGTAAGGAGTTCATGTTGGCGTACTGGCTGCCCAACAGCTTGTTGATCCAGTTTATGTCAATAACAGGATCGTAGTTGGTGTCTGTTTGCATTGTCATCTTGCAACTGGAGAGCTTGTTTAAAGGCTCGTAAGGGGTGGTTGAACCGTTCTCAACCACCAGTAAGACCTCTTGTAGGTTTTTCAAGGACCATTTGCTCATGATGTTGATCTCCATTTCTTTCACAGCGGTGTCTGCTGGTTTACTCAAATCGAATAGCGATGTTGCTGAAGTTAGTACTTTCATGTAGAAAAATTTGTGCAACTTGTGAAATCTCCAAGCATAGAAGTAGTAGCCACTAATTTCATTACAAAGCTTCAAAGTGTTTTTGAATGAGGCACCGAGACGATCGCATAGTTTCTCCAACGTGCAACCTAGCTCTTTAGTCATCTTACCCTCGGTGTAGTTTGTATAATAAATGTGTCTCATTCTAATTGAACTACATCCATGCACATATTGCAGTCCTCCTAAAGTGAACACCATGTATGGTGTTAAGACCCAATCACAACCTTCTCCAAAATACTTGCTAACAGATCTGAATATTTCTTTGCAAATGTACAAGACTTGGACACATTTCTTAAGACATACTAAGTAGTATTTGTAAGCAAGAGTTGGTTTTTGAATTGCTTCGTAATGAACGAACAAATGAAAGTATATACAAACGATCAACACCGACGATTCCAAGTACTGAATAAAACGTGAAATTTTGATGATCCTTTTAAAAGTGTAGCTCTCATCATCACTGGTTTCTTGATCCGTTTCGTTTGTTGTTGCTACACCAATTTCAGTCAAAAAATAATCAGCAGGTGATGGAATTCTTGATTCTATCAAACTTTCCAGTGATTCAATCATGGTCAAAATTTCGTGAACTGTGGGATCTTGTTTCAAATTTGTCGTTACAGTTGCCAATTTCTTGTATAACTTATTGAATTCTTCCCTTTCTCTAATTCTGAAAATGATGGCTCTTTCGGTTTCCAGATCGTTTGTGTTTGAATTATGTTCGCCTTGGAAAGTGGGCAATTCAGTATCGTAGTCTGAAGATGCAGCAAATAAATTTTCACTGTGGAAACTATCAAAGCAATCAGAGGCGTTTAAACAATGCCAAACTTTTCTCCAAAGATTAGCACTTTTAGCACCTTTACGTAGTTCATCCAAAACCATTGGGTCCCTATTCAATCCGATCGTAAGTGCTGTCTGATAGACCATTACCAATCGAGAGCTGATCTCTAAATACTCGGCACCCTCAGGGGAGCAGGTTGATACTATATTGAAAAACATCATACACTGAATCAATTTGAAACAAGGGCTAATGCTCATTTGACTGACGCTATGATATTGTCGAGCTATTGTTAGCGTTTTTTCACTTATTGGATGTTCAATTAAATATTTAAACACTTCATCTTTTGAAGGATCTTGAATTGGTGTTCTGGTATTATCATAAAGAGTCAAACTAGCTAGATAAACAACCAATAGAAACAAACACACATCTAAAGAATCTATAACGTTTTTAATTCTCAACTTGACTTTGTCTTCTGAATCAGATCTTGAACCAATTATAGTGGACATTGTATCACAAAACAACTTTTCATCCAAAAAAGGCGCAAATGGGTGAACGTATTTGAAAAACCGGTCTATGAGTAGCCATGCCGTTTTATTTGATGGTAAAATTGAGATTATTTGATCAAGTATATGGGAATTGTCATCAAATTCTAATATTTTGCTTCCAAGTTTCATTGGGGTTGGCGCTATACTTCTATCTATATCTAGTTGATCTGCTTTCTTCAAAAGATTTTTTTTCAAAGATAGCAAGGAAAGAGGAATAGATTCTATCATCTTAGCTTTAAACTGTCTTTCAGTTGCTTTATCACATTTTTTCTCGTCACTCTCAAAAGGTTCAGGATCAACAATTTCATAAAAAAATTTGACATCTTTTTTCCTCTGGTCGATTTTCATATATTTTTTCAAAACTCTAATCACTGGATCTTTATGTATAAACATATAAGGCGATAAAACACCCATTGAATGGGTTGATTTGCTAACCGAGTCAAAATTAATGCAACCCGACATGAACCGTATAGTGTCTGTTTTGGCCGAGTACTCGCCTTGACCGGTTTTGCTTTCTACTAATTCGTTCGTCAAGTTCTCTACTTGGTATTCTAGCGATATGATTTTATTCTTCAACAAGCTAACCTCAGATTCATAGTCTTTGCTGTCATTGCCATTATCTGCCCCAACAATGCTACTACTTGATGATTCTTGTTTTTGGCCACCGGTTTCGAATTCCGAGATGGTCTCAGACGGGCTGAGCTTTACCCTTTTCTTCGTCGAAGCCCAAGCAGGCTCTTTGTACTCACACAAGTGAGCAATATTATGTTTTAGACAAACCTAGATAAGAGCCAAAAAGAGAGAAAAATAAAGCACATGTTTAAACCACACACACGTAATTACTTCTTTTGTTAGTTCAAATCGTCAAAATAGACACTTTGGAATGCAATCTACGCAGTTAAACTTACCAGACAAGTAGGTCTTGCCTTATCACATTTCACTTTCCTCTTACGACACACCAGACAAGCAGAACTAACTCTGGGCTTTTTAACACCATCACCTGAACTGGCCTCAAACATTCTCACTCAGACGGGGTGTGGGTCGTAACAAAGATCAATAGTTAATCCCCAGTACCGTCTAACTGTATAATGAGACTAGCTAAAATAAGTACCTTTTTTCAAATATCTACTTTCACTATGATTACAACACTGAAACATTCTTTTACAAGCAAACTCTATTTGAGCTAAAACATGTTGGTCTGAGTCACCTCTTTATGCGCGCCTGATCGAGCGCATGGCTTTAATTGTGCCCTCTGCTCCATCTCGCTCTCTGTGTTGTTTTTCCGCAAGGGACCAGGACACGGAGAAACTGATAACTTGGCCAAGAACGCTGGAGAAGAATAGCGGTGGTTTATTCCAAATGTTAAGTACACGAGAACGGGACTCTACTACAAAGGTTACATTCAGTTTATGACATTGGATAGGCAGCGTCAAGATGTGCCATGTGGTTATATTAAAGTATACATATGAATGGTGCTACAAGTCGATCAAGTTGGGTGGTTCTTCGAATTTTGTTAAAGTTGGCGATGGAACAGCATTTGGAGCGTTGGTGATAGACTGTGGAATAGAAGGAAGTTGCAAGTCTGGCTCTGTATATGCTGGAGGAGGTGGTGAAGCTGGGAAATGTGTAGCTGGAGAGACTATTTGTGGTCTCTGTTGTGTGTCTTCTGGTGCTTCTTCGGCTATCTTTGCGGATAATGTGTTGGGAGTAGAAATAGTAGCAGCACCAGCAGCACCAGCAGCACCAGCAGCACCAGCAGCACCAGCAGCACCAGCAGCACCAGCAGCACCAGCAGCAGCTTGAGAGTGCAACTGTGGAGATTGCGGGTAAAATTCTGAAGGTGAAGAAGGCACAAAGGTGTTTGATTGCCAGGACCCAGCTGGATGTTGGACAGATGGACGAGTGCCAGGCATACTTTGCGCTGCTGAAGGACCATTTGAAATTGGATGATTATTTGGGATTGGCGCATAGTGAAGAGACCCGACAGATGGTGCCCTATTACCAAATGGAGGTGGTGGAGCATATTGATTGAAAGCTGGATTAGCACCTTGTACTGGTGACGCCTGTGGCTGTGGCTGTAACTGTGACTGTGACTGTGACTGTAGATGTGATTGGGCGGATGGTACTGAGGATCTGTATTGATTAGCAGGAATTTCAGGTGGATAATGTGGTTGATGTTGTTGTTGTGGGACCAATTGAGGTTGATAACTGTACTGCTGTCTCAATCTTGCTTCTAAAATCTCGTCGTAAACTTTGGAAATGGCAAATGATTTAGAATACAATTCTTGGAATTTTTCCAAATTTGCAATCTCTGTTCTCAGCTGTTCATGTAGTTTTGGTTGAATTTTCAAAATGTTTGCATGTAGATTGCTTAAAACAGTATCTTGATTTATCGGTTTTCTATATTCAATCGGAGTATCAGCGATTCCTTTAACCAACTGAGTGAAGAGCAGAATATTTTCTTCTTCCACTCCTGTCACTTTATTGAAATCAATCTTATTATTCTGCGTTTGTGCTGGGTGGAAAGCTGTCTTAGTTGGAGGTTCGTAATGATTTGGTGCCAGTTGGAAACTGTTGGAATCAGGTAAAAGATTATCATAAAGTCCTGGTTCTTTTGATGGAGCAGCAGGAGGAGAATTTGGAGTAACTTTCGAGTTAGCTCCCAGATCAGCTAGACTTGCTGCAATGGCTGCTTTAAGTTCTTCATCTTCTGTGTCATCGTAATCCTTTGGATCGGGTCTTGTCTGCTCTGACTTTGATGGGAAAACAGGAACACCTGTATCTTTTAACGATAATTCAATAGCTTTACGTAGCTCCAAATCTTCATCCGGAATATCAGCGTTCTTGATATCATTAAATATGGAAACTGATCCACTCTTGTGATGCTTGTGTTTTTTTTTATTTTTTTTCAACTTATCTTTATGTTCATGATAACAAGTATCACAAACTCTAACTGGTATCGTTATTCCCAATTCGGGCAATTCACAACTCTTTGATGAATGTTCTCCACAAAACACTCCACCACATGATCTACAATGATGTTTTCTGTTTAAAAATGAAAATAAAGTGGAACATAACATACAAGCATCAGAATCTTCCCATTCTGGTGCAACTTTACTTTCAATCAACGAACTATCAACAATTTCAGTAATCATTGGGAATTGAAATCCTTCTTTTTGCAACTTGTTGTAACATTGATTGATGTAGCCTAATTTCGGATTTGTACTAAACATAATTGACCATGATTGAATAAGCTCTAATAAATACGTTTTCACAGAAGGATTCAAATGTTTATCGGAGACTATCACCACCATTGGATCCATAAACTCCTTTGATGAAATATCAGTCAAGAAATGCTCTCCACCATTCTTAATACAAAAATCAATCAACTTCAACGAAGATTTTTGCAAGTTTGGGTTTTTGTTATTCATAAATCTTTTCTTCAATGCTCGCATTGCATCTTTGGAACTAACCTGTTTAGACCTTATAAGATCGCTTATCTCCAAGGCAACATTGAAATCTATATCCCCATTGGGTATTGACTCTGATGTGGCGGCATTGATCTTTTCAGTGATCGAACTGGATGCATTCGAAGACCCAAACCAGGACGCCATGACAGTGAATGCAGAATACTAAAAATACAGAACCTGTTTATAACCAGGACCTAAACAAGGAGACAAAATCAAAAAATAAGAGCGATCAAAATCAGTTGGTCCGCTTCACAAAGTGATTAGAATTCTAAATTATGATAGACCACAAGTCCATAAAGTTAAAGGATAGTTTTATGGTTTTAAAATCCTGGTTCAAATTACTCCAAACATGATAACGGCCTTTTCCTTTCGGTGGCAATACCTAAAAGGTTAAATGACACGTGATTAAAAAATGACAGAGATAATAGGGTAAAATTAAAGTACAGTTTACATAGAAGAGTTAAGTATGCAAAGAGTGATTGATGGTAGAGGTATTTATATATATAAGATGAAGTGGAGCAACACCGTTGTAATAAAGAGTACGTCGTGAGAGATTAGAGTAAAAAAGATGTGAAGAAAATAAAAAGTGTGTCAACTGGAAAAGAGACACTCAGCCTGTAGCCGTATAAATTAGTCGTTTTTTTCATCTATAAATGTAAATTTGCAATAGTATTTATCTCAGCAGCAGCGTTCGACATCATTGGGCTCATCAAGTTGTGGTCGACATTCATACTGCTCATACTTCTACTTGGCAGCAAGGAATGCTGCGAGTCGTCGCTCTTGTTGAGAATCGAGTGGGTGTCGACTTTACCGTAAGATTCCATCATACCATCTTCAATTGACTGTTTGATGATATCATCCCAGTTACTAGCAACGACAAAATAACCCTGGGCAACGGAAACAAAAGTCAATGCAATCACCATACCGATCCATAATCCGAATAGTTCCATCTTCAAGTGGAACGCACAGAAAAAGGCAACAGGTAAGGCAAGTAAATAGTAACTAATTAAGTTTAACCAACCACCAATGTACTGTCTTCCTTGACCTCTTAGGATACCTCCTGTAACACAAGCAAGGACATCGTTGACTTGGTAAACTGCACCGATGATTAGTACTTTTGAGGCTAGATCGATAACCTCAGGGTCGTTTGAAAACAATTCCACAATATCTTTTCTGAAAACTGACAATATAAAAGCATTAATAAATCCAAAAACTAAACCAACATACATTGCCGAATGGGTAGCTTTAATTGCAGCGTTTTTCGATGCAGAACCAATAAACCAAGCAATTCTAGTTGATGCGGCAACTGCAATTGCAAATGGAATTTGATAAATTGTAACACATGTTGTTGACACAATTGATTGAGAAGCTAATGAAACGGTACCAAATCTTGAAGATGCAAATGACAAGATTTCAAAAGCTAACCATTCAGCCTCAATCATCAAGACACCAGGACCTGCTAATTTTAAAGCTCTTTTCCAATTTTTGAAAACATCATAAGAGAAACCACACCAGCATTGACGTGCTCTTCCGGTGAATGTATAAATTGCTAACATTAAAGCCATACACCAATTAGTGATAACAACGGCAGTGGGAGCGCCAATAAAACCAAGACCGAAATTTTTATCCCAAACTAAGAAATAGTTTAATAAGACATTCAAAGGAGCGCAAATGACCAACACATAAGTTGAAGCTTGGAAAATCCCCTGAGCTTGTAAGAATTGTTTTAAAACTTCAAAAATGATGAAACCAGGAACACCAAATATTAAAGTTCTCAAATACTCTGAAGCTAGTTTGCATAATCTTTCATCAGGAACCAATGCAGTTAGTAATGGGTATGAGCCATGATACCAAAACACAAAGATTGGAATATAAATAATGAAAAGTAAAACTGTACACCTTAATGCATGTAATCCAACTGCATGATAATCTTTTCTACCAAACGCTTGCGGACATAATGTAGATAACGAGGAAGCAATTCCTTGTATAATACCGTAGGATGAGATGTTTGCTAACAAGTTTGAAAGTGAAACAGCGGCTAATTCTTGTGAACCTAGATTACCAACACTGAAAACTGACGCTACGGTTAAAGAGTATTGTAGTAAAAAAGTGATGATCAAAGGTAAAGATGATTTAGTTAACATTTTAATTTCAGTTTTCAAATTGGTTTCAACTTCTAAAATTTGACCATCATCTGTGGTCCTTGTTGGTGCTAAATGTAAAGAAGCAGTATATCTTGAAGCAATCATAGAAGCTCTCCTACTTTGAATATAAGATTCTTGAGCAATTGAACCGTATTGAGTGAATGAGGAGTTTGCAAATAAAGATGATTCTTCATCTCCAGAAACTGAACCAAAAGAACCCGATCTGGTCAGTCTAGGGACTTGAGAGGATAATTGAGTAATCGAGCCTCTTCTGTTAGTTGAAGGGGCAAACATTGCAGCTTCTTGATTAATATGTGACTCACTCATCAGACAGGAGAATGGTGAATTATAATAAGGAAATGCAGTAAAGTCGATGAAAATGAAATATAGCTAAGTAAGAGCAAAACAAGAAAATCACAAGGTTGAAATCGAATGAAAAAATAAAGTTTTGTCCACAGACAGACTATAAGGTCAATAGCAGTTGTGAATCAACACAGCAAGTGAAGCTTGACAGCCAAGCAAACAATTACAACAACAGCAGCAGGAACCGCACGAACCAGTCAAACCAACTAAAAATTATAAGTTTTACTAGTCTTGGAAATTTCAATAGTTAATAATTGGTAAAGCAGTTGATGAGTTAAGGATATATTGGACAATCAACCAAAATGGACTCAGTGAGTGATTCAACAACGGTCAACCAAAGTCAAAATCAAAGTCAAAGTCAAAGTCAAAAACAAAAACATTAAAAAAAAAGAAAACAAAAACCAACAAAATCAAGGCAGTGAAACTTAAGATTCTAATGTGCATGCGGCTCTTATCGGATTAAGTAATTATTTCCGACCTAAAAATATCACAGTTACACAGCCTCAAAATGTAGTAATATGGAAAATGTGGGGGTGAATTAAAAGGGGTGTGTATTGTATTGTATTGAATTGTAAGAAAAGGCTTCATCAAACGGATAAACTGGTTTGTAGGATAATGTGAAAGAAAGATAAAATTGAGATTGGTGCTGTTTTACAAGGTACATGTTAAACATAAGACGATGGTAATGAGAGTGCTATAACTACAAAGCCTAAGTGTTGCAATACTTCGTCCACATACAAGTACCGGTTTACTATCTGTCTGCTCAAGTCTACAAGATGTAACACATCTCAAATTAAGTACTTATAGAGGCACTTTGACTATAAAATGCCCGGTCAACTTGTGACATATCTAGCAAAATCAAACCAATTTAATCGACCCTTTTTTGTGTTTGTTTGCTGTGGAACCAATTTCGCCCCAAGATCTTCCAATTCACAGTCATTTGCATCCTCACCAGCGTCCCCATTTTGCGTGAACCTATCTGAGTAAAATGATCTACTATCCATTGACAGATTGGCTGATGTGTTTTGAGCAGAATTTGCACCAGTGGAAATGTTTGTAAAATTATGGGAGAGCAAGTTGTCCATGTACAACAATGAGGAGGAAAGTGAATTCTCGTATGTTGATTTCCGACCAAGACTGAAATCAAACTGATTGAATCCTGGCAAGTGTATAATTTTGTGAGCCGGTTTGCAAGACTTGCTGTCATTCAGCAGAATAGCACCACTGGTTTTAAAATCAACTGGTTGACCTAAATGTTTCTCATTCAGCATTGCACTATCAACTTGGTACCCAATTATATGTGGTTCACAATTAGTATCTTGCTGGCTGTTATCGGTGATTGCGGGAAGTTGATTCTCTGTTTGAGTGACTTGTTTTTGTTTGGAAAACAAGTTGGTCCAAAATGCATACATCTGATGATGTCTGCTTGACTTTTTTTTCAATTCTTTTCTCTTCAGTTTGAGAGTTTTAATTTGTTGTGAAATTGTGTCCAAATCCAAGTCAGGAGAATCAGGTAAACTCTGAAATGTCTGTAGCAAGTTGCCGTTTTCAGTTTCTTGAAATTGATCGTTACTTGGTTTCTTAAAATTGTTGCTCTCTGTGGTTTCAAGGAACCCTGATATATTCGCACTACTAATATTGTCAATTATCGAAGTTGTTGGCGCTAATTCTTCAGGAAATGTAATTATTTTATCCAATTGCATATCTATGTGAATTGATGGTTCCTGGGGAGGTGTTTCGTGGTTTGGTTCAAATAGGTCATCATTTATCAGATTTTGATTCACAATTGACCCAGAATTAGTATCAGAATTTGTAGTAATAGGTTGTGGTTCGTTTTTTGACAAAAAATTATTATTACATAAATCTGATTCAGAAGTGTTACCAATCTCCAAATCGTCTTTGAAAGTGACTGATTTTTTTGAGCCCATTTCAAAACTGTCATTTAAACTAACTGACCTCAAGTTAAGTGAGTAGTCTACAGATTGTTTCATGATAGATTTTGGAATAAATGGCTTTTCAACGCTTGAAACATGCGTGTCATTCAATGGATTCTGGGATCTTTGTGGGGTTGATGGGTCTTGAGGTTGTTCTGTATGACTGATATTATTCTTATCAAAACTAGTATCAATAGTGGGTTTTTCTTGAGCACTTTTAGTTTCTAGGACTGCTGATTGGTTGTTAGATTGCAAACCCGGAGAGGATCTAGCATTAGAATCCTGAAGGTGCAAGCTATGATTTGATGACTCTAGGGTAAGCAAAGTTGGCTTTTGTAGTGTGGAGTGAGGTTTCACTTTTGCCGAGGTTGAAACAATGAAGGTGGATGGTGCATTCTGCTGTTCTAGTTTTAAGAAAACTTTATTTTTACGTAATTTTAAACTCCCATTTCTCTTCCTCTTGCGACGTCTGGCTGTTGTAGACAGAGAATTCACGGTTAACGAATCTGTATCCCACATCTGTTTATCTATGGTACGCTGTGACATTTTGAAATTGTGCGTCAGAGCTAAACTGTTATAAAAAGAAAAGTTACTCTTGTGTAAGGTTTGTGATTTTAGTAACAAGAGAACTTTTTAACTTTGTAAAAAGGATCTCTTCCCATATAAAAAGACTATTATTAAATTAGGTAAAAATAAAAATTAAGCGCCCATTAAGAATTCACTACTTTAATTAAAAGGCGGTGTATAAACCTCAAACATAAAAAACTGGTGTAGAGATGCCTTAACACTATTCACAGTTAATAAATTTCTATTACTAGTAACTAAATATATTGGCTGTGCAAGTATGCGTGCATGTGCTTGGTTAATTAAGGCTGTGAATTGTATAATGCTCATCACCAAGTAATGGGTGGGTAGTTACCAGATTAAGAGTAAGATCATGTCTAGGCATTCCTGATAGCGATGGTGGTTTAGGAGTAAGGGAACGAAAATAAAAGCTTTTTTGATGTTCAGCTCCAGTATTCAACCAAATTATCTGTGTTGATCTCAATTTCAGCAGATACAATACACAAATTACAGTAGAAAGCAGACAGAATACGTAGAATCCAAGCGGGACAAGTAATTAAGAAGTAGAGAAGGAGACTAGTATAACATAAGAGGCAGGGCGGCTTAATCAAATATAGAGCCATCTGGTCGTGCGCACATAAGCTAATAAGCAAATAAAGCAAGCAGGACGAGTTGAGTCGTTTTTGATAGTCTGTGTGGTGTGTGTCTGACTGGTATATATCTGAATTGGTACTTAAAATTTTGAGTATAATTATATACACAATTACATGCAATGGACACTACAGTTGACAAGCTGGAGGGGGATGTTTACCAAAGTAAGAAACCAAAGAGATTAGAATAGAGTGGATAGATAGATAGATCGATAGAAAGATAGACACACGCTCACACTCACACTCACCCCAGCGCACGGCTACTGGGAGGGCTACGTAACAGCTTACGCAATGCGTCAAAATTTGACCGGGTAACTCTTGTAAAGAAGGTGCTGGCTGCTGCGTTTGATGGCTGGTGACGGTGCAAAATACATCACAGCACCACTACCATACCATTTGCCATTGAGTAATTTACATAACTCAATTCAACTAGACAAAGCTTATGTAGATACTTAATTGTCAATAGATGTAGATGTATATACTTTTATATGATATCTCGTAGACAGACACTCACACAACAATGTAACAACAGGAAACTCTAGCAACAGGAAACAGGAAACAGGAAACACTGTCACACAGCAATCCAGCTCACCCACCCCTCCTCTCCTCTCCTCTCGCCAGCCCTGTACCACGCACTATACCACGCAATATCCCACGCACTATCCCAATTTATACTCCCCTTTTCCCCTGCCACTCGCCACTTGCCACCCGCCACTCGCCACCAGAGAAGAAATTTTTCCAAATTCAAACTTTCTTTCTTTAATTTCTTTAATTTCTTTTGGTGAAAATTTTTTTGCGTGCGTGAAAATTTTTTCTATACTGGAATTCAGCCATATATAAGAAGAAGCTCGTTTGTCCATTTACGTCTGCAATGATTCATTAGGGTTTTATAAGTCTATTTTAAAATTTTTTTACTTTTTTTTTTTTCTCTTCTTTTTTCTTTTTCTTTTCTTTCTTTCTTCTCCTTTCATCAAGAAATATTCATATATCTAATTATACAAAATGGTATGTTTTATATTGTAAAAAAGAATGACAGTTCATCTGTATGAATGATATTGTGTTTGATTTCAACTGATGGCTGGCAAAAGGGCAAAAAGTCAGGAGATTGTCAGCTAGGTGAATATTTATTTGCCTTCAACAAGACAATTGAATGTTTGTATTTCAATTGACCTGACTTGTCCATCAGTTGCTGCAAACACAATTACCAATTTCCATTACTTGATTCAATTTATACTAACACTTGTATTTGGAAAAATATTTTTCTATTTTCCACAACTATAACATTATTATTCTTACAGGGTAAAGAAAAGACTCACGTTAACGTCGTTGTTATTGGTCACGTCGATTCCGGTAAATCTACCACTACCGGTCACTTAATTTACAAGTGTGGTGGTATTGATAAGAGAACTATTGAAAAGTTTGAAAAGGAAGCTGCTGAATTAGGTAAAGGTTCTTTCAAATACGCTTGGGTTTTAGACAAGTTGAAGGCTGAAAGAGAAAGAGGTATCACTATTGATATTGCTTTATGGAAATTCGAAACTCCAAAATACCATGTTACCGTTATTGATGCTCCAGGTCACAGAGATTTCATTAAGAATATGATTACTGGTACTTCTCAAGCTGATTGTGCTATTTTAATTATTGCTGGTGGTACTGGTGAATTCGAAGCTGGTATTTCTAAAGATGGTCAAACCAGAGAACACGCTTTGTTAGCTTTCACTTTAGGTGTTAAACAATTAATTGTTGCTGTTAACAAGATGGATTCTGTTCAATGGAATGAACAAAGATTTGAAGAAATTTGTAAAGAAACTTCCAACTTCATCAAGAAGGTTGGTTACAACCCAAAGACTGTTCCATTCGTTCCAATCTCAGGTTGGAATGGTGATAACATGATTGAAGCTTCAACCAACTGTCCATGGTACAAAGGTTGGACTAAAGAAACCAAGGCTGGTGTTGTTAAAGGTAAGACTTTATTAGAAGCTATTGATGCTATTGAACCACCTTCCAGACCATCTGACAAACCATTAAGATTACCATTACAAGATGTTTACAAGATTGGTGGTATTGGTACTGTTCCAGTCGGTAGAGTTGAAACCGGTGTTATTAAAGCTGGTATGGTTGTTACTTTTGCTCCAGCTGGTGTTACCACTGAAGTCAAATCTGTTGAAATGCATCATGAACAATTAGTTGAAGGTGGTAAGCCAGGTGATAACGTTGGTTTCAACGTTAAGAATGTTTCCGTTAAGGAAATTAGAAGAGGTAACGTTTGTGGTGATTCTAAGAATGATCCACCAAAAGGTTGTGCTTCTTTCAATGCTCAAGTTATTATCTTGAACCATCCAGGTCAAATCTCTGCTGGTTACTCTCCAGTTTTAGATTGTCACACTGCTCACATTGCTTGTAAATTCGAAGAATTATTAGAAAAGATTGACAGAAGAACTGGTAAGAAGATGGAAGATTCTCCAAAATTCGTTAAATCCGGTGATGCTGCTATTGTTAAGATGGTTCCAACCAAGCCAATGTGTGTTGAAGCTTTCACTGAATACCCACCATTAGGTAGATTCGCTGTTAGAGATATGAGACAAACTGTTGCTGTTGGTGTTATCAAATCTGTTGATAAGACTGAAAAAGCTGGTAAGGTTACTAAAGCTGCTCAAAAAGCTGCTAAGAAATAAATTTATTGAAAAAAAAATTAAAATTGATAAATTTTTACTTAATTATTTAATTATTTTTTTACTTTAATTAGTAATTTTTTGTATTTGTTTTTTTTTTTTGATTTTCATTTATTTTTGTTGTTTATAAATTATTTATATCCCTTTTTGACTTGTTTTTACCTTACTGTTTTTTTTTTTTTCTTTTTTTTTCTTTATTTTTTTTAAATTAAATTAAAAAAAAAATTTAATTTACTTCAAGTGGTGTAGTAAGATGTAGTGATTGAAGATTGAGTAAGGTGATTGTTTTACTATACTAAATCACCGGTTACACGTGATATAAGACACGAGCACAAGATCACGTGATGTTATATAGTAATTTAGAAAGTTTTAATTTATAACTACGAAAAGTTAGCTGTTTGTTTATTTTTAATTCATTTTCACAAAGGGGTAGTAAACTAAGGGCTGATTGAAATAACATGAGATGACATATATGTCATGCCATGATGAGCAATAGTACATAATACTAACTAAGTGAATTTATGTTTATTTAACTGACGCTACAATAACTAACTGACCGACTGCTGACTGGGGTGATATTGACTGGCTGATTACAATCACACTCACTCCACCCCCGCTTGCAACTGCCGTTATTGCGCATCACATTAAGTGAAATTTTTTGCGTGGGAATTTTTCCCTCCAGTGTGTAAAATAAATCAATAAATGGGCTGTGCTAATTAAAGAAGTCAAAAAGAAATTTTAAAATTTAATTTTAATAAAAAATATTAGCCGCCGCTGTAATTTAATTATTATTAGTGAGAGAGTGGTGGTGGTGTGTTTAACTGATTGGCAACTGATTGGCGGTGATTTGATTTTGAGTTCACTAAGCAGAGCAGACACCCTGTCGGTGTTTTACACAAAGAGACAAGAAACATTCTTTCTTTCTGTCTTTTCTTTTCTTTTTCTTTAGTAATTAACCGTTTGTTTGTTTGCTTGTTCGACAACTGTTTAATCTCAGAATCAATCAACCTGCATTACTTACTATTGCACCGTTTTACTTCTATTGTATTGTTGTTTAAATCTATTGTATTGTATATTTATTGTCGTACCAGTCATCTTATTACTCAAAGTCTATCCCTAACTCACTGGTCACTCGACAGTTATTTGTCTCTTATTATATATATTATTGTATAGAAAACCGTTTTTTTTTTCTCTTTACTTCTCTTTATTGAAACTTGTTCATTACTGATTTGATTTTATTCTTATTATCTTTTCTTACTTTATTTCATCCGTAACACTAACCACCATCACATTATGCCATCTGCTTCAAACACTCCAGTTGTCGAAAACCCATTAGAAG
This sequence comes from Ogataea sonorensis, assembly GCA_037951595.1. Taxonomy (NCBI): domain Eukaryota; kingdom Fungi; phylum Ascomycota; class Pichiomycetes; order Pichiales; family Pichiaceae; genus Ogataea; species Ogataea sonorensis. The sequence goes on along the minus strand of JBANDG010000002.1, from coordinate 2,017,443 downwards.
TGGTTGACATTTCTGAAATTAATGCTGAAACAGCTGCTAAATTATTACATGCCGGCTCAACACAAGGGTTTTTCATGGTTGAAGGCCATAATTTAACTAAAGAAGAAGTTGACCAAGCTTTTGAACTCTCTCGTGAATTTTTCCAACTTCCTTTAGAAGAAAAACAAAAATTCCCAATTGACGAGTCAAATTCAGGTTATACCGGAATTGGTGTTGAAAATTTGGAAGAAAACGATCTATCTAAACCTATTGGTGATCCAAAAGAAGCTTTTAATTTCTCACAATTAAATTTCAAGACAAATAAACCAAGAAATGATGTTCCTGATCTTTTCAAAACCCCTGAAAATGAACAAATTGTGACTAATACAATCGCTAAATTAAGAAACGTTTTCATTAGAGTTTTAGAGTTACTAGCAATTGCGTTGGAAATCGATGAATCGCACGGCGGTTCTCAGTACTTTGTCCAAAACCACAACGATGAAGCTGAAAATGGTTCAACTTTCAGATTTATTCACTACCCATCTCCAGTCAAACCAGGCATGACCGAAGAGCAAATCGACGAATTAAGAACAGTCAACGTTGCTGGTGCTCATACAGATTACGGATCAGTCACTTTATTATTACAACGTGAAGACGAAGACGGTTTGCAAGTTTACTCAAATAAAAAATGGCTACCTGTCCCATACGTCCCAGCTAGCGAAAAATTCGCTGCTGAAAACGCAGCTCCTCCAATCATTATCAATATCGGTGATCAGCTATGTTACTGGACAAATGGTTTGCTTAAATCAACTATTCACAGAGTCAGATTCCCTTCAAAATTACTGGATACCGGTAAACCTCGTTACTCAACTGTGTTTTTCATGCATCCTAACGATGAAACCGTTCTTGACCCTGTTCCTTCTAAAATTGTCGCTGAAATTAAAGGAAGAGGTGCTTCTGAGTACTTGGCTAAACATGGTAAGAGTATGACTTCAAAAGAACATTTAGATAAGAGACTAGCTACAACTTACAACTGGTGAGAGTTATACCAGAAGGTAGTTTGGTTGTGTTATTTCTTTGATTTTTTTTTGTTTTTACTGTATCGTGTAGTTTATAAATGTGGTGGTTTTTCTTTTTTGTTTGTTTGTTTTATATTACTCTCTCTTAATTCCCAGGTGTATGTATTTTGTTTATCATTTAATACTACATGTAGATAATGATTCCTTTCCGTTTAGTTAATTTACTCTTTAATCTTACTATTGCTTATCGACCCGTCGATCGACTTATACCACGGCTGTGCTTACGTCGATTATAATTTACCCGTTTTATTCACGTAGTAAAATTTCTTCCAAGAGGTGGAAAAGAGTGTTTTAGTAAAGACCAGAGACTGGGGACAAGTTTATTACAATGATGGGAAATTGTTGTTGGATATCTTGACATTGACTATATCAACATTCAATCAGACGCACCATCCAACTGCTTGTTTTGCAAAACTGGTACAAATAAACATTGGAAAAAGCTAGACTTACAATGGAGGTGTATCATCAGTTTATCGACCCGTCAACTTGTCTATGCGCTATAAATTGTAGCTTTACCTCGCCTAATGCAAATAATCTTGTGGTTTCAAAAGGCACAGTGCTGCAGATTTTTGATATAATAGAAGTGCAAGTGTCTGACGAAGATCAAGATGATGTTGCAACGCCGTCTGCTGGTACCAATGACATGAAAAATGAATCTGCTTCTGCAGCTGCAGAAGCAGCTACTGCTACCCTTATCAGCGACGATGCATTCTTAGACGGAATGATGACCGGACTAGATAAAGACTACACAAGGTACAAGCTGTCTTTGGTCACCGAGTACAGGCTAAATGGCGAGATTATCAACATCACCAAGACCAGGTCTATTGAGCGCCCAAGCACCGACCTGCTCGTCATCTCAACAAAGATCGCCAAGTTGAGTATCATCGAATGGGACCAGCAACTTAACGGAATCTCCACCGTTAGCTTGCACTATTACGAGCAGGCTTTAGACTCCTTGGGTGTTGTGAAACCGTCCCAGTACGAAGTCAGACACAGAATGGACCCAAATGGGTTCTGCACGGCCATCCAAACTGACAACTTGTTCACCTTCTTACCATTTGCTAATCGTAACGATGGCTCTTTTGATGATGATGAAGACCACGACGATTTATTCAGTTTGGACAAGTTATTGGCCAATGATGATAAAAGTGGTGATGCTCTCGCTAATGATGAACAACAACAACAACAGCAAAATATTGAAGACTCATCCGACTCCACAAAGAAAACAGACAAGTTGTTTAATCCAAGTTTCATACTAAACTCTTCCTCACTTTCAAAAGATCTAAAGAACGTTGTCGATTTCCAGTTCTTGTACTCTTACAGAGACCCAACGCTGGTTTTGTTATACGCACCTGAATCGTTGACTTGGGCAGGTTATCTGCCTAAATTAAAAGACAACATGAAGGCAATTGTCCTCTCACTAGACACAGAAAACCAAAAGGCTACGAGTATCATGGAATTGGACAACTTGCCTTACGATTTGGACTATCTGTATCCTTTACCAGACTCTATTGGAGGCGGGTTCTTGCTTATTGGTGCAAATGAAATCTTACATGTAAACTCCTTGGGTTCTTTGAAAGGTATAGCAACAAATGAATTTTACAACAGTAATGTTTCAAGCTTGATTTTGAAAAATCAGACAGATTTGAATCTCAAGTTGGAAGGCTCTCAAGTTGAATATTTAGGAAACGACCAAGTGCTGATTATAAGCGAAGATGGTGAACTTTATTGCTTGAATTTTGTCAGAATAAGTGGTGTCGTGTCCATTGACAAGCTCGAAAAAATAAATTCAACCAACTATGACAAGATCAATTTCCAAAATCCATTAATGATAACAAATATACCAACTTTGGATTTATTCTTTGTGTGTTCTCAAAGTGGAGATAGTCTCTTAGTTAAATTAAACAAGTTGCCTAAATCTTCAAATGAGCAAATAGAACCAGAGTCAAATTTCGTCTCTCAAAAAGTTTACGAAGACGAAGATGATCAATTCTTGTACGGTGATGAAAACTTATTTGACAATGATGCAAACAATAACACCATTGATCCTGAAAAATCTCTGCTGAATTGTAAATTTGAAATCACAGATTCTTTAGTAAGTCATGGTCCAATGTCTGATTTCACTATTGGTAAAATCTCCAAAGAATTGAAAATATACGGCTTGCCGAATCCAAATTTAAACGAGAATGCAATTGTTGGATCTTCTGGTATTGGCAATAACAGCGCCCTTTCCATTTTCAACCCGTCTGTTAAACCAATCATAAAATCAACTTTGAAGTTCTCTAATGTCGACAAGATTTGGACTATTGAAGATATAAATGGCGAAAGCTTGTATTTGATAACTACCGATTTCAAAAATTTCAAAACTCAAATTTTCCAAATTGCACAAAATTACAAAACTTTATACACCCCTGATTTCAATAACAAAATGTATACAGTCCATTTTGGTACGTTATCATCCAATATTCAAAAATATATCGTTCAAGCAACACTGTACAAAGTCACTCTTTACGACTTTGATTTCAAAGCTATCATGTCATTAGATTACGAACACGAAATTAATTCAGCAATGTCATATGACAGATTTGTAGTTATTATAATGAAAAATGGTGAAATTGACATTTTGGAATTTTTAGAAGAGCAACACACACTAGTCAAATTAGACTTGCCTGCATTGTTGAATTACTTAATTTTCACTAATGGTTGGATATCTCAGTCTGATGTCTTGAATGATTTCCAAAATAACGAGCCAAAGAAGAGTAGTAAAAGAGATAGAGATGGTAATTTGATAAATCAAGAAATAGATGAAATATCCTCGCAATCGAATTTGGAAACTATCTTTTGGTTAGTCACCGCTGATAATAGAATCTTGACTTTTCAAAAAACCCATCGTGAAAGAGTCTTTGAGTTTAAAAATATACACAAATTCCCACAGTTGATGCAACTTGACGCAATGGATCCAAATTACGAGGCAGATGTTGATCCGATTATTAAACAAGCCGTTTTCACGAAAATCGGAGACAAGTATGATACAAAGGACTATTTAACTGTTTTATCCTTTGGTGGTGAGGTTATTTTGTATGAGATGTTTTATGATCCAATTGACAAGCAGCATAAATTCTTGAAAGTTAATGAAATGTGCCAGTTCCCAATCATTGGTGCTCCTGATAATTCATATGCTTATGCTACTAAGATTGAAAGAAACTTGATCAAGGTTGATAATTTCGAAAATCACCACTGTATTTTGATCTCAGGTGCAAGTCCATACATTTTGACGAAACAGCATAATTCTGTTCCTAGATTGTTACAATTCACTGATAAGCCCATATTATATTTTGCCGCTTTTAACAATGTATTGAAATGTTTGAATGGTTTGATTTCCATAGATGATAAGAAAGCCTGTCGTATTTGTAAATTTGATTTGCAATTTGACTATTCGAATAGACTACCAGCTAAGAAGATAACTATTGGGTCCAATGATAATTACACGATCAATAAAGTGGAGTACCATGAAGAGACTCATTCGTACATAGTGACTAGCATAAAACAAATACCTTTTATTGCTAAAGATGAAGACGATAAAGTTTTACCTGGAGCAAGAGAAAATATCACATTGAAAGCAATGAACTACACAGGTATAGTTCAGTTGATTTCGCCATTGAATTGGTCGGTTATCGATACTGTTGAGCTTGAAGATTACGAAGTTGCCAATTGTGTCAAGATCATGGACTTGAAAATATCTGAATCACAGAATGTGAAAAAAAGTGTTATAATCATAGGAACAGGAAAATACAAGACTGAGGATGTTTCTACTGAAGGGTCATGGAAATTATTTGAAATCATCGATATTGTCCCTGAGCCAGGAAGGCCAGAGGCTAATCGTCGTTTCAAACTAATCACCACAGAATCTTCAAAAGGTCCAGTCTTGTCGATAAGTAATATAAGTGGAAGGTTTGCTACTGTTCAAGGTCAAAGATTGTTAGTTAGAACGTTAAAAAATGATAATAATGTTGCTCCTGTTGCATTCACTGACACGAATATTTACTGTAAAGAGGTGAAATCGTTTCAAAATTTGCTAGCTATTGCAGATTCATGTCAAAGTGTTTCATTACATGGATTTGACGCATCACCATACAGAATGATAACATTGGCCAAAGACGAACTTGATATAAATGTTACAGCATGTGATTTCATTGTTCATAACTTGGAATTGTACATTTTAATCACTGACGAAGAATCAGTCCTACACATATTACAATACGATCCATATGATCCTGATTCTTTAAAAGGCTCAAAGTTACTAAGAAGATCCGTTTTCAGATCTAATGGTTATACCACAAATGTCATCAGTGTGTCCCGTACCAAATCATTGTTTTCCATGATCAAAACACTTCCCAAATTCTACGACCAACAATCAGGTACAGATGCAGACAATAACGAGTACACGGGACTAGCTGCCGAGTTTGAAGTTATTGGATCAAATATCGATGGCAGTTTCTACAAAGTTATGCCTGTTGACGAACAACAGTACCGTAGACTTTATTTGGTGCAAAACTACATCAGTCAAAAGGAGAATCATAGCCTGGGTTTAAACCCTAAAATGAATGCAATTGGCGGATTGAATCACTTGATGACCAACATCAAGAGACCGTTCATTCAGCTAAACATGTTTCAGAAATTTGTCACTTTAGAAGAAGATGTCAAGTCGGATGTTTTGTCAAAATTGGGAAGAAACTCAAATGCTGAAATTTACCAAGACTTGATCTCTTTGCAGTAGGTTTTCAAATTATGTATTATTAGTTTTTATTTGTTTGTATTATTAAGATTAAAAAATGTACTTATAAATTAATGGTTAATTAAAATGCAACTTCTCTGTGCCTTTCTCTTTGGTGCACCAATACACTAGACAACATCGGGCGTTTCACCTTCTAAAGGTCTTCTGTATGATAGGAATCCACTCTTTTTAGCAACTTTTGTATATAACAATTGTGCTCTGTGATTGTGGAAATGGGTGTTCCAGTAAACTTTGTCTGAACCTGTCTCATCGGCAAATGCATAGACTGCTTCAATAAGTTTTCTCCCTGTTCCGCTTAATCTGCAATCACTAGCAACAAACAAGTCGTTTAAGTATGTCGTTAAATGGTAAGAAAGGGTATTGTAGTGAGTCAAGTAGGTGGCAAAGCCAATCAGCTGCTCAGTGTCTGGGTTGACTGCTACAAAACAGTGGAGTGGAATAGCTGGATCCAAAAATCTCTTGAATGTGTTCTCTAAGATATCATTGTCTATTGGTGTGCCACGAAACACTAAATAGTCGTTGAACAGATTCAGCCATTCTTGCTTGTCACCTGCCTCGATGGATCTTGTAATCGCCTTGCTGACTGCCATGTTTATATCGCAAATGATTAAACTCTCTTTTGCAGTGCTCGTAAAATGCAGAAACTCAAATTTGATCAAATCTCACAATTTTTCAAATCCTCTGAGTAGTGTTGGTAGATGATATCTTTGCTTGTACCTGATGAAGTGTTTATAACGGGATATGGATGATTAAAATAAATATTTTTGTATCTATTTATACACACCAGCTCACCTAGATCAACTCCGTTAAGTGTTCGGCTTTGGCATGACTCATCTAGATCAGCCTGGACAATGGAAATTTCTTAACAAAGGTTCAGCGAATGCTGTGTTTGAGTATACTGGTGACGATGAGCAATTCACTGGGAAGGCATTGAGGTTACGATTTCACAAGTCTGATGGGAACAGCAAAGAGATATTAGAGTATGTACATGGCAACTTTGGTTCTTTGAAAGATGTTGTTGTTACGATGGAGCTAGTGACACTAAGCCCGGAGTTCGTTGATGAGCTCCAGCAAAGCCTCGGTGACTCATGCATACCAGCTTTGAAGCGTAACGATCCTCATGGTATACTGATGGAACATGTGTTTGGCACTGAAGTTTATCAAACAAAGATCTCTTTGAATAAGCACCTGGCTTTCCATTTCTCACGTCAAGGTGGTGCAATAATATTTGAGTTCAAGCCCAAGTGGTTGTACGATTTACCTGTAACTCAAAAAAGATGTAGAAATTGTTGTCTGTTGAAAAGCAGGAAAGAGCCAGTCGTTACGTGTAATTTGAAGCTGTTAAGAAAAGAGACTGTAAGTGACTGGTGTCGTGATATAGCTTCAGCTTTGCTACTAAAAGATGGAGAATTGGATGTTTACCAAGAGTTACTCGATGCGATAACATGTAACTTTGAAACGTTTCAGGAACTTTACAAGTTACAAAACAAATCTGGATTTGACATACATGAAACATTGCAAAATTTGGAATCCGAAGACGATGTCGACGATTTCCTCAAGCGCTCAATGACGTTGAAAGACGTCACTATCTTTATAAACCTAAAAACCAAAGTGCTGAAAGTTATTGATTTGGACGAAAAATCTTCTAAAAAATGGCTCAAATGGAAGCAACAAGACTTGCAACTCAGTGAGTATTATAGGTAGTGATAATATTTATAACTTTTTCTTAATTGGTCTCTTAGTGTAACACGATACTCGACTCGAAACACACGTCACCATGTTCAATAGACTCTATCCACAATCTGTACTTTTTCTCTTCAACTTGCTTGATATTGAGTCGAATTTGGTCATCAACAAACACTGGTTTCGAAATCTTGTACTTGAAAGACTGAATGAATTTTCCAGAGTCCAAGCTGCCCGTGGTGTTCCACCAAAATTGCAGACTCAACTGGATCAACAACGGACCTTGTACGACAACTTTTGGATACTTTTCCACACTAGAGGAGTAAACTGGGTCGTAATGGATCAAGTGAGAATTGAAAGTCAAGGCACTCATTCTAAAATTGGTCACTGCAGATGGTTGCACCACTATGGAACTATCTGACTCTGGTTGCTGTAATGTTGATTCACCATTTGATGCATCAACCACAGCTTGCTGGTACGTTTCATTTATATAGCAGAATCTTCTCTTTTCCAAGATACTCCAGTCTGCATTTGGTGTCCCGGTCACAGGGTCAGTCTTTACAAATTTTCTGTTGTAATCGACAAAAATAAGCTCACCTTTGTTCATTGGCTTGACTCTATCCACGGTCTCTTCAAACTTAATAGAGTCGCCAAACTCAAGCAGTAAGTTTCTATTATCTTCTCCAGAAGGGAAGTTGTACTCGCCAGCGACCCACATTCTTCTCTTGAAGTAATCCACCTTGTCCAAGCACGGAGCGTGGTAGTTGTCGTAACCGTCCAAGCTCATCTCGCTGGTCTCATTTGAGATTGGGTTGCAGTATGCCAATGAATAACCGTATGGCACTGTCTGGCCTTTCCGAAACCGCTTGTCAAGATAGCATGTATCACCATTAGACGCTTGTTTGAACAAGGTCATAAACCGGGTCGATTCGGAATCCTTTTGTAATAGTGATTGAACTGTACAGTACAATTCTTTAGCTTTAAAAGAGGACAAAGAGTCGTCAGTGAGCGTCCATTTCGATTTGAGCAGCTCCTGCTTGATTGTGCTCAGCACTTCTGACGATGGTAACCCATTGGCTTTTTTAAACGAAGAGAACGCTCTTTTAAACATACTCTGCATGTTCCACAATCTCAATTGCATAAAGACGTAACTCAAAACATGGCTATTAATTATTTCAAACACGTCCTTCATTCTTATAACATGAAAGCATGTTGAGCAGAATTTGGGCCGGCGATAAAAATTTACTTCTCGGTAACTTCTCAAGAAGCTCGGCTGCTCGATTTGCAGTAACAAAGAGGTAGAATTGAAGCTCAATTCAAATAATACAGTGACTGAATTTGCAAATTGCAATCTATATACTTGTGATTACTTGTATTACACAGAAGAAGTACAAAGAAATAGTCTAAACAGATAAACAAAAGTCAAAACATAAAAAAAAAAAAAATGTACAAAGAAGGGATGATAATAAGTGTCTAGTACACAGGTTCAGGCTAATCAGATTAATACCGGGTCTTTGCAGATTCAACGGTAACTGCAACCATTTCTGTGTGCTTATTTCAGTAACTTTGAGATTTCTTGATCGGTCAAGACATTGTCTTTCAGGTGGACGGCATTGGTGACCAGCAAAGTCTTTGGACCTTTGAGTTCAACAAAGTAGTTCTGGTCAGAACCGGACACCACTCTGGCAACAGTTCTGGTGATTTTAGACCAGGTATAGGCAAGTAACCTCACTACACTGGTAGAGACCGAGTATAAAGAGTCGATTAAGTATCGCATAGAGTCATTTTGTGTAACTTGTCCAAGACGCTTCTCCGTTGAAGCACCGTTTTGGTCAGCTAACTCTTGGTCCTGTTTTAACTGTTTGCTGTTGCTGTTGTTAAAAGCAGCGATCGAGCCAGAGACCTTGTTGAAAGCGGATACAGTAAACTTGCCCACACGGTTCAACCCACTACGTAGTTTGAGGAGCAGAGACACGCCTGGAACGCTCAGCGGAGCCAGACTCTTAACTCCATTGCTGAGTTCCGAGAATCCATGAGCGTTCGATGAATAAGCGACAAGGCTCGCTGGGTTGACAGAGACGGACTCGTTATCTAGCAAGACGATTTTCAGTAGTTGGCCAGGAGAGCTCAATACAAATGAGCCTGTGCCTGAAAGTGACACCATTTTTGACTTTGCGCTGTCGTCGAGGTTCAAATCAAGATGGTTGCCAGACCACGCAACAAGAGTGTCTTTCTTGACGTTCCAGTACTGCTCCTTTGGTTGATTGTGCTCTCTTGGTAGTTCAATGGCAGTGAAAGTGGCATTTTGAGCATTGTTACCTAGTAGAATGCTCATTGGTGAAGCTGTATTAAAACATCTCTGGTATATTAGTAAATCCGATGAGTTGACGCTTTTTGACTTGCCCAACTCCGTGAACAAACTCGACACCGTCCCATTGATAGCTATCACTTTCTGATTCTTGTTAGAGTATCTCAAATTAAGTATACTCGATTTTGGCAATTTGATATTCAGCAAGTTGTTTGTGTTTCCGAGCACCTCAAACTCAACAGGGGACGCAAACGCTCCCTGGCCTGTCGTTTTCGGTAGCTTTGTCAATGGTTCTGTTATTGAAGCACCAGAACTGTTTGATTTCGTATTTGACTGGGATAATCCTAGTCTGGAAGACAGTGAAGATATCACTGAGCGCACAGAGACGTTTCTTGTCTGCTGATACGGTCTGTACATTTTGTCTTGTTTTACGTAAACTAGTAAAAGTCGTGACACTGTTAAATGTGTTTATTCAGTTGCTAGGGGCTCTAATTCTACTTGAGAACTTTAAACCTACACACTATAACCACCTATATAAACCTACTTCTGGACATAAACTTCCACCATCACTTTGTTACATCAACAATTTCACTCTCTATTGGCTCTTCCAGCTTGAGGCTGTGCGCGGTGTGGAAGTTCACCCGTTGCGTTGCGACGATTTTGATGCTTATTCTATTTCTATTTCTATTTCTATTTCTATTTCTATTTCTACTTGGTTGTATACCTACTTATCTACTTGTGTTTTCTGTGCATCAGTATGAGCAGGCTGTAGCTGGCCATGAGCACAACGCAGATGGCGAGTGTAACGGTGAAGACGCCGTGATAGCAGTACTTTCCTTTCAAACACACCTTTACCAGGTTTCCTTCACCGTCGTCTATAAACTGACTGTTTTTATCGTAGTTCGAGCCAAAGTATCTACTTAAAGTTAGAAACACGGCTATCGGCCCCGTGCCTAGCAACGACCAGGTGGTAGCAAAGTTCTTGGACCCAAACGTGTCGGCCACAATTGCAGGCATCGTTCCGTAGATAGCACCGTAGCTGAGACCAACGAGGAACGACGTTAGCGACAAAGAGTTGATGTCGTTCAAGACGAGTAATGACAACTGACCCATAGTGAGCACAATAAGTGATAGTACTAACACCCACACACGCTGCAATTTCCACGACTTATGAATCAAGTCACTTGCTGGCCCAGAAATCAGTCTTCCCAGGAAATTGGAAAACGATACTATAGAAACCTGTAAAGCCTGGTACGAAGAGGACAAGTCTTCGTCGGGCTTGTTAGCAGACGATATCAGCATGGCAAGTCTTGCTAGTGACGGATTGAGGTTCTGGTTATTCAACTGCGCTTTGACTATGAATCCCACGCAGTATATGTAAATTTGGCCTGTGGCACAGTAGAATGCATTCATAAAGTAATGAGAGAGGAATGTTCTATTGGTCAGTAATGACAGGATATGCGATTTTGAGCTCGAGCTTGAGTTGGATTTAGAGTTGGAGACTGTATGCTTCGCCTTGGAGTTCGATTTGGACTTGGACTGTTTCTTGTGCTGTGGTGTTGATAAACCAGACACCGGTTCCGGTTTTTGTTGATATTGCTGCAGTTGCTCGTATTTCCACTGCTCTGCTTGTGTCTGCGTTTGAGCAGTTGGTGGCTGCACAGGCACAGATTGCTGAAGAGTCTTCTTCTTCTTCTTCTTCTTAGCTTCCACTCCAGACTGATCGACACTGTTTTGCACCTGGTTGTCGTATCTGCCTGGCGGTGTGCCTTGTTGTGGTTGAAACAAGGCAACACCTGAGGAGGTTAGCGGAGAATTGGCATTTTGCTGTGGAATCGTACTAAGCGTCAGACTCTGACTCATGTACTGTGACTTGCCGTTTGAGTATTTGCGTTGCAAGCTGGCTCTCGATTGAGACGGCGAGAATCTACCAGTTGGACTGTCGTGATCGCTCAAGGATGAGTGACTTGTAGAACTGTAATCTTTGTCATTTGTTGTATCTCCAGCCACAGACAACGTGAGTGGTGTGGTCTCATCATCAACCAAAGGGTCTGTCTCCTCTTTAACGGGTTTTCTAGGCACACTTCCAAAGAAATTAACGCTTCTCGTTGCAGGGGAGTTACTAAGAGAGTTATTTCTAAATGAGTTAGTTCTATTGAAATATGTTTTGGCTTTGAACTCTATTGGAGAACCTGCTATATTCATGTTTGAAATTTGTCCACTGGACCGTGAAACAAGCAGACTCGAATTGCGAGTGATTGGAGACTCGCTGGCAAACGATCTCGCACTCATTGGCGATTGATAACCGTTTTGCTGGTATATTGGGATTGGAGTGTTGGATTGGCTGGATTGATTGGAACTCAAAGAGACCTGGGAAGAAGAAGACGAGATTGCCGATGTTGTTGCTGACGATACCGTGGAGAATAATGACGTTGTAGAGTTGCTTCTTACCAAGTTGACCTGGGCAAATGAACCTCTGTGACCTTTTAAAAGGTATGCGATACCTTTAGGTTCGTCGTCATTTTCATTGTCGGTACCTGATTCTTCGTCATTATGAATTCCACTAGCATGATGATGATGAGGTGGAGGATTCGACTGATTATTCGCAAATGATGCAGAAGATGACGATGTGTTGATAGATGATGGTGTTGGTGGTAAAGAATGTAATTTCCGTTTTTGTTTTAGTAAAGCTTCCGAATCGGAAACATGGTCTTCATCTTCGTGTAATTGGACAAAAAAGCTTCCTGTACCCATAACTGCACCAGTCAAGATTGCAATAAATTTCAACAATCCCATAGTATTACCAGAAAACATTATAGTTGACACAAACGCATAAAATAAAGCAGCCAACCCATAAGCAGAGACGGGCAATGCATTGGCTAACCCCCTATGCTTTGGGAAATTTATCGTGGCCACTTTCAACGCTGAGAAGTATGCCAGCACAGAACCAAATCCGACATTTGTCATTGCCAGTATCAAATAAGTGAAATTGTGTAGCTGGTATTTGTAACTTAGAAACAATATGAAGAATCCACCAGACTCCAACACTGCGCCTAGTAAAGTTGCCCATCCCGGACCAAACTTGTCGATAAACAAGCCCGCAGCAAACCCTCCCAAAGAGGATCCAACATTGGAGGCAAATGAAAGCAAAGAAGAGTCTGACGCTGTGAACTGGCATCTGGAGATTAACTGTGGGGAGTATATACCATAGAGATACGGAGTACCTGCAGATAACGCTACTAAAGAGCATGCTATCAGTGAAATAGTCTTTGATCTGGATGTGTCATGTGGCTGTAAATGAAGTAGTGGTGTATTGCCCCCTGTATTACCAGACATCGTTCTAGTACTATTGGACTGACTGAGACTAGGGTAATTTAGTACCTACTTCAGATGCTAAGCTTTCAAGAGGTTAATATCACTACCAAGTAGGATTTTTCGCTGTGTTTCTGTGTTTGTTGTAAGCTAAAGTAGATATATTAAAAGCTTAAATGCAAATATAAACCAGTTTATGCAGTTGGCAAGCAAAAGTTCTTGAGAAAGATAACCAGGTGGAACAATAGTAGCAACAGAATAGCTGGTAGCAAAGAACAAAAGGTTTGTATAACAAGCTGTATTTAAACCCAAATAGCCCACTTCCTAATAATCCTATTGTATTTCACTCTTCTGCTAACAAATAATAAAAAACAAACAACCACCACAGTGTTGTATAACCTCTTTATAACCTCTTTATCACCACCATCATCATCATCACCATTATCGTCATCGTCATCTCTGTGGTACTTCTTCCTCATCCTCATCTTCAATATCATGCATAACTCTTACACCTCTGCACCATTCAAAAGCATTGCCTGTTATCTGGAGGACTGCCGTTTTGGGCAATGCAATCTCAAAATCGGCGTCGACCGGTGATGTCCGAAAGAATATTAAGTTTAGCGTCGATCGACGTGTGTGGCGTGTTTGTTGTGTTTGTGGCTGGTGATTTGGTTTTGGCGTTTTAAAATGTGGCTGGTGACGTACTAAAGCGTATTTGACATGTTTTCCAGTGGTTTTAGTGAAAAGAGTAGTTAGTGAAATTTTAAACAACTAGCTAGATCATGATGCAATAGACTGATTATATTGAGAGACTAATCTTAGACACACTGCTACAGACAAGGGAGAGATAAGTTGTTTTAATGTCCAAAAGACTACGAGACCAGGAAGGGTCTGACAATTCAGACTATGAAGAAGAACAACAACAACAACACCAACACAGAAGTAAAAAGTTGAGGCGTGCCGATTCTCAGACACAATTGTCTGGTTCAAGTGACCCAAATTTTCAATCTAGTTTGCGGGACCAGAAAGTGGACAAGTTGTGCAAGACATTTGTCAGAATACTCGTAGGACTGGAAAACCAGTACAAGGTAATCACTAAATCTCTGATTTCAAAAGTGATTGAGACCGAGAATGAGAAAGGAAATGGTATCAGTTTCAAAAGACACTTGCTACCCGGGATTAACGAGCAGTTGAAGAACCTCCTTGCGCTGAAACTGGCCCCTTTGCCTTTGAAACACCTGGTGAGCGTAGGTAATGCTACTTCGGACCAGGATCCATCCTCACAGCCCGGCACAGTAGCTGCTAACCGAGAACAGGAACGTGACCAAAATTACAGTGTGTCCGAAGACTACATTCTTGTGAATCTTCTTCCTACCCACTTGAAAACCCAGATATTTAATTTCCTGAGACCTGCTGGCGAGCAACCCATTAACGCAATACCGAAATCAAGACCCGAGTCCGATAGTATTCAACAAGGATTCAAATTCTTGGTCTTATCGATAGTGATACTGAACGACAACAACATCACGAAATTCGAACTCTTGAGTATTTTGAAGAACAAGTTTTCGTTGGGTTTCAAAGAGACCCAAACTGTGTCTATCTTTGGGAATAACATGACTATTAACGACTACTTGCAGAACTTGGTCAAGTACGAGTACTTGAACCAGATTGACATCTCGGTGCAAACCACAAAGAGGAAGAAACAGGTCAAGGCACAATCGTCAACATCAGCAACATCAGCAACATCAGCAACAGCGTCATTCTCATCAACAGCATCAGCAAGCGGAGGACGACAAGTAGTTAGTCATAAAAACGTGGATGACAAGTTACTTGTGTACTCAATTGGGCGTAGAACAATTGTTGAGTTGAGTAAAGATAGTTTCATTAAACTTTTAAAAGAGGTGTATCCTAGCTGGAATGAGTCCTTGACCAAAAGTGCGTTGTACACTTTGAATAATGTCTGGACGAGCGATTTGAGTATGTTTGATTATGAATGCGATAATGAACTAGACTCTCTTGAGAACACTGGTGTTCAAAATGGGTCCAATGCAAATCGCGATCAAGATGCGCAGGAATTGAGCAGTGATAATTAGTTGAGTAATTAATCTTTCGCTTTGTGTTTTACAAAGTGTTAATTTGAATATATCATAGTAGAACGTTTTTTTTTTTTACAAAAGGGGTATAAGTATGACAAAAAAAATAAATGTTGCAACATCCTAATGAGAACAAAAGTATTGAGAGACTACAATGTATTGAAGTTTGTAAATTATCAGTAGTACCTTCCCAGAATAAGTTAAATGAGTGGATTGAATTCTGGCATTGAAGTATCTTTATGCTATGCGTAACCGTTGTTGTCTTCTTACTGGTCTAAACACGGATTTTAATTATTGTTTAGCAGCGATCTAACTCTAGGTCTCCAATGTGGTTGTGCTGGTTTTTTGGCTTGAGAACATACGCAAACTTTAATATGTCTCCTATTCATTACCAAATAAATTGTTCAAAGCGTTATTTTCAACTAAAGGATCGTCCATGACATCGCCATCTCCATTAACTAAACCTTTTTTATTTCTTCTTTGTTGAGCGGTTTCAATTTGTTTTTTTCTATCTTTAATATTTAATTCAATTTCATCTGTTGAATTCCCATTTGGATTTGCATTAGCCCTTGCTGAATTTTGCACCAGTTGTAAGAAACAATTTCTTCTTTCTCTTAATTTTTTACAATTTGTCAAGATTTGTTCAAATTGACTCAATTCCTTATTGGAAATATTCAATAAATTTTGTAAGATAACTGCAGGATATGATGATTTATATCTTAATCCCATGTATAAGATAGTTAATGTATATGCAGCTTCTGGATGTGTATCAACATAAAATTTATCAGTTAAAACGTTCAGCAAGGTACGAATTAAAGTTTCACTGAGGAATTTATCAACTTGATCATTATTTATCACAATAACATCTTGAATCATATGTTTAACAATTAAGATAGCATTAAATGAACATCTAGTATCTTTAAAATCAATAATATGACATAATAAATTCAACAAAGGTGCTAATAATGTTGGATTATTAAAGATCATTTCTCTTGTTTTAAGTTGACGATCATTTAATAATGATGAAGTTTGTTGTCCAATTAAATCAATCAACATTCGATCAACAACTGCTGTTAATTGTCTTAACATATGTTCTTCCATCATTTCTTCACTCAATTGTTCATCACTTTCATTACCTTCTAATTGAACACCTTTTTGATAAACTAAATCCCATTTAGAAATTAATAATTCATCAATTGTAATTAAAACTTGAGGTAATAATTCAACCATAAATGGATCTAATTGATTTAAAGGACAATTTTTTATAACATTCCTTATAACTAAATTTATCATATGTCTCCATGAATGTAATGAAATTCCAATTGATTCACCTGTTAATGCTTTCCATAACATTGTAGCACAACCTGGAATTTCATATAAAGTTTCTTCCAATTCTGAAATTGAACTTATTGTTAAATAAGCATATTCTCTTGTGTATCTAACAATATGACCAACACTATCAGCAAAATCTCTTAATGTATGCATTGCTTTAACACTTTCATCCATAAATGATTCTTTTGATTGAATTGAAACACCTTGTTGCCAAAATCTTTCCATACAACTATATTTAACAAAACTTTGAACTTCAGATGGTAATCCCTCCCAATTTTTTGGATTATGATAAGCTTGAATTTGATAAATTAATTGTAAAATATGAGGTAAGATTGGTTTTATTCTAGGTTTCCAAAGTTTTAAAAGATCTTGATAAGTCTCTGAATTATGATCTAACTTTTCAATACTATATTGAACAAAAATTCTAGTTGCTCTAATTGGGAAAACTGATGACCAATGATCTTTTAATTCTTTTTTCAAATTTCTACCATCTTCATCCATTTCAGATTTTAATAAATCAGTATTTGCAGTAATACCTCTTGATTGGAAATATTCTGCAATTTTAACAATACCTAATCTTTCCATGAACCAATGTAATTCAAGTAAACCTTTTTCAGTTGCTGGATCTGACCAAGCACTTAATTCTGTATCAACAATATTTGCAAATTTTTCAGCTTTATTATCAATTGAAGAACGTTGAGAAACAACTAATAAAAATGATTTAAATGCAACTGCTTCATGATCACTTAATCTTTTACTTGATAAAATTGAACTAATTGCAACTTCTAATTCACCTAAGATTTCTTTTAATGATTCTGGCATTAAATAAGCTAATCTATTTAATTCAGTACCACCACTTGTTCTTAAATCTCTAATCAATTCTCTTTCATCATCTGTTGCATTGAAAGGATATTCAAAAGTACAAGATTCCATAACTTTTTCTAAAACTTTAAACATTGTTGAAGAAGTATCTTTTAATAAAGGTGTAAATTGAACTAAAGTTTGTATTTGTTTTCTGAAAAGCATTGGATCTTTAACATTTAACATTAGTAACATTTTACATAAACTGTCAACTTGTTCAATTAGATAACTTTTCAATTCTTCAAAATCATTTTCTTGATACCAAATAAGCCATCTTGAAATACCACGAACACAAGATTCAATGACAACAAATTGAGCAAATCCATATATGAAAGGTAGTGCATTTTTACCTTTGTAAATTAATTTTGGATTTGTTAATGATTCTGAACCTATTGGAGATGAATAAAATTCATTTAATCTATTTGCTAACCATTGTAAACCATCTTTAGGTTTTTTACAAATGATGATTCTAACAATATCATCATTCAATTTCTTAAAATTATTTAAAAATGCAGTTAATTCAGATTGACTTTCAAAATCAATTTCTAGATAATTTTTAACAATTGATAATTTGTTTCTATTTTCGTCATTGATATCATCATTATCATCATCATTATCATCATAATCTGCATAATTTATTAATCTATTGGCACTAATTTCCAATAAATCAGGTAATATTGATTCAAATTCGGATTTATCACTCAATTCATCGATTCTTAACATTGTACACCAAAATTGTAATGAAAGACCGGATATCACTAATGATTCATGTTTAGTTGTTTCAAGTACCAATTTATAATAATTTGAAATATCTGAAGTGTTTGGCAAGACAAATTTATTAGATCTATCATTTGTTTGTAAATATTCACTTAAACCAACAATCATTTCAACTAATTTTTTCATTAAAGTATATTGATTTTCATCGATATTATTTGGATTCAATTGAATATCTTTAAAAGTTTTGAAAAGCATTGCCAACCCATCAGTTTGGAAAATTGAACCAATAACTTCATTGAAATCAATTTCTTCAGAATAAGATCTTGTAAATAAAACTTGTAAACAATCAACAGTCAAAGTTTTAACTTTAACATCATTTATTTTCAATAAATTGCTTAATTTTGTCAATATTCCAGCATATTTGAAAGCCACTGGTAATACCCAATATAAACTTGTTTTGAAAACTTGTAAAATTTTTATTATAAAGTTGATATATTGTTTACCCAATTCTAAATTTTCAGAATTTGAATAATCATTTGTTGATAAGAATTCAATTGATTGTTCTAATAAATTTGACCATTTCATTAACCAACCATCTGTTGAAGCAGCAAAAATTCTTAATGATTCATTTGGTTCATATTTTAATAGTAAGATTGCTTCTGATGTGACAACTTCTGGGCATAAAGAGGATAAAATATTATTTCTTTGGGACACTATAGGATCATCCAATAAATAAACATCTTCAAATAATGCTCTAAATATTATAAGAGATAATTCCCTAGTGACAGCTGAATGATCCCACAATTCTAATAAATTTGAGTCCATACTTGCCCAACTTGCTAATTTTTCTTCTTGAGTATAACTTTTACTGTCTTTTAAATTTGATTTGGAATTTGGTGATGTTGATATATTGGTTGTAGTGATTGTAGTAGTAGTAGTACTACTATTATTATTATTATTATTGTTATTATTGTTGGTGATCGCGTTAAAACCACCTTCATTACTGGTTGGTATACCTGTAAAATCATTAATTTTTTGATCATTCTGTTTTGATAAACATTGACCCCAACATCTTTTAGCAATTTCGACCCACAAAAATGCAATTTTTTCTTTCATATAATGAGGATCATCAATTGATACTTTTGTTGCTAATTCAATAACCCAATTTCTAACAGCTACTTGTTTTTCCAAATTCCAATTTGAGAAATCATTTTTAATTGCATTCAATAATAAATTCAACCCATAATGTCTAACTATGAAATCATACTTGTTATCAGGTAATGATAATTGATAACCCCAAAATGGAGATTCTGGAATTGATTTAATAGTTTCTAAAAACGCTTGAGCTTTATGTCTATCGTCATTAGAAGATGCAGGATTGTAGATCAACTGTAGAGAACCCACAATTTGGTTGACCCCATCAGAATTCATTATTTAGTGTATGTATGTATGTGTGTATGTTGCCAAATGTATTTTGGTAAGTAAAAGAAAAAAAGAAAAAAAAGGGGTATATTAGATTGTTGTATTGGTAACGATGTGCAAAATAGTGAGAACTCGATATAGCAAAAAGAGGGATAACA
This sequence comes from Ogataea sonorensis, assembly GCA_037951595.1. Classification (NCBI taxonomy): domain Eukaryota; kingdom Fungi; phylum Ascomycota; class Pichiomycetes; order Pichiales; family Pichiaceae; genus Ogataea; species Ogataea sonorensis. The sequence continues at coordinate 1,997,704 of JBANDG010000002.1, read as the reverse complement.
CTGATTCTTAAAAAAAAAGTCGTCGATTGAAGAAAGCAAGGAAAAACACCAAACAAAAAGGAAAGAAAAGAAAAGGGACAAAGGCGAATAAAGTAGGTACTATCGAGAGACAGTTAACAACGTGTAGTTAGTAAATCAATGGAATGGCGTGGGTGTGGTGTATAACTACCCAACTTTGCTGTTGTTGTATAAAAGACAATTGAGTAACCAAAAAAAAAAAAAAGAGGGAAACAAAAATGGAAACAAAAAGGATATAAACAGAAGAAAGGAAGAAAAAAAATCAACAGAGCAATTAACTTTGTTTAATTGAGAATGGGAACAAAGAAAAAGTAAAAAAAAAAAAAATGTATATATATATATATATTGATAGTCTTTATTATGTTAAATAATCCACCACAATTAGTATCAACTCATGAAATCCTCTCTTTTGATTGTTTTTGAATCTTTTGTTCATTCTTGTTTTATTGCAATTTTTATTATCAACACTTTAATAACGACTCAAAATTTCCCTCTTTTCAACAGGGCGTCAAATCGACCGACTAAAAAGAATTGTTGTTGGCACGTTGCGCAAAGTTGGCAGATTGATGGATTTGTATGCGATGATGTGAATGAAGTGGAAGAAGAGTATAAGGAGTAGATAGATGTATGTGTATTAAAGGGTGTTTGTTGTATAGAAGAGATAATGGTTATTTGATTGGTGTGTGGGTACGATACAAAGAGACTTAAGTATACAAATAGTGTACAGACAACAGGAAAAGATGATTGTGAGTAACTGCGGTAAGAGTGCTCTTAATCGTGGTCTCGCTGGACTGGGTGCTGGACTGGCACCACGTTGGTCAACGAGATGGACAACAGCAGCCACAACAGCAGTTGTTTCAGTATCCATGGCAAGACACAAGTCTAGTGTGAATACCCCTTTGGCTTCTCGTCCTGAGTTCAAGTTCAAGTCGAGAAAGATAAAGACTCCCGAGCAGTTGAAAGCTGAAGAGGAGCAGAAGAAGTACGAAGAAGCTATAAACTCTGGTTCATGGATCAAAAAATGGGGTGCAATTACTGGTTCGTTTGATTTCAATAAGAAAGCTACAAAGTACTTTATAGCCTTGTATATAATCTTTATTGGCTATGGTATCCATTATTTCCAAAAACTGTATCTCAGAGACTTGGAAAAGAAAGATTTGTTAGACAAGAGAGATATGCTAGCTTTACAGAGTAAAAACAGCAGCAGCAGCAACAATGAACAACAGACACTAACTGAGTGGGAAAGACTAAGATTGCGTGAATTGTCGGGGGACTTGATAAGAACTTCTGATCTTGAAAAATTAAAGGCATATCACAAATTGAGAGATGAGTTATTAGCCAATTGTGCCACAGAACAGGAGAAACAGACAGCTATGAAAAATTTCAATCCTTCTCCAAGTGACATTGAAAATATAGTTGATCACAGTTTTGAGAAATCCATCTTACCGCCACGAGACCTAACCGAATTTTACGACAAGATTGCAGAGACTTACGATAAGGAAATCTCTAGTGAAGAGTTTTTCTCATTAATGGGTAGTAAAAGAAAATGGGTGATGAAGCATTGTAAAGGCGATGTGTTGGAGGTTGCTTCGGGTACTGGTCGTAATATCGACTACATCGACCCACTCAAGATCAAATCTTATACATTCTTAGATACATCTTCGAAAATGATGCAAGTCACCTATGACAAATTCAAAAAAATATGGCCAAATTTCAACAAGGTGAAGTTTGTTGTTGGTAAAGCTGAAAATTTACTTGAATTGACAGGTAAAGAGACGGTCAAATACGATACTATCATTGAGACATTTGGTCTTTGTTCACATGAAGATCCAGTCAAAGCATTACAAAACATGAAAGAGCTATTGAAACCAGGTGGAAGAATCATATTATTAGAACACGGTAGAGGTACTTTTGATTTCATCAATGGTAAATTGGATTCAAGAGCTGCAAAGCACTCTGAGTCCTGGGGTTGTAGATGGAATCTCGATATCGGTGAGCTTGTGGACAAGTCAGGTTTAGAGATCACAGAGGAAAAAAGATCCCATTTTGGTACAACCTGGTGTATTATAGCAAAGAGACCTGGTGACGTGATCGATATCGAAGAATTGGGTTTCTTTGACAAGTACTTTACAACCAGAAAGACAAATTTCGACTCGTCAAATGCACCACCACCGGCTTCTTTAGTTGAAAAAAACTTGAGAGACAGAGCTAAAAGTGAAAAAAACTGATTGTGTAAATAGATTTGTAAATAGAAAAAGGCATAAGCTATCTCAACAAGATCTTGACATAGTAATATATAGAATGAAAAATGAGAAGTGGTGTATTAGTTTATATAGTTATCTACTCAACATTAAAAAAGCACGGCCAAAATAAGTATTGTTATTGCCATTTCCAGCCGACTTCCGAGCTTTTAAAAAGCAAAAGCGAGAAATTTTCCACAGCCGGGGAGCGATTTAATAAATTGTATGTATTACTGCTTATAGTATATATATACTGATATATCGAGATATCAATATTTAAACATATTTGTGGTGTAGTATTTGCTTAGTTCACTAGTAATTTAATTGCTTACTCTAATTGCTAAAACACTTTACACAAAGATGACTAGCTCGAGAAAACCGAAAAAGACAGTGTCGTTTTCAGAAAAGACCAGTGATTCGGCTGTGGCATCTGGCTCAAATGCCAACGTTAATGATGACACGACCGAAATTCAACAGTCCAGTGGTGTCAATGCTAAGACAGCTGGCAAGTCCAAGTCGGTGACAAAGTCAGTCAAAGTCTCGTCATCTTCATCCTCATCCCCATCTTCTTCATCATCTTCACAAAGTACCTCCGCAAATATTATTATATCACCTGCTGCTGTCGCTTCTCCGCTGCTTATCCCGTATCAGTCGATTCTTATGATTCCTGCCTTGTTCAACAGTTTTGACATTGCCAATGATGTTACATTGGCTTTACAGCATTCGTTCTACGGTATACTGACATTACAGTCCATATACGGTATTATCGTCAACGAGTACATCAAGACATCTAGAAAGTCTGCTACTGCTACTGCTACTACAAAGAAAAACTCAAATTCAAGTTTTGGTCCTGAATCAAGCGATTTCTTGTACGTTTCATTTGCTATAGTGCTTACTGTCCTCAGTTCTGTCCCATTGTACGGTATCTTGATCTTGTTTGGTGCCCCAATTGGATCTCTCACAGTCAAAACTTTCTACTTGTCCGCACACTTGTCGTTCATTACAGTTTACCCTTTGCTTATCGCTTACAAATTCACAAGCAATAACGCCGGTGCCAAATGGGTCAAATTGCTCACTTTCCAAGTGCCTAAATTTTACAAGAACCAACTTTACATGAGTTGTATTGGTAGTCTTGTTGGTTGTTGGATCGGAGTGACTCCGATTCCTTTAGACTGGGACAGAGATTGGCAACAGTGGCCAATCACTTTGCTTGTGGGCGCTTACTTGGGTAACTTTGTTGGTGGTTTACTAGGCTGGGTTGCCAACCTTATCCTTAAAGACTAGTCCAAACAACAAATTCAAATATCAACGGCGCAATAGTCATCCTCGGTCGTCATGCCCAACATGGAGTTTAAACTCCTTTGTTATTGTGTGTGTTTTTTTGTGTTTATATTTCCCTCAATTCCAGACTTTCTGTGTATTTATTAGCTCATATTCAGCTCTCTTCTGTGTATTTATTGTACTACATCTATATATTAATATATGTTAATATGCCTGTTATCAGCCTTTAATCAATTTCATCCCTCATCCGGTGCAGAGATGTCATTTCTTTTTCTTTTACCTTTTTAAAACTTTTCTTATTATGTTTCTGCAGAGGAACAAAGTGTCAGTGTTGATAAACAGAGGGTTGAAATGGGTTTGTTCAAAGTGATGGAGACTACAATTGGAGTGTTTATGTGGATTTAACTAGCTTGATTCGTTTTGTAAACTAATTTAGTGGGTTTTTGAAGCGAAGATGTTTACAAGCGCCACCTCGAAACCGATGTTTGGCCAGCAGCAACCCCAGGGTGGGCTCTTTGGTCAGCCTGCGCAACCTCAGCAGCCAAGTATCTTTGGTCAACAGCAGCAGCAACAACAACAAAATATACAACAACAGCAGAATGTTCAACAACAACAACAACAGCAGCAACAGCAGCAACAGCAGCAACAACTTTTCCCGGAACAAGAGTCTCGTTTTTCAAAATACAAGCTGAAAAACACAGGTCTTGATGAGCCTGAATGGCTTTCTGGCTCCACTTCTAACTTTGGCTACTTGAACGAAAGCACCTCCAACATTAATACCAACTCTGTCGCTGGCACAGTCAACAACAGCAGTAACACCAATAGTAATAACAGTGACAATTCCAATACAGGAAACAGTCGAAGCAGCTCGCAGATCAAGAAAAGAACCATTCCCTCCAGATTAGTTAAAAGAGTGACAAAGGGCTCTGAACAATTGACCGAGGACTCGGACACTACTAGTGGTGTGCCTGCGCTTCCATTTCAAATCAATCTTCAAAGAAAGCAGCTGGAAGCTAATCAAGGTCAAAATTACGGAAAAGCTAATGGAGATTGTGAGTTTGATGATGATTTCTTCTTTGATTCTAATGGTACTAATCAACGTGAATTGCCTCCAAAGAAATCATTGTTTGATTTATCAAACAGCAGAGAAGACGAAACTTCAAATAATTTCCTAGGAAGCGAAGACGGGTTTCTCAAATTAGAGCAAGCTCCAAACAATTTCAAAAACGTTTTTAATAGATATCAGAGAAACAAATTGGAATCTGTATCCAATTCCTCTTCAGATACTTTGAACAACTCTAAAATATATCCATTTGCTATTGATAGAAATGCAAATGAAAACCTAAAGACAGAATCAAGCCTGTTGTCGGCAAATCCTGGATCTTTGAAAGTGAAATCGTTACAAAATGATGAGATAACTGGTGAGACAACTTGTTTAGACAGCGCAGTAATTGTCTTTGGTTATGATGATTCAAATTTCAATTTGATGATTGAACATTTTTCCAAGTTTGGAAAAATACAAGAGAATTTCAATCAACAAGTAAAACCAACATTCTCTTATCCAATCAATTCATATCAGGCAGATCATCAGTATTTATACGATAAAAATTATCAAACCACTTCATCAAATAGAACTGACAATAACTCGTTGGAAAAATTGAAAAAAAATTATCCAATATTTATAGGACCTAGTTGGGTGAAGATAACATACAATAATCCAGCGTCTGCTATTCGTGCACTACGAGAAAATAACGCCTTAGATGACAAAGGTAACGTTATTGGTGTCATACCATACTCCAAGAAACATCTTGAAAAGTTACTAAATTTCGAAATTTCAGAATCTCAAGATATTGGCTGTTCAATGGCTATTTTGAAACTAGCATCATCAGATTTGCAAGTCAACAATGAAATGAGTAAAATTTTCGGTCTGAGTAGTAGTGGTGATAAGAAAGATGAAAATAGCGATAGTAGTCCAAACGACTCAGGATTCGGATTTAAGTTGAAAGATGGTTCTCAGTTGTTAAGAGCTCCAAAAGTTGTTTCATCAAAAGAAACAAAGGAGAAGAGTAGTTATTTAGAAAACTCTATAAAGTTCATCTTTGGTAAAGGTGGATTGTGAGTTGATTTAATAAGTAGATGTAATAGTGTGAATAGATTTAGTTTAATTATGTGACAATCATCATTTACTGGTTTTTTGTGTAACATGTACAAATAAAGCCGCAGTAAAAGGTTTGTAAAGATTAATGAGAAACTAGATCAAACTTATTCTATTTATTGACGACTTGATAACAAAGTGTCACTTTGTAATCTGCTGTAGTTGTCTTTCATCAGTAGCCACTGAACGTTAACTGTTTGAGAATGAGCAGCAATGGTTTGAAGATTGAGATCATTGACAAACTGGCGGGTATTCAGTCTGAAGTGTATGACATCTATTACTTGTATGCAACATCAAAGCCAACAGATGCATTGAAACAGAAAGTGAAAGCGTTGGTCAATGAGGTAGATAAACATATCCTTACGAGATTGCAGCTTTTGAAACAACAAGAAGGGTATGACAAATTGCTTGTCAGGGATGTTTCTAGTTTTTGTCGCAATTTGTTTGCATTGTACGATTCCTTAATGAAGGATGACTCTGGTATTATTTCAAACGACGAAAAACTAAAGTGGATGTCATCCAAAGTTAAATACAAAGACTCAACATGCGATTTTTATCCTCCGTATCTTGATAAGTTGAAACCTGTATTTGTACCTAGTGTGCCATTGATTTTGAATGCCTCTCGTTACGGTGAGTTGCCAGTCAGTCCTGTGCCGATTAACTTGCTGAAAAATCAAAGCGGGATTGAAGATTTGTTTCAGGACTCTCTGTCCAACTGTTCGTTTGTTTCGTCATTATTGTCTCTGAACTCATTTGACCCAAACTTCTTGCTCGATAGGATATTTACACATGATTTACACTCAACAACAAACACCCAGTTCAAAATACTACTCACTTTCAATGGTACTGAAAGACTCGTCAGCGTTAGTAACAAGTTGCCTATAGATGATCAATTTTACACAAAATCTATAACGAATAAAGAGTTGAAATGGCCGGCAATTTTGGAAAAGGCATATTTGAAAGTCCACGGATTGACTAATTTTGACCAGTTTAACGGTTCAAATTTCTGTAATGATACATTCATGCTATCTGGATTTGTTCCTGAATTTATACATGTTGAAGACTTGACTCAAGAGTTGTTTGCCAGTATATATGATGATTTCAAAAACCATAGAGTTGTGATTGGGTTGGGCACGGGCGAATTAACGAAAGCTGAGTGCTTGCATTATGGTGTGATTCCACAGCATGATTACTCGGTAGCTGATATAGTCAAAGACGAGTCAGGACACTCGCAGTTTGGCTTCAAGTGCTTAGTCAAAAATCCATGGTTGTCAGCGGCAGCAGCTACCACCACAACTCATCGAAGAGTATTTGAGGTGACAGACTTTTATCAGTTTCATGGAATTTATTTGAATTGGGACACTTCACAATTTTTGGAGAGCCAGTATACGAGAACTTTTTTCATATGGGAAAAATCACTCCAGTACAATAACAAATCCTTTATAGATCATGTTCAGTACTCCATTACGAATACATCCTCAACCACTAAGACACAAGTGTGGGTATTACTTGAAAAACATCTTAATTACAATGATGATCATCGCATAATTACATCGAGAGTTGAGTGGTACAGTACAGCGAATGGGAATAAAGGCAAGATATGGGAAAGGGAGAATGAGACGGTTTTGAGAACAATGAATACAGTGTCAAGATTTTTATTATCAAAACTGGTTTTGAAACCGAGTGAGACTGTAACTGGAGTGTTTATAACAAAGCTGACTAACGCCATGCATTCAAAAAATACCCATAAGATGCCAATTTTTCATTCACTGTATATTTACAGTGAAACAGATCTAAACATTTCTCCAGTTGCGAATAGATACAAGCACCAAACTACAGTTGATGACAGCTGGGCGCCCGGTACAACTGGTGGTAATTGGTCATACAGCACATACTTGGACAACCCTCAATTTGAGTTGAAAGTTGAATCAGCTGGTTCTGGTTCTGGTTTTAACTCTGACTTGGTGCATGCTAAAATTGGGCTCTTTAGCAACGAGACCATTTCTGTGAATTTCTTGGTATTTGAAGACAACGGAAACCCATTCAACAGACTAACTACTTTTGACGAAAAACGGTTAGTGTGTAACCAGCAGCTGAGATACAATTCGGGACATCAAGTGCAGGAGCTGAAGCTTAATCCCGGGCACAGATATGTTCTTGTTGCGTCAACTTATGAGAAAGACGAGTATGACAAATTCAAAATAGTGGTCAACTCTGATGCAAAGTTCGAGTTGAAGAAAATCCCAGTCTCCTTGGGACTATTTACCAAGAAGTTTCAAGTCCAACTAAGCGACTTGCCTGAACTTTTCGTCTCTTTCCAGTTGCAAAGAGCTACAAAACTGTTTATCCAGATAAAACCCGAGCTAAATGACCTACCATTAAGAGCCAGAGTAGAGCACTTGGATACAAACAAAATCATTCTAAGCTCTGAACAGAGCATGAAATCTTACAAATACGGCTTATTTCTCGGCGGGTTCGAGGTAATGAGCGGTGTGTACAAAATTGTTGTAGAGTACTTGAAACCCACCGGTGAACACCACCTAGACAAGCCCACTATCTGTAACATTGACGTTGCAACCAACGTTCAAATACAGGAAATTTGACCATTTTTTAAGCATGTCAATCAAGTCTTTAATTACAAGGCTGTGTAATGTATATCTTTTTATAATGTATGAAAAAGTTTCAAGTTATCTTCCTGATTGGGACAAGTCAATCTGATAATGATTCAACAGCTGGTACATTTGTGATATAATTTGAAGTAGGAGCAGGATCTTGGAAACGATTTTTGATTACAGCTAATACACTGTTACTAACTGGGATATATATTGGTGGTGGTGATATAAAGTAAGAGACATGTCCGCAATTTCAGACTTGGACAAAGTGAAATTTCTCACGCAACTGATTCAGAGATCGCAAATTCAAGATAACAAGACAAGTAGCACGTTGAATTTTGATAGTTTACTTGAAATGATTGAGCAGGCTCCAGAATCCAAATATGAACACGAACCAATAACAAAGACAATTGAGAGTCAAATAAGTGTTGAGATTGATGTACAAGAGATATACGACGAAATTTTGGCAAATGGATCGAATAATTTCCCCAAATTGCACAGAAAGGAGCATCTCATGTACTTGGATATATTCATCAAACGAGGAGCACTACCACCTCATTTCACTGTCTTGGATGCTTCCCAGCCGTGGATACTATACTGGCTTTTTAATTCTAGAGTAATCTTAGGTGGTGACATATCGCCAGAGTTACAAGAGAAACTAGGCAACAGAGTATTGGCATTTGTTGATGAGTCAGGCAGTGGTGGGATAGGGGGAGGTGTGGGTCAGATGGCCCATCTAGCTAGTACGTATGCAGGTTTGGCTGCATTGGCATTATCGGAGAACCAAGAGGCAATGTCGAAAATTGACCGCAGTGCGATATACAACTGGTTGTTAGAATTGAAGCAGCCAGATGGATCGTTTATCATGCACGCAGGTGGAGAGTCTGATACCAGAGCTGTCTATTGTGCTCTTTGTGTGGCATCTTTATTGAATATACTAGACGAGAAACTGACAAGTAATGTCAAAGAATGGCTAAGTGCTTGTCAAACATACGAAGGTGGATTTGCAGGTATTCCGCACGACGAAGCGCACGGTGGCTACACGTTTTGTGCAGTTGCAGCATTGTGTATATTGGACAGTCCTTTGAGACTAGCAGAGACAATCGATTTGGAGAATTTGATTAACTGGACAGTGAAAAGACAGTACTCGTTGGAAGGTGGTTTCAGTGGCAGAACAAATAAACTAGTTGACGGTTGCTACAGTCATTGGATTGGCGGTGTTGTCCCCTTTTTAGAAATTGCAAGTGGGCACAGACCACTCGTGGATAGAATGAAGTTGCAAAATTACATATTATGCTGTTGTCAAGACGATCCAGCCGGACTAAGAGATAAGCCAGGCAAAAATGCAGATTTTTACCACACAAACTATGTCCTCTGTGGATTGAGCATGTGCCAAAATTACCAAAATTTTGATCAAGACTCCGAGGACTATCAAACCCTCGGGCCTGCTTTTGGATATAACCCGGTCCGCATTGACTCTGGTACTGTTATTGATAATTTAAAAGATAATATAGTAGCAAGCATTGACCCAATCTATGGACTTCCATTCGGGTTTGCCAAAAAAATGCGTTCCTTCTTCATGTCCAATCAGTGAAAAGGCTTTCATGTAGACTTTTTAACGTTAATGAACAACTTACAATGACTTTTATTTCGCCTGTTTTGGCTTTAGTTTGGATGTATTGTAGTGGTTTATGCTACTTCGAAGAAAGTACCCCAGATGATGATATTAAGTGTAGGACATAGCCGGTTTCCGGTTTCCGGTCAATTTTAAACATTTCACTGCCCTTTTTTCTTTGCAATAAGTCGACGCGCGTCGATCGACGTAAATAATATTTGGCCTGTCTTTACAGTTTTCCAACAAGAGACGCTCTTGAGATTATCACTAGCATCTGATATAGAAGAACTTTGGTAGTTGATTATATTGAAAGCATTAAATTGTATCGCTTTCAATTTACGTTGAATTTCAAATTAGCAAGACTTTTTCGAACTAATACTTTTTGTCTTAGAATTTCTTTCCACCCGAAAGTAATATACACAAATGGCTAGATTATCCACCATAGACGTAAGTTGAAAAGATGAAACTACGAGTTGAGCTCGGAATGATACGCTACATGAATACTAACACTTTGAAACTCTAACTTTACTACAGTTTATAAAACAAGTCAGCAGCTTGCTTGAGAAAAATCAAGGGAAATCCTCAATATATATAACTCAAAAGAGACTCTCGTACGATGCTAGTAAGAGTGAGACTCCAGTTGAACCAAGAGATATCAGTGCCGTTGTTGATGACGACAAGAAATATCCAGTCTTGGTCAGAGTGACCGATGGGAACAAAGATAAGAGCAAAAAAATCAAGTTGAGTACAGTTGTGAATCCGGAAGAGTTGGAAGCATTCTGGGTTGACTATGTCAATGCTTTGAAGAGCGGGTTTGTTGGATTGAAAAAGAAAGGTAAGAAGAAGAGTAAGAAGAGTAGTAAAAAGAGTAAAATTGCTAAATGACTTAGCAAGTCTAGGTAAGCGGTGGTTGATCAAAAAAAAAATAAAGGTAAAAGATCCGATCTTTGTTTAAATGTTTATATATCCCGATACATACACTGTATATTATTAATTCAATTTTCGTCCAATTCGACAATTAAATTTCCGGAAGGATAGACTAAATTGCATTCATCGATAGGTTTCTCTTGGTCAGCTTCTAGAATCTCCTTCGGAAAGACAGAGCAGATTTTAAACTTGTAAGAGTACTCAAAACCGACAGGCTTGACAACGGTGTTGTGAGTATCATCATTCTCGGCATTTTCAATCTCACTTTTCCTCAAGTACAGGCATTCGACAAACGCATAAATCTCTTCCAAAGCAGCGCTTTTTGGGAACTTGTGCTGAACTCTACTACCGTCTGGAAATCTTATTGCCACTCTGGCAAAAGTACCAGGACTGGTTGATTCAGGGAGCAATGTCATTTTTCTCCATCTTAACCATTGTAGTTCAACTTTAGCCATTTCTTGACGTTCTCTCAATTCTTTCAGTTCACGTTCTTTGGCCAATTTACGTAACTTGTCTCTTTTCAGTGAGTTCTCATACGCTTGATCTTGCAAGTTACGTATTCTACGTGCGTTATACTGGGCTTCAATCTCAGCACGTAATGTTTGTAATGTTGGATTGTACTGGTTGTAGGCTTTGCTTAGTTTTGTAATGATTTTATTTGCGTATTCATCATGTGAGGAAGAGTTATTGGTATGACGCAGTGCAGGCAAGCCTTGAATTTTGCAAACTAGCGACATGACAGGATTGGAATTTTGGATTCCAGTAGCTGTAGGTGTTTGAGTCACAGTTAAGCATAATAGACCCAAGAATGGCAATTTGTTGATTTTGAATTGATTCAATACTTGGAATGATTCGCTTTCTTTAGCGTCACCACCCCAAAACAGGAAATTCTTATCTTTGACAAAATCGAGAAATTTGGGATTTATCAAGACATTGTTTATAAATGCATTTGAATCTTGGTGTTGTTCATTATCGATGTAAATTACTAGCCATCTTGCTTCTTTCTTAGCATAAAATAACGCCTGAGAGTAAGCACATTCCAGGAAATCTGGTCTTGGGATTTCCAGCGAGTCTGCTTGTTGAATTAAATGGCTGTTATCTTCGCTTGTATCTTGTTGTAATGAGTTGTCGTTCTCGTCTTCTATTGAATTCAATCCTGTACTTCTATTGCCTATCGATTCGTCAAATTTCATAATAAATCTTCTCGCAACGTCTGTTGGATAATTATTCTTTTTAACAAATTTGTACTTTGAAGATTGAAACTTGGACAATAATGGGAAAACCAATCCAAGTATAACTAACAACGCCATTCCAAGTAATTTGTATAAAGTGTACAGAGGTACAACAACAATTAATATCAAGCCGTCAATGAGAAATTTACCAGATTTATTGAACAGCTGATGTAGTTTCGAAGGTTCTCTAACCAATCTCTGGGGTTCACCCGTAGGAAATGCACCTGGCATATTACTACCAACTCGGGTATTACTAGTCTCGTTACTTGAACTTGCAGAGTTGATACTGATGTTGTTTGTCATTTGATGGATCAAGTTATTAAGACCGCTGAATAGCGTTGTCTGTCCTTGCAAATTAGGTGGTGTCTGTGTATTTTGCACTGGCATTGAAGGTCCTTGTTCTCGTGGGTACAGATGAAAGTAATCTAATAGTGCAATTTCAAGATTCCAGTTGCTAGATTCTAGCAATGCCTGAGCTTCTTGGTCTGAAAGATTGGTGTTTGTTATCGATCTGAACTGATTAAGTATCTCTTCTTGTTCTGCAAACATATTTCAGTGACAGTTGATTATCCAGGTTGTTATCTAAATGTGTGGAAAGAAACCACACAATAAAGGTGCAATGCATCAGTAATGTAAAGTATCGATACTCAATTATCAGAGAGATTAATCGCACAAAACAGCGCACTCGCTTTGCCGGTAGCAGTACAGTAGAAATCCGGGGTTCCTATAAAGAAGTGATTAAGAGAGAGGTAAATGGTTTCAAATTGTTTCAATGAGCAGTTTGTAAATACAGATACTGACTCGTTGTTATGAATATCCATCATACGATAGTTAATAATGATTAAGAATTAGTGTTCGTTTACATTGAGTATACTGGTACAAATTGTGAAATCTATCTAAAGTTTACAAAAGACATGGCTGGTAATACAGCTAGCATTACACGCTTGCTAACTATCTGTTTTTCAAACAAGCACATAAAGCAGACAACAGAGAAATGATAATAGCTGAACTGTCTGGTTGCTGTTGTTGCTGTTGTTGTTGGTAATGATGTTGTTGTTGTTGTTGTTGATGATGAGGTTGCTGTTGGTATTGGTGTTGCTGTTGGTATTGAGGTTGTTGTTGGTAGTGAGGTTGCTGTTGGACTGTATGTGACAAACCTGGTGGTGGTATACCATGAGGTTTCAAATTTGTTCCTTGGCCATCAGGAACCGATTGATGATCATTCATAGCGCCAATACCATTTGGATTAATATCTGACCATTCATTTGGAATCTTAGCACCGTTCAAGTCAATGATCAAAATACCTGAGTTTTTAGGATCAAGAAATGTTTTAATATTTGCCTCTTTACACAATTCCTCCACTGCTGGTTTCAATTTGGCAACACCATTTTGTGAATGTTTTCCTTTACCTACAATACACTCCAATTTTGGTTCATGTCTCATTATACCATTGATTATTCTTTGTTTCAAGATATAAATGGCTTCTTTAACGTATAATCCATGCAAATCAATATCATTACAATCTGAGTCCATGTTATTTGTATAGAAAACATATTCAGCAGCTTGTCTATTGTAATTTTCAGCTATATCAAGTTGTTGTTTAGCAGCTTTAGAAAGTTCAGAAGCTTTGGCTCCATCTCCAGAATTATAAGCCTGTTTTGACTCATTCACCAGCTTATTTCTCTTTTGATATGCCTGTTCGGCCAAATCCCTGAGTCGCTTATATTCACCATCGGTTGCATGATTATAATCTTTTTCCTCTATATAATAATTGTGATTGTGAATTTCCAAAATGGTTAGTATATGGTGATTTGTGTGAAATATTGTACTTAACAAATGGGTTAACTAATCATGTACACTACATAGTCTTGTAAAGACTGTTCAGTTGTCTGAACATACAAAGTACTATCTATCGTTATTATACAAACTTACGAGAAAGCATGTTTCCTCTATACATAACATCTGTGCCACCACTCATCTTGTTTAGTTGTAATTATTTCGACTCGGAATATTTGTGATACAGTTGAATAAGAACAGAGTGGATTAAGAAATTGAATACTAACGATTAAAATATAGTTATATCAATGTAGTGTTTGTATTTATTTATCTGTTTATCTGTTATTGAAATTCACCAACACACAAAGTCAATTAATTTCAGCGGCTTTTACTTTTTTTATCTGCATGTGCCAGCGAATTACTTTAAGACTTTGTCTTTACAATTACTTTAAACCATTTACTAGTTAGCTGATAGTCACTGTAGTGTTACCAAAGGTAATATATTAGATTAATTTTTTAGTGTCAGTAGATATTTACTTTATCGTGTACAATTTTAAACTTCTAATACTGGTAAATTGAATTTCAAGTCACAAACCTAAACCAGAGAGTTTCTTATTCCTTATTCCTTATTCCTTATTTCTTATAACATAAGCGCTCAATAAATCATTTTCCAATTACGGCTGTGCAATGTATTTTTTGTTCTTTGGTTTATTTTAACACAGCCTTGTTTTATAAATTAAAAAAATCGATTATATAATCACTTAGCTCATCAAAATAACAACTAATTTTTTAGGGTTAAATAACCCTCTTTTATAATCACGTGTCTACATTTATTTGAACAAAACCTTTTTGAGTCGCACAACACAATTTTTCACTTTGTAACAAAAATAGTGAAATTTTTTTTCTTTGGTAAGTGAGATTTAGTGAGTTTGGTCAATTGACTAGTGTGAGTGTGAGTGAGTGAGTGAGCTTAGCTTGTCAGTAGTTGGTTGTCTAGTTGTATTCTCTATTCTCTTTTCTCTTATTTAAAAGTTTGATTCAACTTAGTTGAAAAGTTTCTTTTATACCTTTAATATATATTGTCTTGATTTATTTATTTTATTCACCACGTTAAACATCAAATTAATACAAAATGGCTGCTCCGTATGTGTTTTTTATATTACTCATTTAATTATGATTCAACTGAATTTACTCTTTAGTCCAGTTTGAATTTCATGTTAAATTGAATCAATATAAAAGCATATTTTCTTTTCATTAAAAGTTGTATACAGTATTTTCTCTGTACAGCTTTTTGGTCAGAAAGAAATCTAACTGATTAAAAGAATTTAATTTATTACGGTTACTTCTTGATACATAGTGTTTGTTTGAGTGATGATAAGTATATACTTGAATACTCCTATTCAATAATGTCTTACGCTCTTGCACTCATTATCACTGTCACTGAGTAACTTCATACTGTCAAGTATGGTTTTGAGATTATTACAGGTTCTAAATATGAATGTCACTTGTTTGGCAATTCTATTTACTCGTACTTCTCTCTAAATGGAAAAGATCAACATTTACTTGTAGTCCTTAGTCAGCCTCAGAAGAAGCTTTTTGAAATGCCAGAAAGTTTCAATTGTCTTTTCTTGCAAAAGAGATGACAGACTTTGGATACAAAATGATCTAACTTTCACATCTTTGATAAAGATGTGGTTTTGTTGTTTATCACCCGGCTCATGTAATATATATATATACATGATCTGTTAGGTGCTTTCAATTAAATCCATTCCAAGGGAAAAATTTACAGGTAGATGTTTTCATCAAAAGTGGAAAGAGGATTTGATCTTTTATATCAATGATTCTATTTGAAATTTTCAAATACAACAAGAAGTATATTCAGTTTGTGAAATTTCTTTTTAGAAATTTCAACAAAACATCCATCCTACAGGGTTACTGATTTTCTTTTTCAAGAACTGAAGTTTGCCTGATTTTTCCTCTGCGTATATTATCTTTATACCTCGAATGATTTTTCAAAATCAGTTCGAAGGAAACACGGATAGGAAATGACGTTCCACGTTATGTTTAGCCATAGACTTGAAATACTAACTATTATTATCTTTTTTAAACCTTTTTCACTATAGAGTTGCTCAACCAGAATCACAAATCAAGAAAGCTAAGCAATCTACCAAGACTGCTGAACAAGTCGCTGCTGAAAGAAAAGCTAGAAAGGCTGTAAGTTTACTTTAAAGAATATTTGCTCAATCATTCACCGTTCTTTCTCATCATTACGCATTTAGTCATAACAAATACTTTACTTTTATTTTATTAATTCATAGTGATGACAACCATTTATTTATTATCGACTAGCTTTGGCAATGATGTCTGTTAGTTAACCATCTTTCGGGACTGATTATAATTTTTAAACATTTAAAAGATTCTATTTACTAGATGCGTGATGAGAATTGGAGATAGTGAAGATTGACTTTTTAGCATTTCAATTTATCCACTTTAAACATTTACTAACATTTCTTATTATATGGGTTTCAATAACTCTATACTATTTTCAATTTTCACTACAGGCTAACAAAGAAAAGAGAGCTGCTATCTTCAAGAGAACTGAAGCTTACGTTCAAGAATACGCTGATGCTGAAAGATCATTAATCAACGCTAAGAGAGAAGCTAAGGCTTCTGGTTCTTACTACGTTGAAGCTGAACCAAAATTAGTCTTTGTTGTCAGAATCAAGGGTATTAACAAGATTGCTCCAAAACCAAGAAAGGTTTTACAATTATTAAGATTAATGCAAATTAATGCTGGTGTTTTCGTTAAGGTCACTAAAGCTACTATTGAATTATTAAGATTAGTTGAACCATACATTGCTTACGGTTACCCATCTTTATCAACTGTTAGACAATTAATCTACAAGAGAGGTTACGGTAAGATTAACAAACAAAGAATTGCTTTATCTGACAATGCTTTAATTGAAGCTTCATTAGGTAAATACGGTATTGTCTCAATTGAAGATTTAATCCACGAAATTTACACTGTTGGTCCAAACTTCAAACAAGCTAACAACTTCTTATGGCCATTCAAGTTATCTAACCCATCTGGTGGTTGGGGTGTTAGAAGAAAGTTCCAACACTTTATCCAAGGTGGTTCCACCGGTAACAGAGAAAAATACATTAACGAATTAGTTAAGAAGATGAACTAAGTTTATTGAAATTTAATTTCAATCAATCTTTATTTTTATTCTTTTCTTTAATTAATGTTAGTTTTTTTTCTCTTTACTTCTACCATTAAAGATGTGTTTTTTTTAATTTATAAATTAATTTTTACTCTTTAAAATTTTTTTTTCAAAATATAAAAATTATGTCTTTATGTTTTTTAATTTCAAGGTTTTATTACGGATTTTCTTATGTGCGATCATCAAAACAAAAAGTCTTTTCTAAGTGTAAGAATTGTAACATGTACGTACAGTTTAATTGGTATCATGAAATGGAAATTAAAATTTATTATAAAGTTGTGTATTTAAAAAAAGCAAACCGAAAAAGAAAAAAATGAAAAAGTCAATGGCCCCAGTCAAATTATTTTTTCTCACAAATCCAGTCGTTCAAACCATACTTGTTTCTAGCAATTTCAATAGCGTAAAATTGCATTCTAACAGCAAATATAGTTCCTTGTTCATCATATTCAGTAGAGGAATCAGCTCTAAGTAACGTTCCAAAATTGTAATCTTCAACTTTATCTTCAAATTTTTTCATAAAAGCTCTCCATTTTTCTTTACCTTGAGCAGATTTCATTTCTTCTTCGGATATTTTGGCAACATTGGCTGGAATAGCAAATTCAGGGAAAATCTTCAAAAGTTCCTCAAGAATTTCATCATCGTATTTAGTCAATTTCAATTTTGATCCTGGAATCGATTGTAGTAATTTCCAGTATATTTCCATCTGTTGAACAGCCTTGACTGCAAATTGTCTTTCGATATCTTCTAAATTATCAGCATTTTCAGCGTCGAACGCAGTGGCAAGCGATGTCATTTTAAGTTCTCAAATATTTATTAAATGTTCGTTCGATATTTGTTTAGTATCAACTCAAATAAACTTCCAATCCATCACTAACTATCCTAACTACACCATATATTTATACAATTTGTACTTCAAATGAATCTTTCACAGTAAAATTTTAAACCATCTGCCAAAATAAGTTCTGGTTCCTTCTCGAAGCCATCGAAAAAAAAAAAATTTGGAATCCAAAATCTGTCAATTTGTAATTATGTGTCAGTAATTAGCCACTTAGTGTGGCTGGTGTGGCTGGTGTAAGTTTATTTTAAAAATTAAGCGCCAGAATTGTCTTTTTAATGAAGAGGACAGTTTGATGTTCTGTACCATATAATGCAAGATCAGTTTCAATCTTAATATATGCTGTTTGACAGTACACTAAATGTGTAAGTGTGTATTTTTGGTTATAAGAACAGATCTTTTCGTTTCAGTAACTAAAAAGATGGACTGTTGGACTATTCGAACGGTTGGAGACTAGGTAGTATAAAAAGAAAGGATTTCGTTCCCTTCTTTTCGTTTTTCAGTAAACCCATCACAACTGTCAAACTCATTTATATTCTTCGTAAATCTATTATAAAAACATCCTTGTATCATGGAACACAAAGAAATCGACAATTCGTTTATTGTAGACGACAGTTCGTCAACCACATTTGAAAAAGTTCCTGCTTCAGGAAAAGACAATTTTTGGAAATCAATTATCGATTCATTCAAGCCTGCGACAGACGATGTACAAGTACTACACCCGCAGCTATCAAACTTCTCGTTACAAATGATCAGCTTGGCTGGTAGTATAGGCACAGGTTTATTTATTGGATCTGGTGAATCTTTGGCGCAAGGTGGTGCTGCAGGGTTAATCATATGCTATTCCTTGATCTCTTTGCTCATCTTTGTGATGGTGCAATCATTGGCCGAATTGTCATGTACGTTTCCGGTTCCTGGCGCATTTTCATACTTTGCCACTAATTTTATCGATCAAAGTGTGGGCTTTGCAGTTAGTTGGAATTACGCTATGCAATGGTTGATCTTACTACCATTGGAGTTGAGTGCAGCAACAATGACTTTTAAATTTTGGAATGGATTCCCAATCAGTGACGGATACTTAATTTCCATTTTTTTCCTCTTGATTATTATTATCAATATGATGCCAGTCAAGATTTACGGATACGCGGAAATCATCTTCTCAGTTACTAAGATAACAGCAATTGTAAGTTTTCTTATTTTCGGTTTTGTTGTCTTAATTTTCGGAATAAAAGGTGAAGCCCCTGTTTTGGGTAAATATTGGTCAGATCCAGGTCCCTTTTCAGATTCGGGTTTTAAAGGTATTGTTGCTGTTTTCGTTACTGCTGCTTTTAGTTTTGCCGGTACTGAGATGTGTGGATTATGTGGTGCAGAAGCACAAAATCCAAGAGATACCATCCCAAAGGCATCAAAACAAGTCTTTTGGAGAATTTTGTTTTTTTACATCTCCTCTTTGACGTTGATTGGCTTACTTGTTCCGTATAATCACCCAAAGTTAAGTCCGAGAGCTGAGTCGCATGGAACAGCCAACAGCTCACCTTTTGTCATTGCGCTGGAGTTTGTCAACATTCCAATACTTCCATCAATAATGAACGTTGTCATTTTGATCTCAATCTTATCTGTTGGTAACTCAGCCATTTACGCAGCATCAAGAACATTTGTCTCCTTGTCGCATGCAAAAATGGCACCTGCCTCGTTCGGTTACATCGATAGAAACGGTAGACCTTTAGCAGCCATTGGGTTCACCCTAGTTTGTGGTTGTCTCAGTTATGTTTCACTAATTGACGAAAATGCAGCCCATACTTTGTTCATTTGGCTTTTGTCGTTGTCCGGATTAAGCTCTCTTTTCACTTGGGCTGCGATCAACTTCTCCTTGATAAGATTCAGAAAAGCCATGTGGGTTCAAGGCAGATCTATCCAAGAGTTGGGCTTCATTTCGGTCACTGGCTTACCAGGTGCTTGGTTCGGGTTCATTTTCTGCATTACAATTCTTGTGGCTCAACTGTGGATCGCTATTTCTCCTATTAATGGAAATGGGTTTTCAATCGAAAATTTTTTAAAAGTGTACCTCGGTGCTTTTGTCGTTGTAGGCTCCTTCATCGGTCACAAGCTGTACCTGTATTTTACAACAGGTAAGTTTCACTTTGGTGTGAGAAACGAAGAAATGGATCTTTTAAGTGGTAGAAGAGAAAGGGACATTGAAAAATCCGGCGAGGAGTATCAGGCTGAAAGAGAACAGTTGGCTCAGAGACCGTTTTACGTCAGATGGGCAAAAACTTGGTTCTAGTTCAGTTGTGTTGTTGTTGTTGTTTCTGTCATGTTAATCTAAGTATATAACCTGTGTTTATCTTTAATATAATATAATTGATCGTAAGAAAAGTAACTGTGTATGTTTTAAGCAAAACACACATAAATAATCTCCGGCGTCGATCGACCCCAAATTTAAATTTCACCCGAGAAGAGGTCGAAAACGGAAAATTCGTGTGCTAAAGCACCAACATCTGAACATTGAAAGATAAACACCGTTTGATAAGTTTGTTCTTTAACACTTGTTGATTGCATATTTATAAAGGAAAATACATCTGTAAAGCTGCTTAAGAGTGTGTGGAATATCAATGGTTTCTCGTTAATCGGATACTTTTCAAAATTTAGGTTTTATAATTGAGATGGAAGACGCTTCAGAGGTGAATTTAACTGTTGGTTACTATGATCCATTCTCCATTTTTCATAAGACATTGCGATCGGATTTCGAAAAGAAATCCACTTTCCATTCTTTCCATTGGAAATTTTACCAAACGGGTGCAATCAAAACAATAAGTAATGTCAAGCTACAGTATGTCGAAGAGATACCCAGTCGAACCCAAATCGATTCTTTTTTGAAAATCATTTTTGTCACTTGCCATAACGTTGATGAATACAGATCAAAAGTGAGGCCATTGATTAAACAATGGCTTAGTAACGTGAAAGCCTTGAAACCTTCTAGTCCGTACTTGATCATATTCTACGAGGACTTGGATTCCTTGTCAAAAGCGGACAAATTTCTTAAGACAAATCTTCTAGCTAAATTGAAAGTCGATTTTACTGATGATGACTCGATCAATGATACTATATTCAAGGTAAAGTCGGCGTATTCCAATAGACAAGAGCAGACAGAAAATTGGAACGCATTATTCAGCTCAGTGAAGTTGGAGTTGGCGAACTCGATCAATTTCAAACTTGAATATTACATGATGAATAGTCAAAATGGCGATCCGTATCATTCACTTCAAGTTGCCAAAGTCTATGAAAACATCGGACAATACAATGATGCTTTGAATTGTTACAACAAATTATTTCAAGATATACCCTATATAAATACTAATGGCGTACAGTTAGAGGATCTACCTTTTATAAAGAATTTATCAAAACTTCAAATGGATAAGAAAGCAACTCACTTTCAACTAAAGTCCTACTATTATGCCAAACAAGCCTTAATCTTAATTAATCATGCAACTTCAGATTTGTATATACTGAAAACACAGATAGACTGGATAGCATTGTTAATGAGTTTTATCAATTCGATAGAAAACTCGTTCAAAAAGAATGAATTTGCAATATTACTTATCAATGACTATCTTCAGAACAGACAATTACTGAGCGTTTTGGAGAAATCCGAGCTAGACGCAACTGAGCTATTGCAGAATTTGGGTGACATAAAACTATTAAAAAGAAACCAGTTAATCAAGCTCGCTCATAAACAAGGATTCCATCTTAAAGGTTCCATGGCGGAAATTACTCTTGATGACGTACAAGAGGATAAAGATTTTACAATTTGCAAAGAGCTATACCCCTGTTTAGCTTCTGAAAAAGAATTTCACAAACAAATCATTGAATTGACTGAAGATATTATAGAAGACTACTCCAAATCGCATTACAGAGCCAAAACAATAGATACGTTATCCACAGAACTTGCATTGATTCACTTTTACAATATGAACGACTACGAAGTATCTATGGAGATTCTGAGTGATGCTTTCATATATTTCAAAAACTCCAACTGGAAAAATATCAGCTTGACTATTTTAAAAGTTTACATAGAAAATTTACACAAAGTTTCTCCTAACCATCCAGAAGTTTATCCGATCTTAGTATCATCTTATATCGAATTGGTTACTAGAGATAAACTCGAAGATTTTGACTCTAATGATTTGAAATTAACCTTGTCACATTTGACAAGTGAGATAGTGATAGAAAATGATCTTGTGTTTGATGTGTCTATCGATAAATATTTTTCAAATACCTCAGTTGACGTTTACACTTTAAAAGTTTTACTTGAAAGTAAAATCTCACTTGAAGTAGACGAATTAACTTTATATTTAAAAAGTACGCAAGATGAATCTTTAAGTTTGAAGTTTGTTGCGGGCAAAACCAGCCTTGATAAAACCAATAATTTACTTTTCAACGCTCAAGATTTGGCTTTTGGTGAATTTTCGATTTATGAACTAACAGTCAAAATTGGCTATTTGACGATTGTTAAAAAACTGGTTACAATTGTTAATTTGTATCAAGTTGAGTCATTTTATGATGAAGACAATCAGCTCGTCAAACACAATACCACCTTGAAAGCATTGGTGCCTCCTCTCAGAAATCTGGATCAAGATGAAGTTATGTTGGTATGTGCAATAGGTTCGAATAGCGTTGAAAAATGTCGAATTATTTTTTATAAAACAGAAGTTGACAAGCTAGTGTCAGGATCCACTTTCCAAGTAAAAACACAAAATGATGAATCATTAGATTTTAAAATGATTGATAATGAAGATAGCTACGTGTTTGAGTTAAAAAACTCCGTTGCAAACGGTACAATGATTAAGATTACTTTCCCGTATTTTTTTTCACCTGTAATTTCCAACACGAAATTGCAACTAAAGTTCAAGATTGAATACAACGATCAACAATTTTCACAGCTTTTAACTACTGAAATAGAGACTCAACTACAAATTGCAGCATCAGTGCAAGACATTTTCAAGTCGGTTCAATTGTTTTCCAATTTTTCAATCAACACAGCTATACCTAAAAGACCAATTAGAATTCAAAATGTTGATTTGAGTTCAGAAAATTCAACAGTTCAAACTTGGGAACAGCCTAAAAATATAATTGCGTTTAATGAGCGTGGTTCTACATTTTTTTGGAAAATTGAAAGTTTGAGAGATGAGTATTTGAACCTGACTATTAATTATAACGACATTCAAGACGAAATGTGTGAGACTTTAAGATTGCGTTTTTTGAATCTCATACAAAATACTCAGCCTTCACTATTACGCTATTTTGGTATATTTGAAAAAATCCTCTCTCATTTAAATTACAAACTAAACTACTATTCCTTGACAAATAAGATTCAGATTATTGACTTTAGCCTTCGTGATTTTTCTTCAGAACTAAAGCAGATACCGGATAAAGACTTGGAACTTGTTGTCAAAGTGTTTTACGATTTTGTGGAAAAGACTATAAACCAGCCGAATAAAGATCTCAAAGATACGGTTCTTGAGAATGTCAAGAAAACGTTATTAATCAAAGTGTATCCTCCTGTGGTGAACATCATTAATGTTGTTGAATTTACCTTTGAGAAGCAATTGCAATACCTAGTTTGTGAACCAATAAATACCAAGTTATCGATTCATGTGATAAGATTCGAAATTGAAAAGAAAGAGAAGAAAAAAGTCAGGTTTTCAGGCGGAGCAGAGGGTGTTGAGAAGGTAACTTTGAAATTGGATTTGGTTGACTCGGATGGTAACTGGTTAGTTTCAGGAGTCAGAGACTTCCAATTTGAATTAGACATGGGAGATCAATCTCTAGTAGAGGACGGTAAACATTTAACCTTCGACTTAACTCTTATCCCGCTAAAACTGGGAAAGATTGAATTGCCGAAAATTGAAGTGAAAAATATGTCTGACCATAAGATAAGTATGGAATTGGATTATAAAAATAGTTTTGAAAATCTATTGGTTGTTTCGGAATTAAACAAGGTTACTTACACATTTTGATGAATGAAGTTTATAAGAATTATATAGAATAAATAAAGATAAAAAACTTGACAAAGTCAAGTGTGTCTGTTTAGACCAGACAAGTAAATTATTAAAAAATTGATTAGTACTTGATGATAGACTCAACTAGAGATTCTGCATCTGGCTTTCTGGCAACAATATGCGGTGATAACTTTTCGTTGTTGAGATATTCTTCAGTAGTTGGGCCAATTGATGCAAACTTAAAATTATGCTGGGTGTCTCTTAAATATTTGATGATGTTTTCGGTACCTTGGGGACTAAAGAACACCACCCAGTTATCGTCGTCTTCAGCGACTTGATTGTGTATACTGATATATCTTTCAAAGATATCTTCCAGTGGTTCCGTTCTATACGAGACTAATTCTCTTAAATTGAACTGTGCTGCAAGCAATTTTCTAGGTATAATATCTTTACGAGTTTCACCAGTTAAAAACAATATTTTCTTCTCGTGATTTGCACAGTTTTCAAATAGCGGATCTTGAATGATTATATCAGAAAGAATGTTCCCATTACCTGCGTCACTACCACCTCTAATATCGGTAAAACCTAAATTAGCCAAAAATTTCGTAGTTGTTGGTCCAACGGTATACGAAGGCTTATTTAGTAGTCTGTGTATTTCAGGAAAGGACTCATTTTTCAAAACACTTACTATAGCATCAAGTGTTTCAATACACCTCTGGGAAGTTATTATCAAGGCTTTATAGTTATCTAAAAACTCACTCGACTTTAAAAACTCGGTTATCTCTTGCTTGTTGACCGAAGTATGTCTTAATAGCGGTAAGAAGACTGGATTGAACTCATTTTCAAGAAAAATGTCGTGATACTGATCAATCGGCGTCGTCTTATTTTTCAACAATATAACGTTTTTTGGCATTTCGACTTTTACTCAATCACACCAAGAATGCTTCTGCTCTAATACTCTGTTGATTAACACAGGTTGTAATTGCTATTCAACCTGTTTCAACATGACTTTTAATTTACAAAGCTTCAATTTCAAAGATCATGCTGAAAATTTGAAATCAGCGTTTTCTTACTGGATCTCGAGACTGATATAAAACGGCCAAGTTTTGTGCGGCTGCTGCGTCTACATAGATTTCGGAAACTGACATTTTATTTATCTATTGTTACACACTAACTCAACTACATATTGATCATTGATTTCTACTCCAACTGTGTAGCTTTCCGTTTCCGTTTCTCCACCAGTTTTAAAGGCTTATAAATATACTTTTCATTGGCAGTTGGTGGAGCAGGATCGTTTTCGATTTCCCAGGAGAAGTCCACATGAGCAGGGTCGCTATCGCTAAAGACATCAGAGAGATCGCTGTTCAATGGATTATCAGAATCCAATAGTAGGCTCGGTTCACTTGTGATAGTTTCAGTAGTACTGAAAGTGAGCTCATTGATGGTTTTATAAATCACCTGAAAGTCTTCCAAGTTTTGGTTGAAAAAAATGTTCAAGTTTGAGCAGGTGAGTTTCAAGTCTGTGTTTAGATTCTTTTTGAACTGATTTATTATTTTCAATAAGTTTTCTGTCTCACTGGAAGTGAAATTTGAGTACTGTGAGTGAACTTCATCAAACATCATTGCGACTGCTTTTGCAGCTCTTAATTCACACTCGTTGATGATCTGTTGTTCATCAACATGATGTGTTTCGATCAAGTAAAACTCAAACAAAAGTAAACTGATTTCTCTCAAGAGTAAAGTGCTTTGCTTTTTACAGCTTTGAATGAACTCAGTTATAAATGGGCTTTGATCTTGGAAATGTTTTTCACTTTTTTTCAATTCTTTCACTGTGATCAACTGGTTTAATCCGTCCAATTGCATATGCAACTGAGTGATGTCAGAGGAAAACAGGCTGTAAAGTACCGAAATCCATTTGAATACAGTTTTTTCAAACTTATTTTGTGAGTCTTTTAAAGTTGCTATAGCACTGGCTGCTGTTCTTTGATTTGAATCACTGTTTGATGAGATTAACGTGTTTTGTTTGAAAATTTCAGCCTCCATGTTTTCCAACTTTGTTTTCAGATCAAACATGACTAAATCATTGGATTCGGTGTAGGATTTAAACTCACTGCTTAATTTACCTAGTAGTGAACCTAACTCATCTTCCCTGTTTTGATCACTGCGTTCTAGAAAATTATTTGAAGACTCTAAATCAACCAAAATGTCAGTCAAGTCACCAGTATTCACCGCATGAGGGTTTTTAATTTCACCCAATTTTTCTTTTGTTTTCAAGGCGAGCTTCAAACAAGAATCAATTCTGTTTTCTTTAGTTTGACTTGCTGATGATGGCACAGAACGGGTTTCAATAGCTTCAAATAGTGATATCACGGAGTCAAGTAGAGCTAATGAATCATTGAGTACAACATTGCACTTGTAGACTTGAAATTTAGTTTGGTTGAAGTCTTTAACAAGTAGCTCTGAGCTTTTCTTCACTTCTTCAAGATAGTTTCCCATTTTAGTTTCGAAATAGGCAAAATTTTTATCACATTCAGTGTATTTCTTATCGATTTCAATTTGCCAAACGTCTCTTGCTTTCTCGGAGTTTTCTAATTTGTTTGAAAATTTTTGAATATTTGACTTGGCGTTACTTATTAGTTTCAGCAACTGTTTTTCGTCATTTTTCACTTTGACCAAAGTTTCACCTACATCTTTCTGAATATTGGTTGACTCACTCGTTTTAATGTTGGACAATTGTTCAAAATCATCAACTCTCTTTGAAATCAGTGCATCAATGGAGTATTTAATACTGTCGCCTTGCTGTTGAAGATTTGTAAAGAATTTAGAAAAAATTTCATCTTCTTTGTCTAAAAGTCTTTCTGAAGTAAACTGAAGTGAGCTCAGTCTTTTTTCATGATCAGCTAGCCACACTTTTATTTTTAGACTTGATAACTGTCTGATTTTGTAAAAAAAGTATATCAGAATTAGAAATAGCATTACTGCAGCAATTGAAAGACTTGTAAGTAAAAGATTTAGCAGCTGGATGATATTAGTATATTTAGCGCCTACCAATTCCTGAGTTGCGTTCAGTTTTTCAATACTAGATATTTCTTGCAATAAATCAAATTCTTGCAGCTTGTCTTTATCGCTAACATTCACCAATAATCGTGTAATGAATCCTATTAATGCAGCAGATGCTCCAAAAGTAACGGATTTGACAATCCTATGAGAAGCAAAATCAGCTAACGTTGACATTTGATATTCAACTATTTGATTTAAAATATTCATCTCTCACTTGATCTGAATCGTTATGGTTTGGGTTGATTACTGATCAAATCCATTTTCTTAAACTTGATGCGCCGATCTTCTTTCTTAATTTTAAAGAATTGTAGGTTATATATATGAAAAAAAATACATTGAGCAGTGTTTTGACAAAGAATTAGCTACTTCTAGACTTAGAGTTGAATTTCATCATGTGAAGTTGATTCATCAAGTTTAAGAGTTTAAACGGGTCAAGGCTGTGCAAAAACTAGATCTATCAAAAGTCTTGGTTAAAAAAACCGTTTTTCTGGGGAAAGTCAACAAACAGATCTCAGATTTGCTGGTTTACGTATTGATTGTGTCAGAAGTATATAAGTATTGTATTTATTGACTAAGAAACAGCACTCATACAGAAAGCACTACTCAAGAATGGTGTTGAAATAGTACAGTCACAAACTTTTAGCAGATCACATATCAAAACTATTGGTGAGAGATACCAAAAGTGGATAAAGTCGCTGTGAATTCTCAAAAACATAGAATAAACTCAAGTGTCAAAACAAGAGGCAAAATTTTTGGCATTATGTCGAGATGTGATAGTACTGTGTGTAATTTAGCATGTTACTTACAAACTAATGACTATAAACTAACGTACCTTGCTACAAGTACATAGTGGTGTGAACAAGATTTGTAAAGTCCCTAAAAGAAAATCAACAGTTGGATAATGTTGAATATAACATGAAGGTGGCATAAATTGTATGAAAACGATAATTTGAAAACATTAAAATAATTGGAAAAGGTACTTATAGTCCTCGCTAGAAATTGCGAGCAGATAAGTTCAATCTTGTATATTCTGAAAATGAACAGTATATTTTAAAAAAACTTAATGAAAGTAAACTGTTAGAGCGACATGACTTAGTCCCATATTAAGATTTTGTTTTGATTGAAACCAAATGATAATAGTTAGCTCATCAATTTGAATTACGCTATTTATGTGTACCTTGAAAGTAAACATGAAAAATGAAATATCAAATAATGACGTAATTGCTTATCTAATTGGCATTGCAATTTTAACACGTATAATTATCCGCTATAATAATTTTACAACGAATGGGGCTATGGCTCAATGGTAGAGCTTTCGACTCCAGATCGAAGGGTTGCAGGTTCGATTCCTGTTGGCCTCAATATCGTTAATTTTTTTTACTTTTAACAATCAAGAAATGTTTGTTTACAGTTTTCTTTTTTTTTTTTATACTATGTTACAAACACAATTGATCATGAAAATTACTTCTGATTCTATCAATGGTTGTATGTATATACATGTAGTTGTATTTATTTATACTCTTGATTGTAAAACACAAGGTGTGAAATTAAATTGCAGGCGAAAGGACAAAAGTCGTGTATTTAAAAGTGACAACATAGAGAAGAATTTGGCAATGGCGCGTTTCCCGATTTAACTGAATTGAAAATATTGTAGAATTGTCCCTTTGTAATTCGAGTAATAGTAAACAAGACAAGAAATCAAAGTAAATGTATAAACAGGAAAGTTAATTTGGTGTTCTTGTAAGGGTAGAGTGTAAATTGAAGTAGTATAAAGTTGGGTTATATTAGAATAAAACTCATTGAATTGTGCAATTTGAGTTTATATACTGTGAAAACAAGTTTGTGGGTTTGAATCAAATTTTAAAGATACATCAAGATGGTTACTATTATTGGAAGCTCAGCTGCTGTAAGTATAAATAAGTTAACAAGAGAAGAAAAAAAGATTGATGATTTGATAGTATCAAAGGATTAATAATACTAACAGACATACGCAATTTAAGATGAAACCCGGGATGAATTTAGTTGAGAAAAAAAAAGACTTTGAAAAAATCGTTAAATTTCACGATTATGGCGATTGGTCAATCAGGTACTGGTAGATCAACATTTTTAAATTCTTTATGTGATCAATTGATAGTGGAGCCATCATCAACGGTTAATTATTATACACCGGAAGAGCAGCATTTACCAGAACGTGATTTACAATTACGTAAATCAATGGTGGAATTAGAAGATGGAGAAGGTGTTAAGATATCATTGAATTTGATAGATACACCTGGATTTGGAGATTCTATAGATAATTTGAATTCCATCAATATAATTAAAGATTATCTAAGGAATCAATTTGATGAGATATTGATTGAAGAATCGAAATTAAGAAGAAATCCTAGATTTAAAGATGGTAGAGTTCATGTTTGTTTATATTTTATAGTTCCAACAGGACACGGATTAAGAGAAATGGATATTGAAGTTATAAGAAATTTAGGTGATTTGGTTAATATTATCCCAGTTATCAGTAAAGCCGATTCTTTAACAGTGGAAGAGTTGAAATTGAATAAAAAATTAATAAAAGAAGATATTGAACATTATAAATTACCAATTTTCGATTTTAATGATGAATTTTTCAATTTTGATGAATCATTAGATGATGAAACAGTTGAATTGAATAATTATTTGACAAATATAATGCCATTTGCTATAATTGGATCTAATTTAGTTGTTAAAGATGAAATAACACAAGAATTGAAAAGGGTTAGACAATATTCTTGGGGTACAATTGATATTTTCGATAACGAAATCAGTGATTTTCTATCATTGAAAAATACATTATTAATTACACATTTAAATGATTTTAAAGATTATACACATGAAGTCTTGTACGAGAATTATAGAACAAAAACATTAGCTGAGGAAGAATATGACGAGAATGATGAAAATTTACAATTACAGAAACCTGCACATCAATTTGGTTCTGCAAATGGTACAGCTCAATCGTCAATAATACATAACGATGTTGATCCAAATTCTCCAAGACCCAACGGCGCTGGTAACACTAAGAACTTTATCGCTAAAGAAGAACAAATCAGATTAGAAGAAGAAAGATTAAAAGTTTTCGAAGAAAGAGTTCAAAGAGATTTGCTTTTGAAAAAAGAAGAAATTGAGGCCAGAGAAAGGGAACTAGCCGAAATTGAGAAAAGATTAGCTCAAGAAAAGTTAATCTCACAAGATTAGTCTTGTTTAATTATGTTTCAATAAGTGTTCTTTTATTTTATTCTTTTTAGTTTTATAGTCGCTCTTTTTTTTACCAATACTTTTTTTTTATCAAAACTCACAGCACGGTAAACTGTTCTGTAACAGTAACTAACAGCTACAACGTTTTGCTGCTCTAGGACAAATTCCCAGAGTGTATACTTGCACATAGTGATCTAGTTAAAAAAAACGTCTTTTATTTTCAGCTAAGCGCCGAATTGACCGATTCAAAATACATTACGCAATCACTGACGTCAGCAACAACAGGAGCAAAACCCAACAGAATTAAGCCGCATTAATATTACATTACATAAAACAAAAAAACACAGCCACAAACAACATTGCTTAGCCACTCTGAGCTGGCAAAAAACAACAAATGCGCGTGGCTGGTGTCTTATCAACTTTAGCACATGCGCATGCCCCCTATTAAATGCACATGCATTTGCATTTGCGCTGCCCTGGGGAAATGCATGTGAAAAGTTAAAACGGGGCCCACACCAGACGAGGGATCAGAGTGTGAACTTTCACCCTTTAGTCTTTAGTCTACATTCATTTAGCCCAACTCAACAATTATTTGGGCTTATAGTCTTGTGATGAATTTTTATCACTATTTGTTATCTTATAAATATCTACCAGTTTGTCTGATTATCCCATCTGTCTTTTGCCAGTCTTATGCTTGCCTTAATTCAACCCCCTTTTTCTTACTTTAACAGCTTGTTATATATAGATACATATATATCTTTATTAATTCAACTTAATTGATATATATTTCACCCAAGTAGCACAGAAGTAAATTATAGTTATTATTATAGCCATGGAATTTGTCGAAAAAGCCGTTGACGTTTACAAGCAATTAGCCGCCGATGTTGATTTCAACTCCAACCAATTGAAAGGTAAGTTTACTTTAGCAATCTACTTACATTACAACCAACTATCTATTTACTAACAATCTTTTTTTTTTTCTCTACAACTCTTTTCAAATTGTTTATCAGTTGCAATCTTTTTTATCATCTTCAACCCTCTGTACTGGAATATGGGTGCAAGATTGGAATACAATACCAAATTGTTGTCAAAATTGGCATTTGGCTCTACAACCGTTGCCGTTTACTTGTTTTCTTTATCTGTTTTCACCCTGGGTTTATTCAGAGATCATCTATATAAAGAAGCTATCTTGGCTCAACCAACCTCTCTCTTATTAGACACTCCTTTAGTCAAATTATTAGGTTTGATTTTATTCTCTGTTGGATCAGTGTTTGTCGCAACTTCAATGTACAAATTAGGTATTGTTGGTACTTATTTAGGTGACCATTTTGGTTTCTTAAAAGATGAAAGAATTGTTGATTTCCCTTTCAGCGTCTTGGACAATCCAATGTACGATGGTTCAACTTTATGCTTTTTGGGTACCGCTTTATGGTACGCTAAACCTGCCGGTTTGTTCACTTCAATTTTAGTTTACGGTATGTACCAAATTGTTGAATTGATTGAAGAACCTTTCACAGCCAAGATTTACGCTAATCGTGAAAACTCAAAAAAGGTTAACTAGATTTTTTCTATCATATCCTTCCACCATACCCGTTTGTTTGTTAAAATAAAAGCTGAAAATTTGTTTTTGTCAGTCAACAAATTTTATAGAATAAACACACACCAATTAGAATTGACAACAGTTGAACAGAATTGATTTCTCACTTCATCTTTTGTCAAAGTTTTAGAATTTCAAGTTGAGATTGATTTATTGTATATTTTAACCTCATCACTTTTTTTTTCACTTTTCTTTCAATACATCCTGTATATTTCTTTGAAAAATAAAAGTCATACACTTGAGAATTATTTTGTGTAACTGAGTAGAATCGTATCTTGAATGAATATAAATTGTAAAAATCATTAGTATAGTAGAAAAGGCAGTTGATTTGAAAAAAATAACACATTAATTAAAAGATAAAAATGTAGATTGAATTAAATTCAAAAAAATAAAGTAGATGTTGCCTCTTACCGGATTCGAACCAGCGATCTTCGCATTACGAGTGCGACGCCTTACCACTTGGCCAAAGAGGCAAACATGCAGCATGTAAGGGATCAGTAAATTCAAGAAAGGTTGATTTCCAAAGTCACGTGACCATCAATAAAAAGAAACGAAAGCAGATAAAAAGAAAAGCACATAGATAAGAAGAATTAGCAGATAAAAAGAGATAAGTACAGAGTCCAAGAATAGTTAACAGATTAACAAATTAAGAAAGTCGTACAACCAAGTTAAGAATAATGCGGGGTATGACTTAATAGCAAGTTAGCAATCAAAGTATCAATGAGTATTTTAGTTAGTATTTTAGTTAGTATTTGAGTTATTATGTTTGTGGTATAAACAGACTTGGAATTCCCGTCTTCAGGAATAGAAAGTCAGTTTGAGAACTTAGTTAATATATATAAGATATATAAGCAAGCAAGCAAGCAAGCAAGCAAGCAGAAAGGAAACTAAGTAGTTAAGTTAAGTGAACCACAGTTTAAGGTTATCTCGATATCAGTTCTGGAATAGAACTGAGAATAACGCAGTAAGTTAAAGTAAACGTTATTCAGGACAGAGTAACACTGAGATCTAACGGAAATAGGAATAGGGTATAATTGGACCACAGGAACCCTTTCACAGCAAATTTAAGCCCTAGTTTAAAATAAAGTACAAAAAACCGCGCCTTTTTTTGTTCTATAAGAAGATATTATCAAAAATACTAGTGATTTTTAAATGCATTTAAATGGTTGTATAATGAAACTTATCTTGACAAAAACTTATTGAGCATTTTCTTCAAATTTCAGAATACTAGTTGAACTTATTTATTAACCGTTTGGCAATCTGTGCACTCTAGAAAACAATCAAGATTGATTGACAATCTGTCGGAACCTGGTTCAGATTCCAGGTACCGGCGGCGCTAATCTGCAGGATTACCTAAATCAGGATCTGCTCGAGCCGCTACTGATTGTATTTAAAGATGTTACAAGGTGTTGATCTGCGTTGTATGAATAATAAAGTTGAACCAAACTAATCGACGTTGGTGAAAATTTTTCACCAAGCTAGATGGTTTTTATATAAGTAAATTTCACACTAACTTTCTTTACTTTATTTTTCCATCACTTTACACTTGGCTCTCTTAAGAGACCAAGGGGAGCTTTCACTATTTTACATTATATAATATAGAATACTATAACTTATCTCAACTTAGAAGGTATTGTAATCTTAATCCAATTACAATATTTAGTCACTGTTATTAATAATAAACAATCTTATAACCAAGAACATCTTAACTGTAAGTAGACAATCTATTTATCCAAAGGTACAGAATAGGTAACCACTATGCTTGGTTAGTATCATCTATGATTGGAAGGATGATATGGTTACTGACTTGGGCACCGTATGTCCACATTGGACATAAAACATCCCATTGATTCTGACAAAATATTGTCTATTGAGCGTGGTAATTTGTTTTGAATTGATTTAAGTAAATTTTCAAACTCTCTATAGACAAGTTTGTTGATTGATTAGTTCTACAGGGCAGCTGAAGGTACTTGAATGTGATTTGTGGAAAAATAAAACAATCGAACGTGTGCAAACAAACTTGTAAAATTTTCAAGCTACAACAAATTGTTGACTAGCACAATTGAAAACCTGCAGTCAACTGCAAAGTGCTACAAAACAGTTGTTACTTGCCTCAATGCGTTCAACTACTACCTAGTACACACAGACAATTTTTTAGTTTATTTTAAAAAACGTTTGTCCAAGTTTATAACTCTGGAGTACCTGATTAAGTTTATTTGCGCATCAAACTGTGTGCTAAACTCACTTCTATGATATACAAGCCAAATATTGAGCGTACTGTCACAATAAGAGATTGATAACCTGGCAATTGGCAAGAATCAACTCGCAAGTCTTGTTTTCATAAATCTGTAAAATTGGTTCGAAAACTTTATCTAAAGTGGATTTTTTGAAAAAAAACTATCTGCAATTTGCTGCTCGTTTTTAATGTTCAGCAAATAAACCACTGTAAATAGATTAATTTGTGAAGTATTAAAGAATGCTTTTCTTCTTTATAGTTATTGGGCAATTCAGTAAGATAGCATTACGCTAGAAGACAACTTATTTGAATGATCTCATCACTCACCGATAAGAAGAACTTATTTATCAAAGTTACCTTCCACCCAGTATCGAAATGTTTGATCGAAAAAGCAAGAATGCATTTGAGTTGATTCAGTTACTTTTAAATCGATTGCATAAATTCAAGTGCTAAAATTTGTTCATTGCTTCGAATTTGTTTCAAAACATTATGACAAGATGTTATGTTTCAAACTTCAGGTATTATTTCAAACATAAATTTTGAAGTAATTCAACTACCGATGAACAATCTAGTCATCAACTACTATTTTTAATTTATTTGTTACTAAATGAACCAAAAATGTCCAAGCTAACTATCATTTTTGGTACTAGAGTAGTTGGAGACATTTTTTTCAGTCATTTCCAATTGATTTCATTATATATTATATTAGTATCTCATTTAATTTCTTAAAATGTTTCTATAATGGAACAGTTTTATAGAACAAATGTTTTTAGTTTGGTACAATTAATTAAAAACTTGTATTTGACTATTCTACTTAATGAGAGCCGGAAAAAAATATAGTCAAATGATCTGCCCCAATCATTTGATCACAAACACAAATCAAAGAATTTAAAAACCTTTAAGCTGCTTAGTGCTAGAATAAAACTGCTAGAGTTAGAATAAGAACTTTCTTGTCTGTAATAAGCTAATTTGGTGAAGATCCCAAAAAACAGAAAATTTTCACTTACAAAAGTCCCATAAAACAAAAGCTAAAACAACCGTCTAGAGGAGTTTTCTTTATAAGTTTTATAGCTTTTTATATCTTATTAGGATAAGTTTACTAAAATAAAGTCTTTGTTTTTTTTTGACAACCATCCAACAAAACAATTCAAGTGTTATTGCTACGAGTTTCGAGTTTTGAACGGATATAAAAGTTTTTGTTGAATTCATGTGTTTTTGAAATAATGATAGGTTACCGGGTTGAACTACCATATGTTCAAGTTAGACATTGAACATTATTCTGACATATTTTCCTTTAATTTAGAAACAGAGTTGTTTTTTATCGTTTTTGTTGGAAAGCAAATTGTTGTATCACAGCTTTGCTGAAGTTAGCTAATATTTACCCAAATTAGTAAAAGGTTGAACGAAATTGAATAAGAATATCAGAGAGAAACACTCACTTTACCTTACCTTCCAGCAATACCAATCGCTTGATTTAGTTACCAGAGTTATTCACACAAAAAGATTGGAATGGCCTTACATGTACGTCTCCGTTTATTTGGTACCTTTTTTTTGTTCAAAACTTTTGCCTGGATCTTGATGAATCCAGTCAGATTTATCGAATTATACTCGAAGTTTACTGTACTCTATACAGGTTGAAAAAACCCCAAAATTACAAAATACCACCAACCATTGAAACGTGGAAGGCTAAAGAGGCGTGATCTTAATTATTGTTGTCCAGATACAAATAAAACTATCGAAAAAAGCAATTTCAAAAATACTTTGCAAATATTCTCTTCCAATTTTCTTTACCATTCTTCTCAATAACATCACCATGACACATAATCAACTTTTCAAAATTCCAGTCGTTAACAATTTGTTGTAAAATTTGTCTAACAACTGCTTCATCACCTCCTAACAACCTATCAACAGTGTAACTATTTAAAAATGTACCTTGAGTGACAAGTTTTTTGGTTAACCACCCAAAAAATCCTTCGTGAGGGTCTTTTCCATTGAATTGTTCATTATAAGTTGTAGAATCCTTACATTCATTACCAGCAAATTGCAGATTAAACAATAAATCAGCACTGAATAATGCTTTTTCAGACGGAACAAAAAGAATTAATTCTCTGTTTTTATGAGTTGGAAAATGGACAAATTGGAAATCGTTATCCAAGATTGATGCATCATTAGTCTCACTAAATCCCAGTTTTTCAATTAAATCATTTTTGCCAATGATTGTATTACCAGTGTCCTTACTGAAAAAATAGTCAGTTATATTTGCAATTTCTGGATCAACACCTTTCATTCCAATTATTTTAATAGAAGGGAACCGTTCCTTATAACTTGAAACAGCCATGGTATGTTGGTTGTTAGGTATAACAATATGAGTAACGTGAGTAATAAAAGAGTCACTCTCAGACAACACCCCATCTTCCACCATACGCTTATCCAAGGATTCAATCACTTTATCGTCATAAACAATTGTCGAGTAAATCACAAAGGCAGGTTTGGTCAAACTGCCTGTTTGAATAACAGACATTCTAGCTCCAACTTGTACTTTATTCACAATCTTAAACTCACATGAATAAGTAAAAATACGTGGAGTAACTCTTCTTGAAACGCCATTTAAAACTTCTGGATACCCCATTTTAAAAACTTTTATAATTCTTGATGTAATTTTATAGTAATTATAAACTTCAAGTCTAATATAGTATTTTAAACAACACCAAGATGTAAACGTCAATAATCAGCAACTTTGTACTCTTTCCAACTACTGAGCAACTGGCTTTAACATGCACATTTTCTTGCTTCAACGTCTCCACTCCTAAAATTGTTCGCGCGGCGGGTTGTTGCTGCATAGAACAAGACTAAAAAATAAAGTTTATCCGCATTTGATAGGCCTCGATGATGTATGGAAATTTGTTTCTGGTGATTAAAAACTGGGAGGGTCCTCCTTTCCTTGTTTTCAGTACTACGTATGTCTTTTATTATTAACTCTTTCCAGCAGTCAATCTCTAAAAGTTTTAACTATGCTATCCAATTAAACAGTGTAAGATAAACTGAAAAAAATTTGTGCTGAGGATTAGTCCCCTTCTCTATGATTGATTG
Organism: Ogataea sonorensis; assembly: GCA_037951595.1. Lineage (NCBI taxonomy): Eukaryota > Fungi > Ascomycota > Pichiomycetes > Pichiales > Pichiaceae > Ogataea > Ogataea sonorensis. The sequence continues at coordinate 1,960,579 of JBANDG010000002.1, read as the reverse complement.
CATTACTTAAATCAACAGGTATTCACCATATCAATAGATGTTAGGTTTCAGACGCATCTGCAAAATCATCAGTAAGCCTAACCAAAGCGATTCTTTAGTTATGTACTAAGCTTATCAGCACCAATGTTAACAGGTCTTATTGCTAGTTTGCTTAATACCATTTCCGCTCTGGAAATCTATATCCGGTGATGTTGCACACTTGGCTGAATAGCCCATTATCTTACCACTATTTCCTGCGTCAAATTTTTGGATTTTCAATGCGATCAGTAAATAGTAGTTGTGGTATAGTTGCAACTATCGATTAGTCTAGATTCGTTTATATCTATGGCCTATTTAATTGTTTTTTATCTGTAAACTCTGTTGTTTAATTTGAAAATTATCAGTTATTGGATTGCTCTCTACTTATTTTGTCGCCTTGTCGTTTATTATAACTTCTTTTATATCTTTGAGTTTTTGTTTCATCATAAAATGGGCAATACTTGGCTGCCTATTTAAGATGACTCTATTCCCCTCTTCTATGATTAAGTTTCTCTTAGGTTTTGAGCTGAGGTAGCCATTGTAAATGCTTACAAGACCTAATATTTTAAAATCTAAGCTTTCAATCAAGTATTAATTTATTACTTAACAAATCAATATTACAATAGTACATCTATTACTTCGCTAATAGCAAACTCAATTACATCAAGATCACTTTCTTACTTTTATATTTCTCATATCAGCGATTTCGAAGCGAAAGATATAGGTAAGTTTTGTCAATTAACTGAGATGCAAATGGATAATATATATGCTCAATCATGCTTTGGTTGTGGTTGATTCGTTTGAAAAATTGGAGACTTTGTGAACACCTTCAATTCAATTTAGACTGACTTGATCAGATCATGATAGCCGTGCTGTGGGACATAATAAAGACAATATGCATCAGATTACTAACTTATTTCTTGGGTTTAATTACGTGTTATTTTGGGGGTTATAAAACAAAAGATTTTCAGAATTGAAACTGATTGACTATTGTTTTTACTTTAAGTGATAAAAAAAAAAACCTCAGAAATGACTGACAATGATGGTTTGGAAAGTATGATTGAAGATCTTAATTCTAAGTTGCATTTTTTGAAAAGCGAAAATGTTAATAGAATATTAACTGAGATCCAAAATCTACAGAAAAAGATACAAACTCTAGAGACAACTCAAGTCTCTAATTTGACCTCTGAAATTCAGAATCTGCAAGCTAGAATGCAACTTTATGAAAATGAAAATGAAAAATTAAAAGAAGAAGTTAAACTTTTAGAAGCAAAAAATCAAGCTATGAAAGCCTTGTGGCAAGGTAGTGAATCAAAATTTGGTGAATTGAATTCCATTCTTGCAGAGAAGAGATATTTCAATATATATGAGGACTGTGCTGAAGTTCCCAAGTTGAAGTTTAATAATGGTAGTACTATTGATTTCATCACTTGGTGGTTTTATTTTAGAAGAATTGCCGTCGAGTACGGATGCAACAGTTTTGTTGACGCTCTAGAAGCAAAAGACCATTCGGTAAAACTAACTAGCACACAGATCCAGACTATTATCACCATTGTACATAGAACATCAGATGAAGTTGTTCAGTCATACATTAGGATGGCTAGTACTTCTGCAACCAAAGAAGGCAAAACTCATGGACTATCGCTTTTTTATGTCTTTTCCCTTTTTTTCCGACATTACAACATTAATGAGAATCTGAGTTCCAGAAGTAATTTTCTTGGACACCGTTCGAAAAGAATATCCGAAATATCATTTTTTATTGTTTTTTGCGATCAATTCAAGTTTAAAGTTGATCGTGAATCTTTGTTAGATGAAATGGTAGAAAACTCAAAGTATTTGATTTGAGAAATGAGGATAACCCTTTTGCAACCGAATTGAAATCAATGCCATTGAAGACAAAATTTGAAAACCAGACTAGTAAGGTGACAGTTGTTCACCAATTTTACCAACAAAATCGAAACAAAAGTTCACACACTAAAGTAGAGAGATGTTTTTTGTTTTTAAAAGGTGAGTTTTGAGTTTTTAAATGGTAATCTTCCAGTTGAATAGATCAAATGGCCAAATGTTTACAATTTAGTCAAAATTGATTTTTGCAGTTTTTATTCGAGATTATGTTTCGATACAAATTTTTAGTTCATAATTAGTAGTTCTGAATATAACAATTTTTTTGCTTTTAGTACTAAATTTATGGGCTTACTTAAAGTATGAGGTAAATCACGTCATAGCACTAATTTTTAGTTTTAAAACCAACAACTTACTCATCCTAGAACAATTAACTGTATGTGTTAATATTTCTTTGAAAATTTAACGTAACTGAACAACAAACATTTCCATTACCAACAGCGCTGAATCACGGTGGTTATTTAGACCTCAATTGGTGAACAGTTTTGGGGCTCCAAAGTTCATCCTAAACCAATTGAAAGAGTAATTAATTTCTTTTGAGATTTTTGAGAGCTGAAAGAAGTGGTTTAAATTGAAAAAAGGGTTTCCAGATCTTGACTATTGTATCTTTGGTATTCTACTAGTGACTGTATCTTTACTGTAAATTCTATAAAAAGACACCTAAAACTAAACTGTTTTTTTAATTTGCATGCTTTAACTCCTAAAAAGAAAAGGCAATCACACATATCTCAGCCATTTGTATTTGCTTTCAAGTTCTCAAATTATTTTGAGCCATACTCACCCTAAAAACACCACAGCTTCATTTTGTTTTATTTTTTTAAAACGTTGATTGAAATCTATTATCAAAACCATCAAGTTGTTTATTGTCTTTTTTTTCAGCTCAGTATCTCATCAGAGTACTAATGTGAAACATATCGATTACAAGTTGAATGCCTAAAAATTCGTTACTTCACTATAGTAATCCATTAAAAAGTAGTTGGACCAATTACCCTGAATCAACATGGTTTCAACAAGAATTACTTAACCATCTCAAATATCTCTCATGAAAGATGAATGTGTTTGAAAAGACCATAGACCAATTCATAGTCCATGAAAAGAATGTGTAAGTACAAGTGTCGACGGTGACCGGTAGTGCTCAAACTTTCAACTAAGCTCTAAATAATTAAATTAGTTTCATTAAAATTTAGATCTATATGTAGTAGAATTGATTTTGTATAACTCTGCAGTCTAGCAATATTAGTTTGATTCAAAATCACGCCAAACAACTTTTCATTTGTGTTTGAGTTTGAAACAAAAAATTTATTTATTCAACTTTATACTTTTCCACCTTATTAATCCTTCAAGTAATTAATCAAGAATTGTCAAACAGATAACCAACAATTTAACAAAATTATCTCAACCGGTGGTGTGACAGGCTGCTGAGATGGGACACCCTATTTTCGTTTTCAAGCATAAAATATTCAGTAATTACAGCATCCCAATTTCTCTTTTAAAACAACCCACCCTAACCATAAAACAGAAAACAATCAAGAGCTAGATGTACCCATACAGTGTAGATGATGTGCAACTGTGTAGCTTATTCAATGTTCTTACCAGTACATGGTAATCTCAGAATTTACCCTGACAAAAAACTTGATTTTGAAATTTCAGATTAAAAAGTTTTGATTAATTTAATCTTCAACGAGCTATATAAACATTTTGAGCAATGATATTGATTACTTTAGCTTGATAACAACTTAATGTAGTCTCCAGCTATCTAACCAGTGCAAAATTAAGTTGACAGCACCACCAGTTCAACTTTAAATTTGATAAAAACCAAAACATAAAAAGACTACAAACTGGTATAAAAACAGTTTGAATTTGACCACCATATAAATTACTCTAACAACTTAACAACTATAACTGGGCGTGTGGCGTAGTTGGTAGCGCGCTCGCTTAGCATGCGAGAGGTCTTGGGTTCGACTCCCAACTCGTCCAATTAACAAACAAGGAAATAATTATTCCTAAAACTTTTTTTATTTTATTTTAATGCAATTTTAACAGGTCCCTCTTTCCATGAAAATAAAAAACAGGGTTTAAAATTAATGTTTTTTCAATATAAGTATCATAAAAGATAAATAGATAGATAGATATATACCTATCGTAATCAGTTTACAATATTACCATTATCAGCAGTATCTGGGGTAAACCCCATATGTTGAATACATAAATCTGATAGATAAGTTTGTGAAAAGTTATAAATTAAAATGAAGTGTTCATCGGAAGATGTTATTCTATACCCTCTTCTTTCTTTTTTTTCTTTAGTTAATTTTTCACCTACAAAGTAAACTAAAAGACAGACCCGACTCTGCCTGAATCTTACAGCAACACCATACTTAACAAGAGACCCAATAAATGACTTAGTTATTGTTTTAATTCAAGACTAAATCCTCGCATAACATTACATAGCATAACACAGCACATAACCCACAAAGACATGTTACAATTAAATAGCATTCACAATTGAACTGTTCTGAAACCCTCATAGTTTATGTTTTTTTTGTGTCCAGTACGGCGAGTGATTCACTTGACACACCACCAGCCACATTGCATTAGCGCGCTTAATTTGCTTATGGCAATTTTTTCTTTACTTTTACTTAAAAACGCCAATTCTTAACAAGCTGTCTCTTTTATTACGTCGTCCCGATGGCGCACCAGCCACATGCAAGAGGCATTACGTATGATTATCAATAGTGAGTATGAGGCGATGCATTTATTCAATTCAGATTTGAGTCACATTTTGCTGTCTGCGCTGGGACTGAAAAATTTTTCATCTCGTCTGACTCCTTTACACTCAACCTCAGTTGGAATTAAAAGTTTAACTGATCATTATTTCCAATTAGCATGATATATTTGTATCACTAGATAATAAATAAATCACACATACAACACACAACACACACAAGACTTTTAGTACTTGTCCCCGTCCCTACTTTTAATGGCGTTTAAAGCGCTCTCGAGGCAAGCGATGAAAAATTTCCCTGTACAGCGACTTTGCGGCTTTAGTCCATTTTTTGAGTCGCGGCACATTGAAAGATTTTTTTTTTTTATATTTTTTTTTTTAATTTTTTTTATTTCTTTTTCCAAAGTTTTTTCTGTGATATAAATATACTTGAAAAGAACCTTGTGACATTGCTTGAAATTTCATTCCATTCTAACATTCTTATTCTTTTATCATTTTATTTTACTATTTTATTTTTGTTATTTTATTTTATTTTATTTTATTTCTCCTTTTTCCTCTCTTCTCTCTCTCTCTCTCTCTCTTTCCTCAGAAGAAAATCTCCTGTCACTTGACTATTCACATTTGGTTCAAAGGATTCACATTTAACCTCTCTACTTGAGCGACATTTTTCAATATATTTTTCTTTATAAAAGTTATTATAAATTTTTCTTTAATATCGAAATTCCTTTTCACATCTTGTTACTTTCCCCCAATTTAAACAAGAATTATAAAAGGTTTCCTATTTTCAAAAAAATTTTATCATAGCAAATAAAGATTAAAGGTATGTGTTTTGTTTGCTCGTTTGTTGGATTGATTATAAACTTTTAAACAAAAGTGAACCAAATATCATAGAGTGGGTTTTGGCTTCTGGGGAATTGAGAGATTGAGAGAGAAAAAAACAGAGAGAGATTGCCAGACATGGGATGAGAATTGATTGGCATTAACTGCTGAGCTCTAGCTAATAGTTTTTCCATCCCGCATTCTCTCTGTACTTGATCGTTTTCCCAGTAAACCATAACTGTACTATCTATTGTATTTGTAAAAACTTATGACTAAAGTTTCAATCAGTTCCTGTTCTTTGAGACACTTCATGGTCACTAACATTATTGTGTAATTCACTTATTTTTACCTCATTATAGACATTAGCTTGTTATCATCGATCTTTTTATTCTCGTCAATAATCTTACTTATCAACACAGACTTAAAAAAGAAAAAATGACTGTTGAAAAATTCTCAAACCCAATTACTCCACCAATGGAATCAACTGGTAACACTTTAATGACCCTTGAAACACACAATGGTGTCATTTTACAAGGTTACTCTTTTGGTGCCAATGTTTCAGCCGCTGGTGAACTAGTTTTCCAAACTGGTATGGTTGGTTATCCTGAATCCATTACTGATCCATCTTATGAAGGTCAAATCTTAGTCATCACCTATCCTTTGGTTGGTAACTATGGTGTTCCAGATAGAAAATTGATGGATGAAGTTGTTGAAAATTTACCAAAGTATTTCGAATCCAACAAAATTCATGTCGCTGGTTTAGTTGTTGCTCACTACACCGAAGAATATTCTCACTACCTAGCAACCTCCTCTTTAGGTCAATGGTTAAAAGAAGAAGGTATTCCAGCCATTTATGGTGTCGATACCAGAGCTTTAACTAAAAGATTAAGAGAAGAAGGTTCTACTTTAGGTAGATTATGTTTACAAAAAGCCTCTTCTTCAATTGATGAAGCTTTAACTTTAGAAAACTGGGAAAATTGTTTTGAAATTCCTGATTGGGTTGATCCAAATACTCAAAATTTAGTTGCTAAAGTTTCTACTAAGCAACCAGTCATTTACGATCCTCCTCAACATTTAGCTAAACTTGGCCCAGATGGTAAAGTTATCAGAATTGTGGCTGTTGATGTTGGTATGAAATATAATCAAATTAGATGTTTTGTCAACCGTGGTGTCTCTTTGAAAGTTGTCCCTTACGATTATGATTTTGTCAATGAAGAATACGATGGTCTGTTCATCTCTAATGGTCCAGGTGATCCATCTGTTATGACTGATGTTGTTGAAAAATTAAGATCTTGTTTAGAAAGTGCCAAGACACCAATCTTTGGTATTTGTTTAGGTCATCAATTGATGGCTAGAGCTTCTGGTGCTTCTACATTAAAACTTAAATTCGGTAATAGAGGTCACAATATTCCTTGTACTTCAACCATCTCTGGTAGATGTTACATCACTTCTCAAAATCATGGTTATGCTGTTGATGTCGAAACTTTAACTTCTGGCTGGAAAGAATTGTTTGTTAATGCTAATGATGGTTCCAACGAAGGTATTTACAACACTGAAAAACCATTCTTCTCTGTTCAATTCCACCCTGAATCAACTCCAGGTCCAAGAGATACCGAATTTTTGTTTGATACTTTTATTCAAGCTGTTGTTGATTTCAAAGCTTCCAAAGGTGTTTTAAAAGCTGTTGAATTCCCAGGTGGTAAATTAGAAGAAAATATCGCCAAACATCCAAGAGTTGATGCCAAGAAAGTCTTAGTTTTAGGTTCTGGTGGTTTGTCTATTGGTCAAGCTGGTGAATTTGATTATTCAGGTTCTCAAGCTATCAAAGCTTTGAAAGAAGAAGGTATCTATACCATTTTAATCAATCCTAATATTGCCACCATTCAAACATCTCAAGGTTTAGCTGATAAAGTTTACTTTTTGCCTGTTACTCCAGAATTTGTCAGAAAGGTCATTAAACATGAAAGACCAGATTCTATCTACTGTACTTTTGGTGGTCAAACAGCTTTGAATGTTGGTATCCAATTGAAAGATGAATTTGAATCTTTAGGTGTTAAAGTCTTGGGTACCCCAATTGACACCATTATTACTACTGAAGATAGAGAACTGTTTGCCAGATCAATGGAAGAAATTAATGAAAAGTGTGCCAAATCTCAAACTGCATCTTCAATTCAAGAAGCTTTAGATGCCGTCAAAGATATTGGTTTCCCAGTCATTGTTAGAGCTGCTTACGCTTTAGGTGGTTTAGGTTCAGGTTTCGCTGATAACGAAGAAGAATTAATTGAATTGTGTAACAAAGCCTTTGCTGCTTCACCACAAGTCTTAGTTGAAAGATCAATGAAAGGTTGGAAAGAAGTTGAATACGAAGTTGTCCGTGATGCATTTGACAACTGTATTACCGTGTGTAATATGGAAAATTTCGATCCTCTTGGTATCCATACCGGTGATTCTATCGTTGTTGCTCCATCCCAAACTTTATCCGATGAAGATTACAATATGTTGAGAACCACAGCTGTTAATGTTATCAGACACTTGGGTGTTGTTGGTGAATGTAACATTCAATATGCTTTGAACCCTTACTCTAAAGAATATTGTATTATTGAAGTCAATGCCAGATTATCAAGATCTTCAGCCTTAGCTTCTAAAGCCACTGGTTACCCATTAGCTTATACTGCTGCTAAATTAGGTTTGAATATCCCATTAAACGAAATTAAAAACTCTGTTACTAAAGTTACTTGTGCTTGTTTCGAACCATCTTTAGATTACTGTGTTGTTAAAATCCCAAGATGGGATTTAAAGAAATTCACCAGAGTTTCTAACTTACTGTCATCTTCCATGAAATCTGTTGGTGAAGTTATGAGTATTGGTAGAACTTTCGAAGAAGCTATTCAAAAAGCCATTAGATCCACTGATTATCAAAACATTGGTTTCACCAAGACTGAAGCCTTGATGTCCATTGACATTGATTCTGAGTTGCAAACTCCATCTGACCAAAGATTGTTTGCTATTGCTAACGCTATGACTGATGGTTACACTGTTGAAAAGATTCATAAATTAACCAATATTGATAGATGGTTCTTGAACAAGTTAGACGGTTTAATCAAATTTGAACAAAAGATTGCTTCATATGGCGTTAAAGAAAAATTACCATTCACTATTTTGAAACAAGCTAAACAATTAGGTTTTGAAGATAGACAAATTGCTCAATTTTTGAACTCTAACGAAGTTGCAATTAGAAGATTAAGAAAAGAATTTGGTATCTTACCATTTGCTAAACAAATCGATACAGTTGCAGCTGAATTCCCAGCATACACCAACTACTTATACTTAACTTACAACGCTGATTCAAGTGATGTTGATTTCAACGATAACGGTGTTATGGTCTTAGGTTCTGGTGTTTACAGAATTGGTTCCTCTGTTGAATTCGATTGGTGTGCTGTCAGAGCTATTAGAACATTGAGAGAACAGGGCTTCAAGACCATTATGATTAACTATAACCCAGAAACTGTCTCTACCGATTATGATGAAGCTGATAGATTATACTTTGAAACCATCAATTTAGAAAGAGTCTTGGATATTTACGAACTGGAAAAATCTTCAGGTGTCTTGATTTCTATGGGTGGTCAAACTTCAAACAATATTGCTTTGCCATTACACAGACAAAACGTTAAAATCTTAGGTACTTCTCCTGAAATGATTGACTCTGCTGAAAACAGATACAAATTCTCAAGAATGTTAGACCAAATTGGTGTTGATCAACCTGCTTGGAAAGAATTAACCTCTTTTGAAGAAGCTGAAGCTTTTGCTGAAAAGGTTTCTTATCCAGTCTTAGTTAGACCTTCTTATGTTTTATCTGGTGCTGCTATGAATACTGTCTATTCAAGAGATGATTTGGCTTCATACTTGAGTCAAGCTGTTGAAGTTTCTCCAGATTATCCTGTTGTCATCACTAAATATATCGAGAATGCTAAAGAAATTGAAATGGATGCTGTTGCCAAGGACGGTGAACTAATTATGCACGTTGTTGCTGAACACGTTGAAAATGCAGGTGTTCACTCTGGTGATGCCACTCTTATTGTTCCACCTCAAGATTTGGATAAGGAAACCGTTAGAAGAATTGTTGAAGCAACTGCTAAGATTGGTAAAGCTTTGAATGTTACTGGTCCATTCAACATTCAATTTATTGCCAAGAATAATGAAATCAAAGTTATTGAATGTAACGTTAGAGCTTCAAGATCTTTCCCATTCAACTCTAAAGTTGTTGGTACCGATATGATTGAAATGGCCACCAAGGCTATCATGGATTTGCCTGTCACACCATACCCAGGTGAAAAATTACCTGATGATTACTGTGCTATCAAGGTTCCTCAATTCTCTTTCTCAAGATTATCAGGTGCTGATCCTGTTTTGGGTGTTGAAATGGCCTCTACTGGTGAAGTTGCTTGTTTCGGTCACAACAAATATGAAGCTTACTTAAAATCATTAATATCAACTGGTTTCCAATTACCAAAGAAAAACATTTTGCTATCCATTGGTTCATTCAAAGAAAAACAAGAATTGTTACCATCTATTAAAAAATTAGTTGAGTTAGGCTACTCATTGTTTGCCACTGCAGGTACTGCTGATTTCATCCAAGAACATGGTGTTCCAGTTAAATACTTGGAATTATTAAACAAAGATGAAGAGGACCAAAAAGCTGAATACTCCTTAACTCAACATTTGGCTAACAACTTGATTGACTTATACATCAATTTGCCATCAGCCAATAGATTCAGAAGACCTGCTTCTTATGTTTCCAAGGGTTACCAAACCAGAAGAATGGCTGTTGATTACGCTGTTCCATTAGTCACCAATGTTAAAAACGCCAAGTTATTGATTGAAGCCATTGCTAGAAACATTGAGTTAAATGTTGCTAATATTGATGCTCAATCTTCTCACAATACTATCGAATTACCAGGTTTAGTTTCAATTTCCACCTTTGTTCCAACTTTAGAAGAAAGCAAAGCTGCTGATTCATTTGAACAAGTCACCAAAGCTGCTTTAGCTGCTGGTTTCACATTCTCATCAATTTTACCAGCTACTTCAGAAGGTGCTGCTATTTTTGATGTTAGATCGTTAAATAAAGTTCATGAAGCTATCCAAGGTTCTGCTTTCACTGATTACTCTTTCAGTGTTGCTGCTACTGAAAATAACTCTTCTAGTATTGCTCATGTTGCTTCTTTGACTTCATCTTTGAACATTCATTCTATCAATTTTGCTGAAAACAAGATTGCTTCAACTTCTGCTCACTTTGGTTCATGGCCAGAAGATAAGCCAATTATTACTGATGCTAAGACTACTGATTTAGCATCTGTCTTATTGTTAGCTTCATTATACAACAGAAAGATCCATGTTACTGGTGTTACTGATAGAAACGATCTAATTTTGATCACCATGTCGAAATCCAAGAATTTACAAGTTACTTGTGATGTTTCAGTTTACTCTTTGTTCTTATCTCAAGATGATTATCCAGGTGCTACTTTCTTACCAACTAAAGAAGATCAAAAGGCTTTATGGAGTAACTTGGAATCTATTGATTGTTTCTCAATTGGTCAATTACCATCCACTTTAGCTGAATTTTTAGGTAAACCAGTTACTGCTGGTATGGGTATTGCTGATACTTTACCATTGTTATTATCAGCTGTTAAAGATGGCAAATTAACTGTTAAAGACATTGTTGCTAAGTTACACGATAATCCTATCAACATCTTTTCATTGAGAGATAATGAATCATTGATTGAAGTTGATATTGACAGAGCTGTCAGCTCTTTGAAAGGAAGTGATAAATCATGGTCACCATTTACTTCAACTGGTACTCAATTGATGGGTGCTGTTGAAAGAGTTCATATGAATGGTCAAACTGTTTGCTTGGAAGGTGAATTTATTGTTTCTGAAGCTTTAGGTGAAGAAAATGCTTATTTTGTTCAACATTCAGCCATTGCACCATCTAATTCTGAAAATCAAATCATGACATCTCCAGCTGTTGCAAGAAGAGCTTCAAGATTCTCATTTGATGATAAGAGAAGAGGTTCATTCTTAGAATCATTGAAAGATTCATCTAATTTTGAATCTTCATCAATTGAAGCACCAACTGGTGCTGATTTGGTTTCATCCAAACCTCCAAGAGAATTGAGTTTACCAAATGCTATTGTTTCATATATCAAGAGTGAAAATCCATTTTTGAAAAATTCATTATTATCAGTCAACCAAGTTTCAAGATACCATTTGCATGCATTATTTGCTGTTGCTCAAGAAATGAGATTAGCTGTTGAAAGAGAAGGTGTCTTAGATATTTTGAAAGGTAGAGTCTTGACCACAGCATTCTTTGAACCATCAACTAGAACATCATCATCATTCAATGCTGCTATGCAAAGATTAGGTGGTAGAGTTGTTTCTATTTCTGAACAAGGTTCATCTGTTAAGAAAGGTGAAACATTACAAGATACTATTAGAACCATGGCATGTTATTCAGATGCTATTGTTTTAAGACATCCAGAAGAAGAAAGTGCTGATATTGCAGCTAAATATTCACCAGTTCCAATTATCAATGGTGGTAATGGATCAAGAGAACATCCAACTCAAGCCTTTTTAGATCTGTTTACAATTAGAGAAGAATTAGGTACTGTTAATGGTATTACTGTTACATTTATGGGTGATTTGAAATATGGTAGACCAGTTCATTCATTATGTAAATTATTGAAATTATATCAAGTTAGAATTCAATTAGTTTCACCACCTGAATTAAGATTACCAGAAAACTTGAAACAAAAATTAATAAGTTCAGGTATGACTGTTATTGAATCCAATGAATTAACTAAAGATATTATTGCTAAATCTGATGTCTTGTACTGTACTAGAGTTCAACAAGAAAGATTTAAAGATCCAGCCGAATATGAAAGATTAAAGGATTCATTCACAGTTGACAACAAGATCTTATCCTATGCTAAGCAACACATGTGTGTTATGCATCCATTACCAAGAGTTAATGAAATCAAAGAAGAAGTTGATTTCGATCAAAGAGCAGCATATTTCAGACAAATGAGATACGGTCTATTTGTTAGAATGGCCTTGTTAGCTATGGTTATTGGTATTGATTTCTAAGTTATGGAAAAAACTTGAAGCACTTAGCATGATCTCAAATTTTTGATGAAGTTAGTGGAGTTCATTTTGTGTTTGTATAGAAAATTGGGGAATTTTAAAACAAATTGTGCATCTGCTTACCAATATTGAATATTTGAGGTTATATTGAAGTGAAAGGTTGAGTGAAATGAAAAAAAAATAAAAAATAAAAAAATTACATCAGTTAAACCGATAAATATATATAATTCGTATATACAAATACTACTAATAAATCTTAATGTTTTTTGTTTGCTTTTTAATACTTCGAAGAATAATTTTTTGTAAAAAAATGGTTGTGAACGCAAGTTATAGCATTTTTACTGATGGAATCAGTTGGTTTATATCTCAAAAATTGTGTTGGTCATTTTTATACAAGTTTTATACAATTTCTACACAGTGGAATTGTAAACTGAGTTAGTTTTATGAAAGACTATTAATACCTTTAGTGACTTTGTCTTTCATTGAGTCACTATAAGTTTTGAACAACTTGTGAACGTCGTTTGTTAATTTATCCACGATATCTTTGGACCCTTTGATGTCTCTTAAACTACGAACCACATCACCTCTCACTGAGACTAAAGATCTTGGGTTACGAGAACCTTGAGCGAAATTCTCAAGAGCTAATTTATACTGCTGTATTTGGTCTTGTTTTGTTGATGTGGATGAAGACTGAGAATTTATTTTTAGTAACTGTGGGTTGTTTGGATCAGCTTCTGGAACGAGATTTTTCTTCATTCCGATAATTGCACTAATTATTCTCTTTGAATTTTTTGGATCAAACACATTGACTAATATTTGTTTTCCTTTGACAGTACAATGCGCCAACTCATCGAATCTTGCTTCATGTTTACCTTCTAATTTAACAGTGAGATTTTTGAAAAGATTTGGATCGTTATTACCTAATTTGATTCTAGTTAAAGCGTGATCAAATTCCTCTGCCGTTTTCTTGAATTTTTCTTCAGTCTGTTTAAGTATAGCTTTAGGATCGATATCAATCACTTGTTCAACTTCTTCATCAGCGGCATCTTTTTGATTTTTACCCTTTTTCTTACCCCCTTTTTTAGCAAGAGAGACCGAGGATGCACAAAAGAGTCTGGTGTTATTAAGAGATATGCAAGCATGTGCTGGAGAATAGCATGATTTATATATTCCGAGTCTGCGAGGACTTGGTCTCAAGACAGATCTTAATGAAACGATGGTGGAAAATGAGTTTTTGAGCATTTTTTGTGCGAACTTTGTTTCCTTTTATAGGTAAAATGTTTTAATTGTATTGGCTAATCTGAGAATATGATACTAATAGGGTCTGATAAGCACTGATTTGATAAAGGCCTCAGATGAGTAGAGAGCTGAGATGAGATTACATGTTGGTTCAAAGAAAGATAGCAGGTCTCCAGACTGAATTTTTCAGTTGTCATAACTCCAAATTAAGAATCGACCTCAAATTGGGGTTTAAGTAATCAGCGTCGATCGACGCAAAGTAAATAATTATGTTTACATCTGTACACCATTTTTAAATTGTTCAAACTGTGCAAAGATGTGTTTAATCTATTTTTTTGTGGCTGGTGTGGCTGGTGCAAAAAAAGTTTAGGGCACAGCCTGGAAATCAGCCAGTTAACACACAGTACACACTATAAAGAGCGGTAGTACAAATACAGGTTAGGAACAGCTCCATAACAACAGCAGCAACCCGTGTGACAGTGATACTCCTGTTATCTGTGATACTTCTTTACTTTCTTCATACAATAACACAACAGCTTCCCCACACTTGACACAACCGAACAGCAACCTGCTTCTCTTCACAGCATACACACACACACGGCTGTCAGCCAATCATGTCTTTTTGCTTTCTAATCACACTTACCTTGCAAAGTAAAAACTGGTCCGACTTTGTATTACTCCCCATAGTAATCATCTCTAAGTAAAAACTGGTCCGTATCTAATGCGCTCCGTCGTGCACAGCTCAAAAAACGGAAAGGGAAAAAATTAAAAAAAAAAAATTGAAAAAAAAAAAAATCTGAAAAATTTTCAGAAATTTTTCATGAAATTTGTGAGAAGTAAAAATTAGAGAGAGAAATTTATAGTGAGAGTGAGTGAGTGAGTGAGTGAGTGAGTGAGTGAGTGAGTGAGTGAGTGAGTGAGTGAGTGAGTGAGTGAGTGAGTAGCTAAGCAAAAGTAAGCTTTGTAGGGTAAAGTGCAAGCAAGAAAGACGTTTGTTTGGTTTTGGTGTTAACTACAGGATTAGACTGATCGAGGTTTTAATTAATTTATACATTCAATTACATTACTCAGCTTAGATTAATTGCTGTATTGCCGTATTATTTGCAGTCAGGAGGAAAAGATAGACACCAGCAAAAATCAACTGTATATACAAGACAAAAATGAGCAGCAAAAATACCCGTATTGCAATTGTCTCTGATGACAAATGTAAGCCAAAAAAATGTCGTCAAGAATGTAGAAAATCGTGTCCTGTTGTTAAGACAGGTAAACTTTGTATTGAAGTTGCACCAACTTCCAAAATTGCATTTATTTCTGAAAATTTATGTATTGGTTGTGGTATTTGTGTTAAGAAATGTCCATTTGGTGCAATTAATATTATTAATTTACCAACAAATTTGGAAAAAGAAACAACTCATAGATATTCAGCAAATTCTTTCAAATTACATAGATTGCCTACTCCAAGACCAGGTCAAGTGTTAGGTTTGGTTGGTACAAATGGTATTGGTAAATCAACAGCTTTAAAAATTTTAGCTGGTAAAGAAAAACCAAATCTTGGTAGATATGATGATCCTCCAGATTGGGAAGAAATTTTAAGATATTTTAGAGGTTCAGAATTACAAAATTATTTCACAAAAGTGTTGGAAGATAATATTAAAGCTATTATTAAACCACAATATGTTGATAATATTCCAAGAGCAATTAAAGGTCCACTTAATAAAGTTGGAGAATTATTAAAAGCTAAATTAGAAAGAACAGAACAAGCAAAGACTATAATTGATGTATTGGAATTGAAAAATGTCTTGAAAAGAGAAGTTTCCAAATTATCTGGTGGTGAATTACAAAGATTTGCCATTGGTATGACTTGTGTTCAAGAAGCAAATGTTTATATGTTTGATGAACCTTCATCTTATTTAGATGTTAAACAAAGATTAAATGCTGCTTATATCATTAGATCATTATTAGCTCCAACTGTTTACGTTATTGTTGTGGAACATGATTTATCAGTTTTAGATTATTTATCAGATTTTGTCTGTATCTTATATGGTGCTCCATCAGTTTATGGTGTTGTTACTTTACCAGCTTCTGTTAGAGAAGGTATTAATATCTTTTTAGATGGTCATATTCCAACTGAAAATTTAAGATTTAGAACTGAATCTTTACAATTTAGATTAGCTGAAGCTTCTGATAATTTATTAATTGATCAAACAAGAGCTTTTGAATATCCAAGTATGACTAAGACCCAAGGTGATTTCAAATTAAATGTTGAAGCTGGTGATTTCTCAGATTCAGAAATTATTGTTATGATGGGTGAAAATGGTACTGGTAAGACAACTTTATGTAAATTATTAGCTGGTGCAATTGAACCAGATGAAGGTAGTAAAGCTCCAAAATTAAATGTTTCAATGAAACCACAAAAAATTGCTCCAAAATTCACAGGTACTGTTAGACAATTATTTTTGAAAAAAATTAGAGCTCAATTTTTACATCCTCAATTTAATACTGATGTTATTAAACCTTTAAAAATTGAAGATATTATTGATCAAGAAGTGCAACATTTATCAGGTGGTGAATTACAAAGAGTTGCTATTGTCTTAGCATTGGGTGTTCAAGCTGATATTTATTTAATTGATGAACCTTCCGCTTATTTAGATTCTGAACAACGTATTATTTGTGCTAAAGTTATTAGAAAATTCATTATTCATTCAAAGAAAACCGCTTTTATTGTTGAACACGATTTCATTATGGCTACATATATGGCTGATAAAGTTATGGTCTTTGAAGGTACTCCATCCAAATTGGCAACTGCTAAAAAAGCTGAATCATTGTTAACTGGTTGTAATAGATTCTTGAAAAACTTGAATGTCACTTTCAGAAGAGATCCAAACTCTTTCAGACCAAGAATCAATAAACTAGACTCTCAAATGGATAAAGAACAAAAAGCAAGTGGTAATTACTTTTTCTTGGATAATACAGGTTTATAAAAAAATTAATCCAATCGAAATAATTATTCAACTTTACAACACTTTTTCTTCTTCTTCAACTTGTTTCTTCCTACTTATGCATTTTCTCTTTATTTTTTATTTAGAAATTTATTTATAAAAGCTCTTTTTCTGCCCTCCCCCCTTTTTCTGCCCTCTGTTATTTTAGTTCACATGTCATACTGTTTTTTCTCCTGCTTAAAGTTATTCTCTTCAGTCTCTTTTTTTATTCTTTTTTTTTTTTTTCCATTCATCTTGGGTTATGAGATCTTTTCCTTAATTTATGTTAATATCTTTTCATTAATAATATTTGTTACTTAACTTGATTACGCCATTTTCAATTCACCTTTCAATGGTATTATTCATTGTTAGATTACACAGTCAAGAAGGGAGTGAAATCACAAGTGTAAAAGAGCACTTGAAGAATAGATATAAGAGAGTATCTTGTGGTCGATCGACGCAAAGTATTTTAACAATCGACGCAAAAATATCCAAAATAAGGGCTCATAACCAACTCAAACACACATTACTCATTATTAGATAATTCATTACATAATGACTTTTTTTTCACAGCAAAAAGAACTTTGGAAAAAAAGAGAAAGACAGAAAGAAAGGTTGATTAAAAAGAGAAAGTATGCAATTGAAGATGATCTCATTAGTGTTTCTTTGAGATGACTAGTTTAATTACTTAGTTCAATCACTAATCATTATTAACAATGTCTGAAGAAACTGTTGAAAACGTGAAAAACTTGTCTATTAGTCAAGAAGAATCAGCTTCTGCTCCAGCTGCAGCACCAGCTGCTGAAGTTGTCTTGGGCCCAGATGGTCAACCATTATCTAAAAAAGCCTTAAAGAAGCTAGAGAAAGAAAGAGAAAAGGAAAAAAAGAAAGCAGAAAGAGCAGCTCAAATTGCTAAAGAACAAGAAGCTAAAGCTGCCGCTGCTAGTAATGATACAGCTAAAGATAATTATGGTAAATTACCACTAATGCAATCAACTACAAGATCTGGTGTTGAAAGAGTCAAGTTTGCCGACTTATCATCTGCTGACGCAGGTAAAGAAATTGTTTTCAGAGCTAGAGTTCACACATCAAGACAACAAGGTGCTACTATGTGTTTCTTATCATTTAGACAACAAAATGATTTAGTTCAAGGTTTGTTGAAAGCCAATGGTGATTCAATCTCTAAGCAAATGGTCAAATGGACCGGTTCAATCAGTTTGGAATCTATTGTCTTAGTTCACGGTAAAGTTGTGAAAGTTGATGAATTGGTCAAGAGTGCCACTATTCAAGATATTGAAATTCATATTTCAAAAATTTATACAATTGCTGAAACCCCAGCACAATTACCTTTGTTAATTGAAGATGCTTCAAGATCAGATGCTGAAGCTGAAGCTTCAGGTTTACCTGTTGTCAATTTAGATACTAGATTAGATGCTAGAGTCATTGATTTAAGAACTGTGACAAATCAAGCAATTTTCAAGTTGCAAGCTGGTATTTGTTCTTTATTCAAAGAATTTTTATCTGCTAGAAATTTCACTGAAATTCATACTCCAAAGTTAATTGGTGCTCCATCTGAAGGTGGTGCAAATGTGTTTGAAGTTAGTTATTTCAAAGGTAAAGCTTATTTAGCTCAATCTCCACAATTGTACAAGCAACAACTTATTGCTGCTGATTTTGAAAGAGTTTTCGAAATTGCACCAGTCTTTAGAGCTGAAAATTCAAATACTCATCGTCATATGACTGAATTCATTGGTTTAGATTTAGAAATGGCCATTGAAGAACATTATCATGAAACTGTTGACTTATTAGCTGAATTGTTTGTTTTCATTTTCAGCGAATTGAAGAAAAGATATGCTAAAGAGATTGCCACCGTTAGAAAACAATTCCCTGTTGAAGAATTCAAAATTCCACATGATGGTAAAATGGTTAGATTACATTTCAAAGATGCTGTTCAATTATTAAGAGACAATGGTAAAGAAATGGGTGACTATGAAGATTTGAGTACCGAGAATGAAAAATTCTTAGGTAAATTAGTCAGAGAAAAATACGATACAGATTTCTTCATCTTGGATAAATTCCCATTGGCTGTTAGACCTTTCTACACCATGCCAGATCCAGAAGACTCCAACTATTCAAACTCATACGACTTCTTCATGAGAGGTGAAGAAATCTTGTCTGGTGCTCAACGTATTCACGACCCAGAATTATTAAGTGAAAGAATGAAACACCACGAAGTTGATCCTTCCTCGCCAGGTTTATCAGACTACGTCAATGCTTTCACCTACGGTTGTCCACCACATGCCGGTGGTGGTATTGGTTTAGAAAGAGTCTTGATGTTCTTCTTAGACTTGAAGAACATCAGACGTGCTTCTTTGTTCCCAAGAGACCCAAGACGTTTACGTCCATGATTTAGTACATATAGCTAGAATTTGTTTTACTAAATCAATGTAAAACACACTTCTCTTTTAATCTTTACACTCCCAATTTTTTTTCTTTTTTTTTTTCTTTTTCTACCTTTGATTTGTTGTAATGCCTCTTTTAATGATATCTGCTGATTGAGTGTACTGAACTAAGACACATAAGAGTGCAATTGTAGTAGTGCTAATCTGGCTTGAATGATATACCACTCGTACGGACTTGTCCACCAAATTTCTTTTTAGATCGCCGTCGGATCTCGGCCAGTTCTGCCGCGTAAAGAGAAATGTTAGCACTGCCTGGATTGTGGTTAAATTCTTCCGTACTTGTGTCACAATATTTACTGCAAGATAGATTTGACATCTTAAGGAAGTTTGAACATGCTTAAGTGCACAAAAGCAAGCTAAAACTTAGCAAAAGATTTGATAAATTGCACCTAGAAACCTTTTGTTTTGGATCTTTTACTAACTTGACAAAAAAACAACAAAAAAAAAAATCAAAATGGTTGGTAATTTTGAGGACTCAGATGCAGATTTGGCAAAGTCTATTGTGATGGATACCGTCCATCAACTTGGTAAAGAAGACGATGATGAAGGTAATTCCGTCAACACGTTGAACGATTCAGCATCTTTATCTAGCTCTTCTAACATCCACTACTCTTATACAGAAGACATGATTTTGAAAGAACAGGACGCTAAAGTGAGAGCTTACCAATCATTGGCAACTTCGCCAAAGGACTCACGGGTACCACCACCTAGAAGTTCAGCTTCTTCGGTTTCTAATACAAGTAATCCTGTTACCAGAAGATCATCAGTTGCAGAGTTCATCAATCCACCTCCTCCTCCTTTAGCTACTACTCCAAAGTTCTCAACAAATTTACTGCATGGAAGCTCCTCAGCAAACAAATTCTCTTACAATCCTACTACCAATGAAATGTCTCCAATTAATATGAACAACAATTCTCTTTCAAAGAAATTGGCCAATAACTTGGAAGAAGCTAACTTGAAATTCAGCAAGTTACTGGCAAACGACCACAACTCCACAACTGAAGCACCATCACCTGAATTGATTGAGATTTATAAAACTTTAGAACTTTGTCTTCAATTGAGAGAAAAGTACCAGTCCATATCTTTGCAAAGGTCATTTGACAATCCGAAGAATAAACCAAATTGGAAAATATATCCTGATCCACCACCACCATTTTGGAAAAAAGGGGACGTTTTCACAACACATAAACCATCCTATAATGCAGATGGTGACAACTTTGATATTAATTTATGTGAAATTCCTGAGATAGACAACACCATTGATTTTATAGTTGGTGATGAAGACGTTTATCAAATTGTAGACTCAACCACTAAAGAACTTTTGGTTAATGTTCCAACAATGAAAGATTTTTACATGGATCTTGAAAAAATCGTTTCAATTGCGTCTGATGGACCAACTAAATCATTTGCTTTCAAAAGATTAGAATATCTAGAAGCTAAGTGGAATTTATACTTCTTATTAAATGAACACGAAGAAACTTCAGAATCAAAGAGAAATCCTCATAGAGATTTTTATAATGTCAGAAAAGTCGATACTCACGTTCATCACTCTGCTTGTATGAATCAGAAACATTTATTAAGATTTATCAAACATAAAATGAGACATTCGCCAGACGAGAAAGTTATCAAGAGAGATGGCCAAGTATTAACTTTGAAGCAAGTTTTTGAATCTTTGAATTTGACTGCTTACGACTTAAGTATTGATACTTTGGATATGCACGCTCACAGAGATACGTTCCACAGATTTGATAAATTCAATTTGAAATATAACCCAATGGGTGAATCAAGATTGAGAGAGATTTTCTTGAAAACTGATAACTACATCAAGGGTAAATACTTAGCAGAATTGACTAAAGAAGTTTTCGATGATTTAGAGTCTTCAAAATATCAAATGGCTGAATATAGAATTTCTATTTATGGTAGATCATTAGATGAATGGGACAAACTAGCTGCTTGGGTGGTTGATAACAAGTTATTCTCACACAATGTTAGATGGTTGATTCAAATTCCAAGATTATTTGATATTTACAAGAAAAGTGGTATTATCAACAATTTCCAAGCTGTTGTTAAAAATTTGTTTCAACCATTATTTGAAGTTACTAAAGATCCATCTTCACATCCAAAACTTCACATTTTCTTACAAAGAGTTATTGGATTTGACTCAGTGGATGATGAATCTAAAGCTGACCGTAGATTCCATAGAAAGTTCCCTATTCCTAGAAACTGGGATAGTAAAGAAAATCCACCTTACTCGTATTACATCTATTACTTATACTCAAATATTACATCTTTGAATCAATGGAGAGCAAGAAGAGGATTTAATACGTTTGTGTTAAGACCACATTCTGGTGAAGCTGGTGACCCTGAACATTTGATCTCTGCATATTTGGGAGCTGAGGGAATTTCCCATGGTATCTTGTTAAGAAAACTACCTTTTATTCAATATTTGTACTACTTGTGTCAAATTGGTATTGCTATGTCCCCATTATCTAATAATGCCTTGTTTTTAACATATGATAAGAACCCATTCCCTGCTTATTTCAAGAGAGGTTTGAACGTCTCTTTATCCACCGATGATCCTTTACAGTTTTCATATACTAGGGAGCCATTAATTGAAGAGTACTCAGTTGCAGCTCAAATTTACAAACTTTCCAATGTTGATATGTCGGAGTTGGCTAGAAATTCTGTCTTCATGAGTGGATTTGAACATCAGCTGAAAAAACACTGGCTAGGTGCACATTATGCTGAGAATGGTCCTGAATCTAATGATGTCGAAAAGACAAACGTTCCTGACATTAGAGTTGCATACAGATACGAGACTCTTAATATTGAACATAACTTGATCCAGAAGTACGCCAACTTGAAAATTACAGAATAATCTTATTGTACAGCTTCCCTAAAACTTTTTTTTTTGTTGATGTCTACTTTTTTTTTTCATATAATCACTATTGTGTTTACAAAATATCTTTAATTGCTAATTTGTCTTTTTTGTTCTTTCCGTTTTTTTAAACTACTTGGTTATATATAATTAACACGACTAAATAATTTACAGTACAATATTGAGCTTGGGTGAGTTCACAGATTACTGATTTTCACTGGCTCCACATCCTGGCTACCAAAAATGTGCCCCTCACCATGTTCTATTCTTTGATAAATCGTCTGTTTGAATGCATCTGAAATCAAGCCATTTTCTAAGGCAATCAAGTCCTGCGGAGAGTCAACTCTAGGATATGAGTTCCACAACTCATACGAATTCAAAACGGCACCTTTATTATAAGGATGGTCGTTACCATGGAGTTTCAGAACGACACGGAGATTATCATGGTGGGGATGCTTGACACTTATGTACGTTTCGTAATAAAGAAGTTCATTCTCGAAATCAGTAACCGACATCTGAGCATGTTTTCTACTCTGATTTGCGCCTGATTTTGCAGCTTCTGAGCTAGTTTGTAAAGATCTTAAAGACTTTCTGATTTTCCTCACCCTCTTCAACTTCAGCATATCCATTGATGTTTCATTCCGTTTTATCAAGAAAAAAGTGGAAAGCAGCAAAGATGATATAAACAACAAACTTGCACAGTTACCAATCATGAATACTATTATTGCTGGATGTATTGTATTTGCGGAAGAGTAATTTTCCAATCTACTAGCAAAAGAAAAAATCGGAACTAGAGTCATTATGAGGAAACACTCAAAAAAGATAACAAACCCAGTAAACGGCAAAAGATTCGATTGGCCAATAACTGAACCGATCCAAAAACAGTAGTGGTCCATTTTCGGAATGCAATGTCCATATTTCTGAAAGTGATGTGATCTCAAGACTTTTATTGTGTTACACTGTGAACACCACGGAGGTAAGCCTTGAAAATTGCACATGAAGAAATCAGGAGGCTCTATAAAGCTCACCTCGTTGGTATTGTTTTGATTTTCTTCTTTGCCAGCATTCAAATCGTGGTCTTGTAGTATGCCTTTACTATATAGCACACCGGAATTATAAGCCTTGCTTAATTCGTAAGGGCCAATCTTGAAAGGTATCTTTCCTGGTCCCTTAATGAAAATTAAGCACCAGTTCAACACCAGACATAAGACAATAACATTTGCCGCCACTATAAGCCCAATCGAAGTGCTGACATGGCCCATTCTATCGTATAGCTCATGCTTACAGAACAGGTAGCTGAAGGCATACTCGCTGTAAATCAGCCAAGCAACCAGGCTAATTGGAGCAGCGGACCTGAAAGCCTTGGATGTCCAACCCATGATACTCTCATTCAAGGTTCTAGCATCAGAATAGTCAATCAAGATTTACATTCCAGAAAGTCACCGGTGAAAATGAAAGCATCAAATGCTTTTATTTGAAGATCAGAAAACTACAGGTGAAAATTATTTTCCGTCTCGCTGCAAAGCGGATTTTTCAGATTTTTCCTTTTTGACATGTTTCCGGTTTTACAAAAATTACAGCAGTACAGGAGGGTAGAATGTGATTTACAGACGTGAATTAATGATGAAACAAGTTACAAGATGCGTAGTTTTGCACAGAGCTCGTATCGTAAATGTGTGTATTGAAATGGTGTGGAGTTATATTACGCTTGCTATGTTACAATCGTGCAACTGCGGATGGGATGTGATTCTGGAATACGATGCATCACAAACTTTTGAGCTGCGTCACATTGACCAACAGCCTGTTTAGCCTTTGTGGATCCTGTATATCACTGTCGGTCAGCTTGTAGTTCTTCTTTATGGCTTGTAAGTTGGCAAATTTGGAAACGTTGGCGTCGGTAAGCTCCACGAGCTCTCCATCAACAATTTGCTTCAAATCCTGCAAGACAGAGTCTGAGTACTGTGTAAAATCTTCAATTTCACCGACTTCCACCACCTTCAACACAAGTAAATCGGTCGATTCACTCGATATACCAAACTTGTTCAAGCACTCCATGATATTTCTCTGAGGAGCCAAGTCGAAGATCAACTCTGTATGCAATGTCTTGGCCTTTGTTCTGCCGTAACTGTTGTCAAGGAAGCACTTGAACAAGGCACTATATATCTGCTCCATAGACAGTATATTCTCTCCGTTGATGAAGGCATAATCGTACTTCTTGTTCCCGCTTAACAAGTTACTCTTGATGTCAGCCAAGTTCTTTACATTCGTGAAATAAGCGCCCACCACCTTGTAGTTGCTGAATCTTGGTATTTCCAGTATGGTTGTCATCACAGTCCTTCTTTTATCAAGTGAGAGTCTTATTTTCAATTGTTAACAAAAGCTAATTGGCTTGTAAAGATGACTTGTTTCTTCTATTAGTAAAAGTTGAATGAAATTTTATTTATAATTTTTTTTTTTTTTTTCATTTTTTGATCTGCGGTGAGAAAGTTGATTTTTTCGGTATCTGATAATTAAGTGCTTTTTAAGTATGACGATAAGAGTGATTTGATAATTAGCAGCAGCCTAATTGCATTGATGAAGCTGGATTTTGGAAATTAAAATTGCTGGTGATTTTAAATATAACGGCTATTGCACCTTCTAGAGTGGAAACCTGGGTTTTGGTTGGGATAAACAGAGTGCATTACTACTGAATCCGCAAAGCATGACAGATGAGCTACTTGACAATCCATGGGCCAGCTCTCAAGATATAACTTCACCAGAGCAGCAGCAATGGGGTACCACTGAGTTTTTGCCCACTTATTTAGAGGAACCCGTCGACGTAGAGAATAATTTTTGGGAAGAGGATATATCACCATCTAACGGTATACTAAGCTTGCATCCTGTCACAAGTGAGGTGATAAATTCTGTTACTGAAGAAAGTGGTTCAGTTT
Source organism: Ogataea sonorensis (assembly GCA_037951595.1). NCBI lineage: Eukaryota > Fungi > Ascomycota > Pichiomycetes > Pichiales > Pichiaceae > Ogataea > Ogataea sonorensis. The sequence continues at coordinate 1,935,494 of JBANDG010000002.1, read as the reverse complement.
ACGGTGAAGAAGAAACAAGTGTGCAAAAACATGGGAGCCCTGAGTTTGAAAGTAAAGTTTCAATACCGAGTTCTGAACAAAATGTGTCGGATAATCATATGGGCGAGCTTGAAAACGACCACCAAACGCTAAATCTACAAAGAGAATCAAATGACGATGAGATAAGTAGAACGAGTTCCAGGAGAGACCGGGCAAGTGATGAGATCAACGATGCTGAAGATGAAGAATTGGAGGAGGAAGGAGATGAAGATGGCTTTGGATCCTTCGAGAGTACTAATATAAATAATACCTCAACATTGGCCTCAATGCCAGAGTTTCACAAGCCACTAGACGAGCTTATATCAGATGTGTTCATACACGTTACACCGGGATTAAGTATACCCTCGGAAAAAAGTAGTACATTGAAGGAGGAACTATTGGTAGAAGGAGATACCCTCAAAATATACAACACATTGACTGCCAACTGCAGACAGTACAAGTACTTGGAAGTTCCAATATCTCAGTTTCGTTCGATTGACTATACTAAAAATAGTGTTACATTGAAGGAAATACGGCATATTTCGAAAAACTGGACAAGTATCGAGAAGCATATCGATGGCGATTTATTACAAAAGCCGGAAACTTTAGAGAAAACGAGGGTCAACTTATTCAACTGGTCAACGGGGCCCAAGTCAAACAAGGAAAGTTCAAAGCAGGAGCCTGCAAATTCAACGCATGATAGGCAGATAAATCAGAGACTACTAAAAATCGCATACAATAGAGGTCGTGAAATTCAAGAAGAGAAACGCAAAGCTGCCTTGGAGCATAAGCTACATTTGGAAAAAGAGAAGAAGGAAAGAGAAGAAAGAATCATGATGGAACGCAAGAAAAAAGAAGAGGAAATGAAAAAATACAGTTTGAATTCGAATCTGTCGAGCTCTGAGGATTTAAATCCAACTTTCAAAAAAAATACTTTCTTTAACAAAATTTTTGGATCCGGAAAATCAAAGATTGCTTCGGACAGTTTATCAAATAAAAATATGATTGACAAAGAACATCATGATCCTGTTTCAAACGATGATTTTGATATTCTTTACGACAACAGTGTAACGCCAGTGAAGTATAGTCAACGAGGCGTTGATGGTATAGATATCAGTGATGATGATGAAGATGATGGTGAGAACGATTTTGGAGATTTTAGCGGGTATAATGAAATCACGTTTTCTGAAAACAAAGCTGGTACACTTGAGGATAATAAACAAAATGGTACCGATTTATTCGATCATACAGTGTCATTACCAGTAGATGAAAACACTCTTTTAGATGACATACCAACCTTTGCTCCAGTGATACGTCCTCCTAAAGAGAAATTTACTGAAACTGAAATGAACAACCACTCTATTCAAAGTAATGATAAGATATCATTACCTCCATCTATTAGCGTTTTGAAGACCAATGAAAACACAGGTGCAACTCCGAATTTAGTGAAAGGTGAAGATCATAGTGACAGCGAAGAGGAATTTTCAGAGTTTGTCTCCGTTAGTAGTAAAGTTGCAAACAAAGCTACTAATCACGATACATCAAACAGTAACTCTATTAATCAGTTTTCAAACAATAAGAGCAAAGCTGAGAGCTCATTAGATAGAAAAGGTTCCTCAATTGTATCATCTGCGGCGAAGAATTTGAGTGCAAGTAGCACTACAAATGATGGAAATCAGTTTTGGACAACAAAAGCACATCAAAAGATTGACCAGAAAACCAAGTCTGCTGAAAGTAATGGCGCCCCTCCTAACTTGATAGACTTATGAGCTAAAATTTATACATGTATACGTGTCTACTTCTACAAATGATACTACGGGATAGATAATGAGGTAGATTATTGCAAAATGTTATACAGTAGTATTATAGCGTGGAGAAGAATCGAAGTAGAGAAAATGAAAGATGAAAATTTATTAATGAGTCAAGAGCGCTTGACTAAAGCGTAAAAGGGTGGTAATCACCAAACTCTGTGCCACACTTTTGTGACAACGGCTCTGTCTGGATTTGGTAAGATATACCAAATAACAAGAACCCCTGATAACAATCCAATAGTAATTGGCATAACCACAAAGGAACCTCTATATTGACCAATTAAACCAACCATAAATGGAAACAAAGCGCCTCCTGACGATCCAAATGCAGTCATTATAGTGACTGATATGACTTGTATTTTTCTAGGTAACACTTGGACAGCAACGACAATCATAATTGGGTAAATACTAGCGATGGACATACCGAAAAGACTAACAAAGACAGCTTCAACAATGAAATTTGGAATGACCCATGTTAAGATAGCTGTTACAATTGCACAGAGACATAGAATAGTAACCCCTCTCTTAGCACCAATATATCTATGAATAAGAGTAGTTAAAAACAAACGGCCTAATGCCAAACCACCCCAAAATCCAGAAGCAACATAACCAACAGAATTTGTCGTATTGTGACGGTAGTCTTTTAAATATGTAACAATCCAACCACCAACTGCAACTTCTGCACCTTGATAAAATAAGACAAACAAGGCCAATAACCAAGTTCTTGAGTTTTTCAAAGCTAAATTTAATAATCCTTTGGGAAGGATAGGTTCGACTGTTTCAGGGTTTTGCTGGCCATTTACAGTACGTGAGTCATCATTCATATGTTTAAAGTTCTCTGTATAGGTCATATTTTCTCCAACCATTGTCACTTGTTGCTCAATCTCGTGGATGGCTGCCTCTGATAGTCCTCTGTTTGTCAAATTGGCAGTCTCGTCAACTTTAATATCCTCAAGTTCTATTTTATCGCTGTCTGATGCACTTGGTGGGTCATAAGAATCCCAAGGTTTCAAATCTTCGTCTGCTCCTTTGAAAGCAAACCATTGGTTAAAGAAATTGAAAGCCATAATTCCAAATAGAAGCCAATAATAAAGATGCCATTTCACACCAGCATCTATCATACCAGTACAAATCAAAGGACCAGCACAAGCACCTATACCATATCCTCCATGGTAAAAACCTAAAAATTTAGAAGATTGTTTAAATCTACTCAAGAATAGATTCTGCTGAGATAGACAAGTTGCTAGTCCAATACCACCAAGGAAAAAACCCGTCACAACAAGTGGGAATTTACTTCCTGGGGCAACAAAGAGAAACATTGCACATTGGGCAAGACAACCGCCGGCTGTCATTTTTCTTTTTCCCAGGAAATTTTCAATTTTGTGACTGAAAAAGGCAACAACGATGAACCCTAAGGCATTGAACAACCAAATCAACGAGACAACCGCGTAGTTGATGTTGTAGTATTCTTCAATGTTAGGTAATAATGCACCAGGAGCACTGTCTGACATACCAGAACAGAAAGCCCACAACACAACTGAAATCACTCTCCATTTATTTCTAGGTGGGTATTCCAATGTCATACCTTCAAGTTTTCCATTGACGAATTTTAGGTTTTGATTTGTGAGAGATTGTTGTTCAGGTTGGATTGGTGGTGAAAGTGACTGACTAGTATTCAATTTATTGAATTGATCGAAATACGATGTTGCTTCTGATTGCATTACAGATCCTCCACCAAGTTCGTAACCTGGAGTGGTTGGTAAACTTTCCGGAATAGGTGGTGGGATGACAGATGATAAGAAGTTTTCTCTTTTCGATAATGGAGCTATATCACTAAAGGAGCCTGATTCAAAAGAAGGGGTTGGAACAGAGGCAGACATTCTTCTGTGAATAGTGTCATTTGATGAATGCTGGATGAAGTCATCTTCAATCTCTTCATTTATTAAACCAAAAGAAACGTTTTTTGTCAAGAGTGGTTTGGTGTTGGTTTGTGAAGTTTTGGCATTTTCTCTTTCTTTGTCATCCAGTGGCACTGTAGTCTCTTGCACTTGATCTTTTTTCATTGTGGAAAAGCTGCAATTTCAGAAACAGTCTTTAATGCGACTGTAGTATACGATATTGAAAAGTTGGAAACAAATGTAAATCGGATTTTGAGGCTTGGGGTTCTTATCAGTTCTAGATCTGGAATATCGTTTGATTTTCTGTCAATTACTTTTGATTCCTGCGATACAAAGATAGGAATAACAGTACCACGCAGTTGAAAGCCGAATTTTAGTAAAGTGAGTTCAATTGTTCTTTAAGCTGAAAAATAGCACAGACAGAATAAAGTAATAAAAAATCAAATATAAGAAGATGTAAATTATAGAAATAGAAAATAAAAACTAAAGCTGATTAAGAACATCAACATATGGATTTAAAGAAGACATAAGAAAATAGAAAGTAAAAAACAAAGAAAAAAAAAGAAAAAAAAAAAAAAAGAAAAAAAAATTATAAAAAATCTGCCTGTAGGAGGTGTTAACAACACATAGACACTAAGCACGCAGATCGGGGTGCGGCAAGGGTGCAGCTGGAAAAACACACAAAAAAGGTTGGCAAAGATCTGGGGAGCGTTACGGAGAATAAAAGCTGGGTTAAGTGAAGGTATTAGGCAAGTGGGGCCCATAGTAAAGTTAAAGACGCCGCATAATTGTATACCTGCTAAAATCACGCACAGGGTGAAGGAAAAACTACACCGGTTAATGTTACAAAGTGGGATAAGATCCGCATTGTCTTGTATTTATTTTCTTTGTTACAGAGCTGGATTTAATCCGTAAAAGAGAGCGGGATTTAAATTTCCTAAAAAAATGGAACCTACAAAAATTTGTTGTTTGTTTGTTTGAGTTTAGTCACGTGCATTGTGTCACGTGGAAACATACTATGGTGTATACCATGGTGAAGTAACTTCAAATCTTGATCTTCTTATGTCTATCGTTAAACATTTTTTTACAGCTGAAGGAGAGTACTAACAAACCAGATTAAAAAACAGTAATTATTTACACGACGCTTTTAAGCTCTGCTATCAGGTCTGAAGATAGTAGCTGCTGAAATTTCTCTTAATACCTAACGGTGATCATGAAATATATCGATTGTATTTATACTCGTAAATAAATATATACAGAATGGGGTTATTGTAAGCAAACAAAGAGATAATGACAAATGGTTTCCGGGCGTTACTCATCATGTAGCCCCTCATGTTTAATGCCAACAGAAAACTTCCCAAGAGAGAGAAAACAAAAAGATAAATTAGAAAAAGAAGCAAGAACCCTGATTGTTGCAGTTGCGTCTCAGCGACTACTCAATTCCGCAGTTTTTTAGATTTCTCATTTTGATTTGTCAACCCTAACAGGAGCAGTGTAGTCGTAGTACCATATTTGTCTTGGTGGATATTCAGTAGGTATTCTCATTTCCAGTGGGAATCTCTTACCGTATTCATGCTCGTTAGCAGCTTTGAACAAAGTAGGGTTCACGTTCTTCAAATCTTCATTGGCCTCTCTTATACTTTCAAGTTGTTTTTGTAATTGATCGTCTAGTTTTTGTTTCTTTTCTTTTCTTAATAAAGACCAAGCTTTAGTGATTGTTAAGTGTTTGATGTAGTCTTCATTACACAATTTGAGCAAACGAGGTTGTTTACGTGCTGCAGACATAACAGACAATTGTGTGATAATCTTTTGTGTCTCTGGGTTCAAAGCAGATTTGGTTCTCTTGTTTCTAACTTGTTGAGTGAACACTCTACTCGTCAAGCTCGAGCCTGAGGCCGTTGATGATATAAATGATGATCTTGCTGTGAACATTTTCTTTCCCTGATGTTTATATAAAGAGTTTTCCAATATATCCAACACTATCAAAGAGCTAAAATTGAATAATCTTGATCTTTAAATTATCAAATTTGTGTCCTCCACAAGTCATCAGATCTCTCTTATTCTCATTCTTGTCATTCTTGCAATGTCTCTCTTCTCTCTTGTATGTTCGTTTTTTTCACTCTTTTTTTCTCGTATTCAACTTTTAGAATGCACACGACTTTATTTTAAACATAGATTATGTCATTATTTTTATATTTTTTTAATATTTGTGGCTAGTATGTGGCTGATATGTTTTTTTAAGTGGCGCAGCTTAGATGATTGCCGCAGCACAGCCATTTGAAAGACTGGAGTAGCTAATTTGACATGATAATAACCAGTTTATAACATATCTTCTAATTAATGAAATGCTGACGGAGTTGAAACGTTTTTCATATCGTAATTTGCCTTTGGAATGTACACCATTTGAGAAAGTTTATAAAGTATGTCTTTAAATGATTTGACGAGATCAGTTTCGGCAGGAAAATACTCAGCAAACAACCCGTTTTTACAGTCATCTCAGGAAGAACAGCATGAACGGCATCCACAACAATTGGGCGTTTCAAATTCAGAAACGAACTTGAATTATCAACAGAGTTTGACACCGTCGGTAGCAGCAAATGGTGGTGCTGAAAGTCCAACTTTGAGTTTATTGTCGCAATCTCAAACCACTGTTTCATCTCCTACATCAGGTACTTCTCAGAGTTTTGCATCTTCCATTCCATTAATTAACATAATTCCACCTCAAATCGATAGACCACCCTTGCCTCCACCGCCTCCTATATCAGCTTTGCGTGCAAATTCTTCACTCAGCTTATTTTCAAGTTCCCTAGGAAAAGTTTCCCCTTCCAGAGATACATTCAACACTGAGTCACATGAAAGTAGACCAGAAAGTCACGGTAATAACCATGAATTGACTGGTATGCTTGACCAACTTTCAATTCATGACCCCGTTACAGATAATAATCTAACTGATAATGTATCAGATGCTGGTGATACCAACTCGAGCCATACCGATACAAATGATGCTCACCAAGATCTGACAGAGATCAACCAACACACCGTCGTAGATGAGAATCAACAAGAGTCGCAAGACCGACTACTCAGTATAAGCCTTCAAGAGGAAGAGGAATTTTTGTCCAAGATGCCTCCAAGTCCCAACTATACCATTGAGCCATCAGTTGGAGAGCTCAGCGTTCCCAATAATAAAGCAATAGACTTTCTAAGTTTGAACGAAAGTAGGCCTGATGAAGATCCTCCTGAATACTCAGAGATGTCCCCAGAGATGGAGAGCTTAATATTAAGACCCCATTACTCTCAGACTGGGGGTCACGTACAAAATCCTGATAATCAACCACTACCGCTACCAAATCGTCCCCCTATAAGGCCTCTTCGTCCATCGAGACAGCAAAGTTCGTTTCCTAATTTTACTCCTCCGCCTCAAAGAATACTGAACCCATATGTCCAGCAACGGCCACCTATACTACACATACCGCATTCATCTTCGTTCTCAACCGCATACTCAGCACCTAGTAGCCCAAATGGGTTGTCATCCGGATTTATAAATGGTCCAATTCCAGTTCCTGGTTCGCCTTACCAGTACAATCGACCAAATGTGATATATTCTACGGGAATTTTAAACAATGCTACATCTGGTGGACATAATATACTTGCTCCTCCGGTTCTACCAAAAAGAAATCGTCGCTCGTCATCATGACTTGTTTTGCTCTGTACTACTGAAAGTTTAATCTTATTTTCTTGAAAAGATTCGGTTCTCAGCAGGATGATGTCTCGTGTGATACTTTTTGGAATAAAGAAGCATTTCATTTATTATAAGCGAGTTCTATTACTATCTGTTATCTGAAGCGAACTTTCACTTTTCTGTCTGGCTCAATCCCAGGCTGCTTCAGTTTAAATTGCAAATGTTGATTTACTTGTTCGAAATCGATTTTCAAAGCAGTTATTGTTAGCGATCTACAATATGCGTCTGCAAAGATAGCAAGACACATCGTTTACTGTAGGTTACGATGATTCAAAAATAATTGTATAATAAAGCCATACTATTACCAATTTTAATTCCTATTTAAAGCATTGTTAAATATATCATTCTATATACAGATTAAATTACATTTAGGATCATAATTATTTATTCCTCTTTTTTTGGAATCTTTTTATTTGACATGCAAATACCAAGAACCAAAGACACTGCCGAAAGTGCAATTGCAAAATAAAACACATTATGTAAAGAGTGAACACACTGTTCTTTAACAAGCAACTGGTCCTCTTTGCTTAGTAGCGTGATAGCGTTTGTGTTTGAAATAACTTCTTCGAGATTTACTTGCGGTATTAGATGTTGAATTTGTTGTAAATTCTTTTTTAAAGTAACATTGTAAATCAATTCGGAAAATTGATTTCCTAAAGTACCACAGATATTTCTCATTGTGTTTGTAAAACTTGTAACCAAAATTGTTGAACCTGGAGTTTTAGGTGCATGTAATTGGGCACTGATGTTACTAGGTTGCATCAATAAACCAAAACCAATACCTGGAAGAATTAAAAGCCCGATTCTTTTTCCTAAACCTGTGTGAACACCAAAGACTAACAATGCACCACAACCTGATGTTAACATGATTCCAGAAATCACAGAAAATAATTTCAAGTTTCTAGTTTTTTGAACTAAAACACCACAAATAACAGAAGTTATTGAAGTTGAAATCATAAACGGAAAAAGACCCAAACCTGCATGAAGTGCGTCTTCGTTTCTGACAATTTGTAAATAAATTGAGTAGTAAGCCATAACACTGAAAACTGCGGCAAACCCACATCCAAGTTGCATAACTGGTGCCAAAATCTTGAATGTCTTGACGATTTCCCATGGAATCAAAACAATTTTAGGATCTGCAAGTTTAAAATTCCAAACAAAAAAAGCAATAAGTAGAACACCACCAATAACAAAACAACAAATGACTTCAGCAGTTTTCCACTCATTTTTGGCTCCACCAAAAGTAATAGCTAATAAAATCAACACAAGAGCAGAAATCATCAAAAAGCTCCCAAGATAATCAATACTTTTCAACTTCTCTTTAAAATTTGATTTCGGATTAGGTGGTCTAAAAGTAAAGCAAAACAGTGGAATAGCAACACCACCACAGCACAAGTTAATGTAGAAGCACCATCTCCATGTAACATATTTTGTGAAAAGACCACCAATAATTGGACCTAAAACAGTTGCAACAGAGAAAGTCAAAGATAAAGCGGAGAAGACAAGTGGTCTTTTTTGAATAGGAGTAACTTCTGACCCAATAATAAAAGTGCACGCCTGAATACCAGACGCACCTAAACCTTGTATAGCTCTTGCCCCGATTAACAAAGACATTGAATTACTTAACGCACAGATCAATGAACCAGCCTCAAAAATAAGCAACGCAGCTAACATTGTCCATTTACGTCCAAAAATAATTGAAAACTTTCCCCAAGCTTGTGCAGTACAACCAACAGCTAATAAAAAAGCAGAAGTAATCCATAAAACTTTTGGAAAATCATGGAAATGGGTTGCCACCTCTGTTAAAATGGTCATGGTAATTGTCTGATCTAGAGCAACTAAAAAGATACAAATAAAAGTCGCTCCAAGACACAACACCAATTGAACTCCAGTCAAATAGAAATCTTCTCTTTTATTACCGTCACCCGCATCACTTTCTTTGAACACTTTTTTATCATTTTCAACATTTTCAATATTTTTTTCTATATCAATAGATGTTGTGGACTCATTTTGGCCTAAAGCCGGCTTTTCATCGTCACTCATTATAAATTGCAATCAAGATCAGTATTGGTTTTATATGTTTTAATTTAATTTTTTGTTAGTTGAAACTTTCAGTTGTCTTAAAAACCATTCAAACTGTTCCTCGTAAAAAAGTAGCTGATGGATCCTTATTTATATTTGAGTCTGTTATGGTGTCAAGCTAAATGACAAAACGCATCATCTGAAGCTCCTTGAATTTCGGACCGAGCTCTGCCAAGCGCGAGAATAAACGGCTATAACAGCAAATTATGCACTCGCACCGCTTCAAAAATATCTTAAATCCGGATTTTAAGTCCAGAAAGTGGCATATTGCCGGAAACGAGCATTTAGCTAGCTCGCTAAATTCGGCGTTGGGCAATCTCACAACTTTATCCATATCGGTTTTCAAGTTCTTCCATGTATAGAATGTTTTCCAAGCTTAATATCATCCATTTTTAGTAACGTTAATGTTAATCATAAATTTTAGACTAAGTTTTTTAGCTTTGTCAAACGCGTAAAACAAAGCGCAAATATTCTAAGGGCTAGCAAGTTTCTTTCATCTTTCGCATGTTACCAGCAGTTGTGGTGTATAAAGCTGTTACTCATGTGCATAGATAAAAAAAAGCCCTTCTCAGTCTTTGAAGAAAATTCCGAAAACTCAGCCACCAATACATACTAACAATAGTGACTGATTAGAAAGTTTTCGTAGAAACCTTATTTGAGTTTTTCACGAGATTGTGGGCTGTGCGTTACTCAAAAAAGTTTTCATTTACGTTCGGTGTACCTTAGTGCAAGATGACCGAATGGAGTTAAGAAAAACTTATCGTATTTCGCAGATAATCTAAATAGTGGTAAAATTTTACTATACAAATTTGCAAGAGCTGTTCAAAATTTTATATGAAATTTTCCGTGGGATCAAAAACATTGGATATTACTGGCTTCATCACTAAAGAAAATGTAGTACCTAGTAACTGATTAAAAAAAGAGGCTGTGATTAATTGCATCTTAGAAAAAGAGAAGCTAGTGAGGTAGTTCTTTTAAAAACCTTATCTAGATTTCAAATACTATTAGCATAATCTATTAAAACGCTTTGTGAATCAGGTTGAAGTTGTTTTCTTTAACCATAAACACTATATGTATCCTTGTTGCGCGCAGAACCACTGGAACGTTGTATCCTGCTTTAAAAATCACTTGCAAAAACCTAAGTAAAATGAAGTGGAAAAAATATGATCACATTTATTCCCTTATTTATATTGAATCCTTGAATAGACAAAACCTCTGTTTTACTGAACGATGATTAGGAACCAAAGAAAACTCAATATATTTTTGAGACTTTATACAAAAGCTTTTAATAAAAATTTTGTACTAAAGCTGTACCTTTTCACTTTGAAAATTTTTGGCCAAACGCTTTCGTTCACAGAGTGAATCACTACAAATTAAAGCCGAGAAAGTAACTATACTGCATTTACAACATTAGTCATTGTTCCACCTCTATTATATTTTTTTCTTCTTACAACTGAAAACAGAAACTTTTCGGTCTTTTAATCTTCTTATCAAAAACTATAGCTCTTCAATGTTCTATCTTTTTATCCTGTAAAGATTATGACAGATTTAACTAATAGTCTCATAGCAATAACACATGATAGCAAGCATCTTATTTAAAACTCTTCAAGTCCAACTTATGAAACGTGGTAACTAAAAGTTAATGAGCTTTTTGTTTTCCTCTAGCTTCTTGATATTTAAGAAGCTTTCTATACATTGTGGTCAGAGAATAGACAGTATGTATTGGTGTGTGACTTTTATGGGTTGAGAAACAAGTTTCAAGAGAGCAAATATCTTATATTTCAAAGCTTTCACGTGCATTCGATGATTCAAAAAGTCTGTTTTTTGTTGCACTTTACAACCAAACAGGTTTTGAAGACCCATAACATAAAATGCATTTAGCTATAGATAAACTTTTTGTCTAGTTAGTAATGCAAAAAGTTTCAACAAATGTTTCTGATTTCAAGAAAACCTTATCATTACTATGATTAATATGCTTGGTGTGTTTCATATATGTGTTGTTGCTGGTTGTTAGATGCAGTTTTTTCCAAATTAAAAGAAGATTGTTTAACTTCTTGTAGGTACAAAAGATTTTTTTCTTTAATCACCCTTTAAAAACTTTTTTTACGTTATTAAGAATCGGCTTTGCCTTTATTCTGAAATAATTTACCCTCCAAAGAGTTACGTAAAACCAACTATAGTTTTTAACTTCCAGAAATAATGAGATATTTGATGTCTAATATAGATGTATGGTGCCTCAACTCAGCAACCTATCATCATACCAATGTAGATAATATCAACCAAGACTTGGTTACTTATTCTGGACCAGGATAAAAAGTAGTAAGTAGTAATAATCTACGGTTTGGAAATTGATTGAATGTTAGATATATAAAGAATAGCTTCTATTCAGATAAAATTAACCTAAATAAGATTTTTTTAAAACTAGTAGTGATTAAAAAGGAACTCTTTTCTCGATGATCCTTCTAAGATCTTTTATAACGAGATCCATGAAGAACCTTATTTTATTTTACTGGAATATATGGCCCACTGAATAACCAAATATGATCCAGTGAGAATTTTTCACCTTCAACTGTTCTAACCACAAATCATTGACTAACACAACTTCGCCTCCTTTAAAATACAATAAGCACATTGTTCAGTTGTTTTCATGGAACGACTTTTACACTATCGGCTTTCGGCTTTCATCCAAATAGAATAAATCAGTTGTACCATTTTCCAACTGACCACACCATATTCATATTGATAACACCACCTTTCGGTTAGTCGTACCGCAAAATGCAATAACCATTGTACCAACATAATACCCCAACATTGTCAGCTTCACATTAACAACACGTAGTACCGATAAATAAAATTAATCAATTAACCATCATAGAAATCAACTATCAACTTACTGGCTCTGAAAGAGTAGTCAGTGTTGAAAGTGATTTATAAATTATTTATCCTTAACATAACATCTTGCTCATAAAAGTATGATGTTTTGACAAAAAAGATGATCAAAAAGATGATCAAAAAGTTCTGACAAAAACTAATAACTACTTGAATCTTACTAATTAAGATTCTGAGCACCTGAGAAGTTTTGAATTGCAATTTGTATAGCGTAATTTACATACCTTCAATATTATTTTACTAAAGAAAGAAGGATTACATTCAAATTATGTCTAAAACTTGTTAATTTCAGCAAATTTGTACTAAGATGTTGTACAAATGTAGCTTGAATTTCAATTGGTGTTGAATATTCTGCCATATTTTTTAACTAAATAAGGGCGTGTGGCGTAGTTGGTAGCGCGCTCGCTTAGCATGCGAGAGGTCTTGGGTTCGACTCCCAACTCGTCCATTAATTTTTAATTCTCTAAGTTTAAATTTTTACCAACTTTAATTTTTGGAAGATTGTTTTTGATAATCCTTAACTTGAATCTTACGACCAATACTGCTTCAATGAGGAAAAAAAAATTCAAAAGCTTTATACTAAACTGTCACAAGGATCATTAATTGAAGCCATGCATTTCACTCATGATTTTATTGATAGCAATTATAAGCTGATAAGAGTTCTATTCAAATACTTCCCAATTTGGAAGCTGGCGATTAATATTTTTCAAGGCGGTGGTTCTTCTCCGTCTTTTAAAGTTAAATATCATTATGTTTTTTATATACACTGGGATGAAGCATTGGTGCCATGAACTCATTTACACCACTCATAGTACACTCCATAATAAGAATAAAGACACAAAAAGTATAAAAATTTTTGTACTGGCATTAAACTTATTCATTTGGGTATGGTGATGATAGTGATGAATTTCCGATACCTAACAATTTAACATGCGATGAGTGGGTGGTTCCCGCATTAGGAAACTCTGCTTATCTTTGGAAATTTTATTTGTTCATCTATTTGATGTAAATTAAAAGCCGAATGTAGCACAATCAAATATGATGTGTATAAATATAAGTGGAGTTGCTGTATAATTACTTGATGTTTCTGCTCACCCATATCTTTACTTTTTAAAAAACATTGAATTTAACTCAAGTATCAAATTTAAAATCGCTAATAAAATGACTATTCAATCAACAGAACCTTCTTATATCTTTCAAAGAAAAATCAACGACAAAGGTTTGTTATGTGTTGGTGCAACAGAAGATGGTAAACACCTAATTTTGGAAGATTCCAAAACCAAAGAAAAAAAAGTCATCTTTGACGCTATTTCGGGTGCTGCTGTCTTGTCCTTAGGTCATGGTGACGCTGAAATCACTGATTTGATGGGAAAGTATGCTAAAGAGTCCGTTTACACTTTCGGTGCTTACTACGCTAACCATGCTGCTGAAGACTTGGGTAAGTTCTTATGTGAAAAGTCTGAAGGTGCTTTCGCCTCTGCCTTATGGACCGGTTCTGGTTCAGAAGCTAACGAAAACGCTTTAAAGATCATGAAACAATATCACCTGGAAAAAGGTGACACCAAAAGATACAAGTTCATCTCCAGAAAACAATCTTATCACGGTTACACTATCGGTACCTTATCAATTGGTGATGGTTCAAGAAAATACCCATTCAAAGACATCTTGTTGAGCGACGACCAAACACCAAAGATCTCAGCTGTTTACCCATACAGAGGAATCAAAGAAGGTATGACCGAAGCCGACTACTGTAAAGAGCTTCTTGACGAGCTAGAAGAAACTTTCATCAAGAACGATCCAACTAAGGTCGCTGGTGTCATCATGGAGACTGTCGGTGGATCTACCATTGGTACTCCAACTCCACCTAAGGGATACTTGGACGGTGTCAAAGCCATCTGTAGAAAGTATGGTGCTTTGTTCATGTTGGATGAAGTCATGTGTGGTCTAGGTAGATGTGGTTACCCATACACATTCATGGATCCAGATTTCGGTTTAACCACTGGTGGTCCAGATATCTGTGCTGTTGGTAAAACCATTGGATCAGGTTTTGTTACACTAGCAGGTTTGTTAATCTCACCATTGGTGAAAGAGACCTTTGAAAACGGTTCAGGATACATTTTAGGTGCACAAACCTATCACTCACACGATTTCAACTGTAGAGTTGGTTTAGCTGTTCAACAGAAGATTTACAGAGACAACCTGATCGAAAACGTTAGAGAAACAGGTGCATACTTGAAAGAGCAATTGCGTCTCAAATTGAAAGATTCCAAGATTGCAGGTGATGTTAGAGGTGCCGGTAACTTCATAAGTGTTGAGTTTGTCAAGGACAAAGCAACCAAAGAACCATTCTCACCAGAATTGAAAGTTGGTGGTGCAATTGCAGGTAAAATCTTCGAAAGAGGTATGACTTCTATGGGTTTGTCAGGTACAATCGTTTCAGAGGATAACAAAGACGGTAGTGTTACTTGTTACGGTGATCACGTGACTGTTGCTCCTCCTTTCATTTTCACTAAAGAAGATGCTGATTTCATTTCAGCCACTGTTGCTGATGCTGTCGCTGACTTTGAAAGCCAGATGGAAGCTTAGAACTGCATTAAACCACTACACGTGACTGACTTATAGGCAGATAGATTTCCAACTTTCAGGAACATAGTTTTTGTATTAACGGTAGACAACTCACTATGTAAATCAAAGAGAACCCTAAGAACAAACTACACTCTCCGTATTGTATTTAACCACTTTTTTCTTTATGTACCTCTGAAAGAGATGATTCACTAGAATTTGGTAAACCGTTGCATGATTCACATGTAAGCGCTTGAACGCTCTTGTATCTAGCACAAATACCAGATTAGATAAGCAATAACGTACATAGCGTCGAACAAAACCCGCCAAGGGTCGATCGATTCTCACCCCATTCCCGCGCGCATCTCGATTGCATATCAGCGCTTCTCGCCAGATTGAGTGCAGTCGAGAAGCGCAGGTTTCACCGACAGGCACAATTGCCGCCTAGAAAACGTTGGCATCAGCGGCTTAGATTTGGAGTGAATTACCGCTTTAGGAAGTACCGATCTGAGTGTCGCAAGTGTCTGCGATTAGATTGTGAAAATAGATCCCGCTATCAGTCGGTGAAGTTTCATGGTCAAAGAGATATAAATAATGATCAGTTTCTCTTAGAGTATAAGCTTCGATTAGTACTACTGATACTTTGAAAATTAATTTAACTTCAGAATAGTATCAAGCTATTAGTTGAGATTCAAATCAAAGAATAATAGACATAAATTATATAGAAATTAACCATGGTTCAAGCAGAAGAAACATCTTACGTTTTCCAGAGAAAAATTAACGACAAAGGTTTGTTGTGTGTCGGTACTACTGAAGATGGTAAACACTTAATTTTGGAAGATTCCAAAACAAAAGAAAGAAGGGTCATCTTTGATGCTGTCTCTGGTGCTGCTGTCTCTTCCTTAGGTCATGGTGACGCTGAAATCACTGATTTGATGGGCAAGTATGCTAAAGAGTCCGTTTACACTTTCGGTGCTTACTACGCTAACCATGCTGCTGAAGACTTGGGTAAGTTCTTATGTGAAAAGTCCGAAGGCGCTTTCGCCTCTGCCTTATGGACCGGTTCTGGTTCAGAAGCTAACGAAAACGCTTTGAAGATCATGAAACAATACCACTTGGAAAAAGGTGACACCAAAAGATACAAGTTCATCTCCAGAAAACAATCTTATCACGGTTACACTATCGGTACCTTATCGATTGGCGATGGTTCAAGAAAATACCCATTCAAAGACATCTTGTTGAGCGACGACCAAACACCAAAGATCTCAGCTGTTTACCCATACAGAGGAATCAAAGAAGGCATGACCGAAGCCGACTACTGCAAAGAGCTTCTTGACGAGCTAGAAGAAACTTTCATCAAGAACGATCCAACCAAGGTTGCTGGTGTCATCATGGAAACTGTCGGTGGATCTACCATTGGTACACCAACCCCACCTAAGGGATACTTAGATGGTGTCAAAGCCATCTGTAGAAAATACGGTGCTTTATTCATGTTGGATGAAGTCATGTGTGGTCTAGGTAGATGTGGTTACCCATACACATTCATGGATCCAGATTTCGGTTTGACCACTGGTGGTCCAGATATCTGTGCTGTTGGTAAAACCATTGGATCAGGTTTTGTTACGCTAGCAGGTTTGTTAATCTCACCATTGGTGAAGGAGACCTTTGAAAACGGTTCAGGATACATTTTAGGTGCACAAACCTACCACTCACACGATTTCAATTGTAGAGTTGGTTTAGCTGTTCAACAGAAGATTTACAGAGACAACCTGATTGAAAACGTTAGAGAAACAGGTGCATACTTGAAAGAGCAATTGCGCCTTAAATTGAAAGATTCCAAGATTGCAGGTGATGTTAGAGGTGCCGGTAACTTCTTAACTGTTGAGGTTGTTAAAGACAAAGCAACCAAAGAACCATTCTCACCAGAATTGAAAGTTGGAGGTACAATTGGTGGTAAAATCTTTGAAAAAGGTATGACTTGTATGGGTGTGTCTGGTACCATTTACTCTGAGCCTAACGCCGATGGTTCTGTTACCTCATACGGTGATCATATTACTGTTGCACCAGCATTCATTTTCACCAAAGAAGATGCTGATTTCATCTCAACCACAGTTGCTGATGCTATTATCGAATTTGAAAATGAAATTGAAGCATGATTATGTTTTCTTTTCTATTTCTTGTTGTAGTTTGAATTTCTTGTCCATTTATAGTGTGTTTTTTTTTTTTTTTAATTCTCTATTTATTTATTCCGTAATTAAATTCTTTCCCGTAATGCAATCAGTAAAATCACTATTCCTTTTCAAATACCTCTGCAATCTGTCATTCAGGGAAATACCATTCCAAAGCTCTTTTCCATCCTTTATCGTAAGTTTTGGCATGCCATATTGTTCAATTGCCAATCCACTGGATAGTGTTCCAGCAACACTTGCAAATAACAAGTCTCCATCGCTTATTACATAGCCGGCTGCTAACGCACCAAGGAAAGCATTACCACATCCCGTAGGATCAACAACTTTGAAATCAGGCGATTGCTTATCAACGTGGTAAGGTGGGACCCATTTCTTTAGTTTTTGAGATAGGAGTAAAGCACCTAATTCACCACAACGTAGTACTATTGCACTCTTATCACTTTTCACCATGTATGGCAAAAATTTCTGGGCAATCTCTTCACAACCTTCTTTTGTGGTAGGTTCCGGTTTGTTGAAAAAAGCTGCACATTCTGCACTATTTGGCGATAAAATGTCAACCATGTGCAAAATTTGTGTACACTGATCAAATTTAGCAGGTGTACAATCATCTGGGATTGGTTCCCATATAATAATAGGCTCATCATCTCTAGATGATCTTAATTCTTTTAAAATTTGAGCGCATCTTTCAGGCGAACAAAGTAAGTGATATGAAGCTGATTTTAGCATATGTCTATGCTGGACTAAATCTGATGTATCGATTCTCTTTTTGGGTGTCATGTACTCAAATTGTCTAAACTGTCTTTCCTTATACCCATTCCAACCTCTAGTACATTTTCTACTTGGATCATATCTGAATATAGCTCCAGAATTCCAACTCTCCAATTCTTTCAAGATTTCAGGTGGACAGTCATTCCCTATATCAACAATCCAAGCAGCTTTTTTCGATCTCTTTGTGCCCAATATTATACAAGCCCCAACAATGGCAAAAGATCCACCCCCTCCAAGAACGTTATAGTATGAATCAGTACCTGTATGAATCTCATCAATGATAAACATGCCCATGGAGGTGAAAATGGGCGTTGGATAATGATCAACTTGACTGTCTCTGAATATCAAATTTTCAATCTGCTGCTCCATTATTTACTCTCAATATCTCAGTGATTTTTGTATTTTTATTGACTGTATGTAATAAGTAATTCAGATGACACCAGATCGGCCTATGATAGACTTTTTGCAAAAAAAATGCTATTCCTACCGATTGTTTTATCATCAGCATGATTATAAAAAAAATAAACTTTAAAATAAAATACTAAACAAGTATAAGTTATAAATAAAATAAAAAAAATAAAGCTCCGAGACGGGGAATTGAACCCCGGTCTCCCGCGTGACAAGCGAGAATTCTAACCACTAAACTATCTTGGAATTTGTTGTGCTTTTAAAAAAGTTAGTGTTTATATAGTGTTGATTTTCAAGTTACAATAATTTTTGGAAGTATTCAAGTTTGTTAAATTATTAACCCTGTTTTACTCAACTTAAACAATATTTGAGATCTGAATGTTAGTCAATATACATATTTTGGAATCTGAAAAATATGATGCAAACTGAATTTAATTGTTTAGAATTGAATGGTCACATAAAATTGGTCAAAGAAAGAGTTTTTGTTTATTTTCTTTTTAGCTTTTTATTTTTTTATTTTTTTATTTTTTTATTTTTTTTTAGGATCAGTAAGTTATTCAAGAGTAAGTTTGGACATATGATACTTACAATGAGCAACCATATTATTCTACCAGCTATAAGTAATAATCACCAAGTGTATTGCTCACTTATTCTGTGATATAGGTGAGTAGAATAGCAAATTAGAAGTGGTATCTTGTTTATCGCAATTGAGTTTTCTTTGGGAAAGTACTAATTGTTGTTTTTGATTTGTGGTTAGAGTAGTTACACTAATTTGCAATAAGTAATCAATGAAAGGTTTTTTTTGTCTTGTATAAGACAGAAAGAAAGTGAACATGGATTCAAACAAAATTCTACTTTTGTGTACAAAGCAAGTTGGCTCAATTTTTGCACCAACTTCCAAGATTGGTTTGAATCAATTGCTCTCACATCTTGTTAGTAGTTTGCAGTGATGAATTTTCAGAGGACTCAGATTTAGTAGATGTTGTTTTAGAGAAACAGAGATCAATAAACATTGTTTTACCACAGCAACCGTTTTTACCAAAACCTGTAGCTGGATGTTAATTTTTTAACTTTATAGAATAACGACAAGCAGGTGTTGAAATATTTCGTTATTCATCTAATGTGACAGGTTTCAACTTCTGGAGGATTTAGACATACTTCTCCGATTGACAGCTTGAATGTGATGCTGAAAAATGAATCAAGTCTACTAATGCCAGAGCCTATAACATTGGTTATACTGCAAACAAGATGTTGAGAAAATTAGGTTAATTTTTGCAATCTTAAACTAGTGAGTGGCTAAAAAAATACAAATCTACCAACGCTTCAGTGAGCCATGCAAAATTGTGAAAATTTCAAGGGTTGAAGGAAAGTTATGAAACAGAATAATTAAAGCGCCTTACGAAAGTGGTGATCTGTGATGTCAAACATGTGTTAAAAATCTGAGTGAAGGCTAAGTTTCAGACAACTGTCTGTTCTGTTTGAAGATACTCAATTGAAAGAATCCAATCTATCTGTGGGCTTGCTTGAACTACTAATTGAGTGGTAAAAGAGTCGTAAGCAAAGAAGCTAACAAAAAGGTAAATCAACTAACTTGTTGAGTTAGAAAATAAGTCAAGTGCACTAAACTGTTGGTAGACGTTTACCGCTTGAATACAAATTGAAGGGTGTTTTACAGTTACTATGATATTGAAGCATAACAAGCAGTCAATAGCGCATTTTAGCATGATGAATGATACCATGCAACTTTAACAATTCTTTGAATAGTGAGTTTTCTCAAAATACGAATGAAAACAAGTTGTATTTTTTTGCGTAATCGAGGATTACTTGTCCTTTTTACAAGGTTGTTTTCCTGTTCAATCCATTATCTAAAACATATTGTATAGTTTTGTTAATCTTTCATTTCTTCGAAACCACTACAGTTTCATTTTCACACCGTTTAATGTCCATCACTAGCTCGCCTATTGTAGAATTTCATTAAAAATTGGCTTACAACTTTCTCGACACAATCGTAAATTACTTTACTCTCATTTACAATTACTTAAGTTTGAATTGGCTAATTAAACTAGTCACTTTTTTGATTGAAATTTGAGATATTTGCTCGATGCTTTAATCAACCCATGGGTGAGTTAAATTTACTTTATGTAGATTCAATTTGGGTGTTTAAAATAATAAGGAGCTGAACTACATTTTGATTTGAAGGCAATACGGGCATGAACCACTTTGCAGGATAGTTGACATCAACACTGACACGAATTATTACAGTTTAGACACACAGCAACAGGGTTTGAAATGTCGTTTAGAACAAAAAAATTGAACTGTACTTTGTTTGAGTGATTGATTTTGAAAACGCACTCTTTTGCGGAAGGAAATTTATTAGAATTTTAGATACTACGAGGTACCGGGTTAAGTAGATCATTCAGCGATTAGTGATGAAAAATGGTTACAAAGAACAACAAACTGTGCTGAGAAACGGTACATGTGATTGTGAACTAGTGGCAGTGAGCGAAGTAGCAACATGGGTTTTATCGAAAACTACAATAGATCAATTGAAATTGATATTGACGTCTAAAGGAGGAACGCAGACACAAAAGTTTCTAGAATGTGCCATCTTGAAACGTGAATAAAGGTTACAGTTATCAAAGATTATCTTACTCTCCGTGGAACGAATTTTAATACGTATATTCTAATCTCCGAATGGAGGTGCTTTGAGGTGAGATCGAGGAAAGGAAAAAAAGGAAATATACGGAGACGGTACAGTACAGTACAGTACAGTACAGTACGAGTCAAACAAACGGCTTTTACAGTTTCCAGGGTGTTACATGCGAAAGTTTTTGCTACATTAGATTAGATTCAACAAAAGGTAAAATGTAACTGTAAGGGGAAGGAAGGAAACACCAGTGAAAGTGGTGGATAGAACTCACAATCTTGGATGAATGAGTGGGGTTTATCAAGTGGAACAGGAGTTGAAGATAAGATAGTGATTGAGGTGGGATGCGGAATACTGCGATAGTAAACAGCATTTGAGAGTTTAAAAACACGTCAACAAGGATTTATACAATAATACAAACACAATACCATACAATAACAGTATGAGACCGATTAGTCCTATCTCTTTGTTCAAAGAGGGATTGAGTATAGTAAAGAAGAGAACAGTATAGTAGTGTTCAAGGCTAATTGAATTAAGGGAAGGCACTGGCTAGTTGCTGGTGTGGCGAGTGGGCGAGCGAGTGAGGAGCGCAAGGCTGGGGCTGGGGGCAGGTTGTCGAGAAATAAAGACATAAAAATGCCTATTTGGGAAGTAAAAATCGAGGAGTTTTTTAGATGAGTGAGTGCTGTGCACACGTAAAGTGCCGGCTCTGATATTGCTCGTGCTGGATGTATCATGGTGTATGTGTAACTCAGAATAGTATAGAGTAGAGTGGGATGTACTTACATAGAGCAGAGCAGAGCAGAGTATAGTAGAGTAGAATGGTGCTCGTTGATATATATTATATATACAGACAGACACAGACAATTGTTAGTAAGAGACATAATTGCACATACTCACACCTGTGCACTGGGTACAAGTATTTATTTTAGTTTCTCTCGTTGCTTTTGTTTTGATGCTTGTGCCTGGAAATTCCGCTTCGCTGCGAAATCACTACGCTGCGTAGTGTGGTCCGCCTCCCGCCTTCCGCAATGCCAACCAACCTCTGCCCTGCTGTCCTCTCGGGACGCCTACTCATCCCCGACTGTCAAAACACACACACACACATACCAACAACAACTGTCCGGTCCCGCTCAACTCGAGAGCTTCTTCAGTACGTAATTATACGTATTTGTACGTATTTATATGTAACCGTACATAACTATACAGCCGCATATTAATATCTTTCCACTCCTGTTTCTTAGCTCAGCTCGTCCGGCGTACCATGAACAATAAAACATTCATCGCTTTAGTTCGTTGATTGGCTAGAGATAAACGTTGCCGCATCTTAGATTACCAATAAAACAGTAGCCGCGCGGCTATTATATATTATATATATTTTATTCTAATAATTATAAACAAGAAAATTCATTCCTTTTTCCACTACATATTTTGTAACGGAATCACCCGAGAACGGAGTACTTTTCTTTCACTCGCCCCGGCCGTCACCACCACCACCACCACCACCACGACGCTCTCACTCATCAGACCGCCTCGGATGATTCACCGCAGCCCGCAGCGCATCACAATGCAGTGCACGCATTACAGCACATAAAAAGAAAGAAGAATTAAAAGCTCATCGACAAAAGCGACAAAATCGACACTTGAGTGACTGAAAAATTCACTGTTCCAATGTGAAAAATCTCCACGAATACAACAATTACAACAATTACAACAACGGCTTTACTTTTACTAAGAGCATGACAAGATTCATCTTGTCAATTTCTGGTTCTCGATGATGATGATGATGATGATGATGATGATGATGATGATGATGACATACATGGTTGAGTAGTGTCACTTTATGCCACTCCTTTGAATCACACTCTCACACTCTCACACTCTCTCTTAGCTTAGTTTCTCTTTTGACTCTTTTGATTTGTTTCTCAACTATAAATATCCGTCTATTTATCCAGTTGCAAAATTTCCACACATCAGTGATTTGAAAACGTTTTACTCTTTTACTTTTAATTTTTCCTTTTCTTTTCTTTCTTTTTTTCTTTCTTTTCTCTTATCAGTCAACTATCTTTATCACATACAACAATAATCACAAAATGGTCCAACCACAAGAACCAGAATTCGAACAAGCTTACAACGAATTATACTCAACTTTAAAAGAATCTTCTCTTTTTGAAAAACACCCAGAATACGAAAAAGTTATTCCTGTTGTTTCAATCCCAGAAAGAATCATTCAATTCAGAGTCACTTGGGAAGATGACAATGGTGTCTTACAAGTTAACAGAGGTTACAGAGTTCAATTCAATTCTGCTTTAGGTCCTTACAAAGGTGGTTTAAGATTACACCCATCTGTTAACTTATCAATCTTGAAATTCTTAGGTTATGAACAAATTTTCAAGAATGCTTTAACCGGTTTATCCATGGGTGGTGGTAAAGGTGGTTCTGATTTCGATCCAAAGGGTAAATCAGATAGCGAAATTAGAAGATTCTGTGTTGCTTTCATGAAACAACTGGCTAGATATATCGGTCAATTCACTGATGTCCCAGCTGGTGATATCGGTACCGGTGGTAGAGAAATTGGTTACATGTTTGGTGCTTATAAACAAATGCAAAATCAATGGGAAGGTGTCTTGACCGGTAAAGGTTTATCATGGGGTGGTTCTTTAATTAGACCAGAAGCTACCGGTTACGGTTTAGTTTACTATGTCGAAAAAATGATTGAAAAAGCTACTCAAGGTAAAGAATCTTTTAGTGGTAAAAGAGTCGCCATTTCAGGTTCAGGTAACGTTGCCCAATACGCTGCTTTAAAAGTTATCGAATTAGGTGGTACCGTTGTTTCATTATCTGATTCTAAAGGTACTATTATTGCTCAAAATGGTATTACTCCTGAACATGTTGCTGCCATTGCTGAAGCTAAATTAAAATTCAAATCTTTAGAAACTATTATTGGTGAATATTCTGCTTTCAAGACTAACTCTGTTGAATATATTGCTGGTGCTAGACCTTGGGTCCATGTTGGTCAAGTTGATGTCGCTTTACCTTCTGCTACTCAAAATGAAGTCTCTGGTGATGAAGCTAAGGCTTTAATCGCTGCTGGTTGTAAATATATCGCTGAAGGTTCTAATATGGGTTCAACTCAAGAAGCTATCGATGTCTTTGAAGCTGAAAGAAAAAACGCAACCACCGAAGGTGGTGCCATTTGGTACGCTCCAGGTAAAGCTGCTAACTGTGGTGGTGTTGCTGTCTCTGGTTTGGAAATGGCTCAAAACTCTCACAGAGTCTCTTGGACTACTGAAGAAGTTGATGCTAAATTGAAAGAAATTATGATCAACTGTTTCAACACCTGTTACGAAACCGCTCAAGCTTACTCTGCTGAAGCTAACAAATCAACTTTACCATCTTTAGTCATGGGTGCTAACGTTGCCGGTTTCATCAAGGTTGCTGATGCCATGAAAGACCAAGGTGATTGGTGGTAAATACGGTGTGAAGAAAAATTGTTGTACCGAAAAAAAAAATCAAATAAATAGTTAAACAACTTTTCTCCTCCTCCTTCTTCTACTCCTCCTCTTCCGCTCCCCATCATCTCGGTAATCACGTTCTGGATTAATTGATTACTGCTTCCATCTCGAGATATATATCATATGTATATACGTGTAACTTAAAACAAAATTTATACTACACCTCCATTTACTACACCTTCACTTACGGTATCCCTTCCGTGAATCTGATTGGTCAGTAACCGCCCAGATGCTAAAACAGAAATCATTGCCTTCGTTTCAACACCTCTGCACCATTTGGGAAGAGTGCTATTTTCTCAATGCCGACCCGACGCAGTCCATTTGCACCGTTTGTATAACCTAAACGAAAAGATTCAACTTGTCAAGACACTTTGTCATCTTTTCGATCATACATGTAGATGATTAAAATCAAGGGAAAGTCTACTTTTTAAACAATTTGAAATTTCAGATCTCAATTAAACAACTATTAAATAACATTGGAATCTTTTATCCCAGTGGCAAGTTTAACCTAAATCAACTATACGAGCAACAGAATATGTCTTACGCATCATCAGCAACTTGGACATCTTTTATCAAGTCATTAGCATCTTACAACGGTGACATTTCGTCATTGACTGCTCCACCTTTCATATTATCTCCAACTTCATTAGTTGAGTACTCCCAGTACTGGTCAGAACACACAGACTTATTATTGGAACCAAATTTTATCACTGCTTCTAAAGACAGTAATGAGCCTGTTGAATTGGCTAGAATGGTGGCTGTTACTAAATGGTTCATCTCAACTTTAAAGTCCCAGTATTGTACAAGAAACGAAACTCTTGGTGGTGAAAAGAAACCGCTCAATCCGTTACTAGGTGAACTGTTTGTTGGTAAATGGGTCGACGAGTCAAGTGATGGGAAATTAGGCGATACAGTCTTAGTCTCTGAACAAGTTAGCCACCACCCACCAATAACTGCATACGCTATTGAAAATAAGAAAAACAACACCATCTTAGAAGGTTACAATGGTATCAAGGCTTCAATGTCAACTACTTCGTTGAATGTTAGACAATTTGGTCATGCTATAATCGAGTATAAAAATTTGAATGAAACTTACTTGACAACTTTACCACCATTACATATTGAAGGTATACTAATGGCTTCACCATTTGTCGAATTGGAGCAAAAATCTTATATTCAATCAAGTACAGGCTATTTCACAGTCATTGAATATTCAGGTAGAGGTTATTTCTCTGGTAAAAAAAACACTTTTAAAGCTAGAATTTTCAAAAATGCTCAAGATTCAAATGATAAGACAAAAGCTTTGTATTCAATATCCGGTCAATGGTCAGGTGCTTCTTATATCATGAAGAATTATGGTACTCCAACTTCTAAGAATGATTTGTTTTTCGATGCCGGTAAAAGCGCCCCTCAACATTTAACAGTTAAGCCAATTGAACAACAACACGAATTGGAAAGTAGAAAAGCATGGTTAAAAGTTGCAGAAGCCATTAAAGTTGGTGACTATAATTTGATCCACCAGGAGAAATCATTGATAGAAAACAACCAAAGAGAATTGAGAAAACAAGAATTGGAAAATGAACAAACTTGGAAGAGAAGATGGTTCACAGAAGTTGATTACGCTAAAGATCCAAACTCCGATAAAGTTGGGTTCTTAAAATTAGCCGAATTGAGTGACCTTTCAATCAAGAATGTTCCTTCAGGTACTTTCAAAAAATCAACTAAAGATTTGGAAAGTGATTCAATGAAACATTGGAGATTTGTTCCTGAAAACTTGGATAATGAAACTGAGATAACTATTTAATGTAAAAATTATAATGTGTGTACTTTTGAATTTTTAATTTGGGTTTGTTATGATTTTTTGTGTGTGTTTGTTTTTTTTTTTCCTATTTTTTTTTCTTTTTTTTTTTTTAATATTCAGTTGATTTAATCCATTATGCGTCTTTGTTTTTCATGTTGGTTTTAACGGTGGCTTTGTACAGTAGTTTGAATCCATTGGGTCATGTTCGAATTCCACAGACGGTTACCACTATTTACAACAGCCGATAAAACTCGTAGTGTTTCAGAACGCTGCAAAGATAATGTATCTTTATATATTAATAGAAAAAAAAAAGAGAAAAAAAAAAGAATAAAACCGTAACTACACTCCTTTGCTATGTCACCCAATACCAAAATATATATTCCAGTGATTATTGAGAGTCAGTAACTGTTAGATCAGATGACGAACTGTTAACAGATTCACTAAAAGCTTCGTTTCTTATTGCTTGAATCCAAGGATCTTGTAACAACTCCACAGCAGTTAATCTCTTATTAGGATCTGTGTTTAAACACTTATGCAAGAATTCTAATCCCTGTTTACTCAACTGATCAGGACTTGGAAATTGAGGTAAATGCCCAGCTGCAATATGATACATAACTGCAAACTCGTTATCCAAATTAGACCATGGTCTACGACCAGTTGCCATTTCTAAAACACAACAACCTAATGACCAAATATCAACAGATCCAAATTTACCAGGATTCTCTCCTTTGATTGCTTCTGGTGACATGTACATTGGTGTACCTGTTATATTTCTTGTCTTTTTCGTATTAGTATTCAAAATTGAGTTTAATGCACTCATAGATGGATGTGTATTTGTTGGAGTTGTATTTGCAGAAGTATTAATTGGTGTATCTGCATTACTATTTGGAGTCGAATCATTTGTTGCTGTAGTTGCCATAGAAATCACTTTTGCAGATCCGAAATCAACATATTTAATAACACCCATGTGATCTAATAAGATGTTTTCAGGTTTGATATCTCTATGAACAATTCCAAATTGATGTAAATATGCCAAACCTTCCAACATTTGTAAAGTATAAAGTTGAATGACAGATTCATCTTCAATTCTACCATATTCTAACAAACTTGCTAATGAACCACCACTACAATACTCCATGAAAATATAAACTCTATCACGATGAACTTCAACACCAAAAAATTGAACAATATTTGGATGAGATAACATTTCTAAAACAGACATTTCTCCCTTAATTGCAGGAACAACAGTCTTAATAGATTGTCTATCTTGGAACTTGATTTCCTTAACTGCCATAGCTCCACCAGTATCTAAATTAACAGATGCAAAAACAGATCCAAAAGTACCACCTCCAATAAATTTACCCTTTTGCCATCTAATCGAAACAGATGAAAATGATGATGCTAAATATGTTAATAATTGATTTTCGGTATCATTATCATCCAAGACTCTTCCAACCGCTTGTTGTGCAACTTGCATTTCCCTTCTTTCAGTTTCTAGTTTGCCAACGCTATACATGATGTGTTGTCTTAATGAATTCAAACTTTCATCATCCATAGTGAACAAATCTTTACCTGAAACAGAACGGTAATTCATCATTCTCTTTTTCTCCAATTCTTTAGTTCTAGCACCCATAATATCAAAATGTGAAATTAACAAAGACATACATCCAGCAACTTTATCTTTCAATCTGTAAAATTTCTCACCATCCAGAGTTAAAATGTTGAATCCTTTAGTGATATCCATTGCAAATTCTAAAGCAGAAACACACCATCTAAATGTTTTAGGATCTGTAGGTATACAATCATCAACAATAAAACTCAACCATTCAATAGATAATTGAACCATTTTCAAAAGAACAGTTGAACGACGAACAGAATCAAAATTTCTGATTGAATCCCGACTTAGATCCCTCAAATACATAAACACACTGTTAACCAATTCTTGACAATTGTTGATGGACCTACATTGATTACGAACAGTGGTAACCGAATCAACAACAAAACAAGACATTTTGAAAAATTGTTTGGAAGTAATTTGTAACTCTCTTTGAACTTGAGGTAACGAACATCTTTTGAATTCACTGGAACCAACTGTATCACCAACACATTCTCTAAACCAAAGTCCACAATTTTCAAGTCTAGAGTTCATACCTCCTCTTGAAATTAACATAACTTTACCTTTATCCAAAGTATCAACGGTTATACCATCTATATCATATGGAATCACAACACCATCCCACATCATAGCCTTTGAAGGATAAACAACAAGAACATAATCATAAGTATCATCGTAAACTTGACCACTGTTATCCACAACATATCCATTTATAGTGAATGAATTATCTGCTGATGAGTCAACACGGTTATTGAGACTATTTACAACATCCAGATGAGACTTGGGCACTTTACTGAAATCCACACCTAAGTGAGTTGCATTCAAAATTTTGGAAACTTCTGAAGGTCTCGAGGCTAATGATTCAGAAGCAAAAATATAGATACCTTCATTAGCTAAAGTTGAACTATGATACAACGCATGATTGCTTTCTTTTAACATTTCCAAAAAAAGTTTCATCTTGGAACCATTTAAATTGTAAACAATTGAGTTTTGGAAATATTGAATTAATAAAAGACTGAATCTGAAGAATTTTCTTCTTAATTGACCGAAATTTTCCATCGCAGATGTATACCATCTAACCATTTTGTGTTTATCTATTGGAGTACCATCATAAGGAGGTCCTTGAGATTGTTGTTGTACATAATGATTTAATCTATTGACTAGTTTAGAAGTTAAAACACTAAATTGAGTAGCAACTTCAGATGCACCACCTTCAATATAGAAACCCATGTTTTGCAAAAACAACCATTCTTTTTCTAGTTCTTCTGGCTCTTTAAAAGTTCTAAAAGACTTTGATGATTTAGGAGAGTCTAGTAATTTTCTATTTAGCAAGAATAAATAATAGTGAACACATTCTAAGATGGCATTATCATAATCTGCATCCAAATAGTCCGGTAAAGAACTCCAACCATCTCTTGGAGCACAATAGTCCAAAACTGAGATTCTGATTTCTAGGGCTAAATTTATATACAGTTTAAAATCACTTAAAACTTGATCAATCATCATCATTGTTGGATTTTTCAACTTTCTAGCATACGAAAGTCTAGTTTTAATTAATTCTTTCATTAACTTAGCTGGGAACATAGCTAAAACGAACAAATTATCGACATAAGAAGGAAGACCCAATTTTTCAAAAAATGGTCTGTATTCTAAGTATGATTCTTTGGCTTTTATAGTCCAATGAGAAAACCCTTTAAAAAGACGTTTGTCAAAGACATCCTCAATGTCTTTCTCTTTCATTATTCTTTCCACGAATGATCTATCATCTTTGAAAATATGATCGTTATTTTGTTGTAATCCATTTTTAGGTGAATTTGCGTTTTCAGCTGAAGGAGAAGTATTATTCAAAGATTGATCGGCAATATTATCATTTGAATGTAATGGACGTAAAATATCGAAATCGTCATTTCCAACCCATTTTTTCAAAACATCTGATTCTCTTTCAATAGCAGATGCTACAGAGGTCCAAGCAACCAAAGCATTAATTCGACTTGTAAATTCAGGAGTAGCACATTGAGGTTTTTCATTTTCCATTTCTTTTAAAGTTCTCCATAACTCTTGACATCTTTCATATTTTTCTAAAATTTGATTAACTTTTTCACTTGCAAATTTGACTTGAGCTGCATAACTCAATGATTTGATTTCTTCTGGTATCTCTAATTTCAAATTTAAAATTTCTTCCAACGTCTCATCAACTAAAGCTCTATGATACAAGACTAATCTTTTCTGATCTTCTTCAGTACGACCATATAGTTTTGACCTTATTCCTAACCATAAATCTTCTTTATAAGATGCTCTTAAATAACTTTCACCTTCAACTTCGTTTAAAGGTTTGATTAATTTGGTCTTTTCACCAGTGACAACATCACCAGTCAACACGGATTGTAACATGGATTGCCATTCTAATCGCTCATTAATGTTGGCATTATCGTGTGGGTATTTCAATTGAACATCATCATTCTTGTTTAGTAAATCCAACAACACATGTGAATCAAAAGAATACTCTGAAGGTTTTTCCCAATCGTCGCCTGTCATGCCAATTTGCTGGCTTAAAGCTCTCAAAGCTTCCAATTCAGTTTGTTCATTGGTATTAAATCTCCCTTGATCACTCTGAATAGAATAATCCTGATGTACTTTGGCAGGAATCTTAATATCACCGGCGTCTTCATAATCAGGAATTGCGTCTGTAGTTTCGTCTTCCTCCTCCTCCTGTTCTTCATCATCATCAACTATATCAACAGACTTACTATAATAATCATCATTAACATGATACTTGTTTTTGTACTTAGTTATTCCTGTCAAGTACATCTTTTCTTGTTGCTGATATTGACGAGTATATTTTGTGTTTGAGTTGGATTGTAGAATTGCAGCATGTGGTCTGACACCCTCATTCAATTTTAAGTCCACCGCTTTGCTAGTGGATCCACTTTTTCCCACTCCATTGGCATTCAAGTTTGGATTGTTACCACCTCCACTATTAATATTATTATTATTATTATTATTATTATTATTATTATTGTTATTGTTATTACTACCGGAAAGTGCTGCTGTTCGTAGTTTTTGATAATTTGATACTGTTCTATTCAGCCTTGAAGAGTTGTGCGAAACTAATGATGGCTTGAGATGATGCATAGGAGCAACAGAAGTGCTTACATTTGCTGTCGTATTACCAATTATAGGACTTATATTTGTTGATGATCCAATTGATGCATGTTGTTGTTCTGTAGGGACGGTATTTTTATGCTTGAGCGGCGGATTGGATGTTGGATTCTGGGAGGAAAGCTTACCTCCCAAGGCCTCATTTGGTATTAAAACTGGAATCGAAGCATCTTGTTCCGACAAGAGGACATCTAAATGACTATCTGTTTCTGAATCATCTGGCCCACTCGCCGATGAGTATGGAGATGGGTGTTTTGTTGCGTAGTCCAAGATAAATCCACCAGCAGGATTGGGAGATGACAGTGGAGTCCCCTTGGGAGATATGATTATAGAAGGGGATCCTGTTAGTGACGGTAAGTTCAGCTTGAGATTGCTCCGTTTGGCTCTCAAAGTCTGAGGGGAAATACGCTCAGAAGGTGGCGTTTTCGAACCATTTGATACAGCACCATCTGCCGAATTCACTTGATTGTTGTTACTTTCAGACGACATCTCTTATTGCTTATTATTGTCTAATAAAAATGTTTTTTCACCAGCGATAAGGAGAAAAAAAAAACACAATACACTAAGAAGTCAAGCCAATGTGTGATAGCAACCAGACTCGCCCCGTCTCGTGATAATGCTTCTTTAAGCAATTTCTCTTGTTGTGTGTCGTATGCTGTATCTCGATAGACAAAAACAAGTCAATCTATCTGCATAAACAAGCATATATCTGTTCAAATAGAATAAAACAACATAACACAATCCAATCCACAAGACACAAGAATGCTGAAAAGGCAACTATTGTGTCTTCTCTCTCAAATATCAATCAAGTGAGCACGCCAAAAAAAGAGAGGAAAAAAAAAAAGTGTACCTGCGGATTTACTCAAGTTTGGAATTTGTCGGTGGAGACACAAGATGATGAAGACAAGTTGGTGTTTACAGGTTTGGGGTTAAGAGGGCAAGATGGAGTTATATGAATGGATCAGAGTGAGCTAATGGTTTGATTAGATATATGGCAAGCGTGTGGAGGTATTATTATGAAGCAGCAAGTTGATTCTAATTGTAAGTGGATTGATTTCTTTTTGGGTGATTTGAAGTGAAGTGTCTGTCATTCTGTTAATGGAATGGGCTTTGCTTCATTATCTTCTCTCTTTTTTTCTACCTTTTTTACTGATTCAAATAGAACTTGAGTTTTTACTAACTAGAAGAATTTGTTAATTATTTTCACTATTCAGATACGCTTGATTTGGACGAGTGTTTGGAAAAATTGTACAAAGGCCAGTTGTTGTCTGAACCGGTTATAGACCAGATCTGTTTCAAGTTGAAAGAGCTACTGATAAAGGAGTCAAATATAGTACACATCCAGTCTCCAGTAACGTTGGTTGGTGATATACATGGCCAGTTTTACGATTTGCTTGAGATATTCAAGATTGGCGGGTATGCGCCAGACACAAACTACTTGTTTTTAGGCGATTACGTGGATCGAGGATACCATTCCATCGAATCTATAACTTTACTTATAGTATTGAAATTGAAATATCCAAGCAGGATCAATTTGATAAGAGGGAATCACGAGTCACGTCAAATAACGACCAATTATGGATTCTACACCGAGTGTCTTACTAAATATGGTTCTGGATCTCATGTTTGGGCAATGTTTACAGATGTATTTGATTACTTGATATTGGCTGCAATTATCGACAATAGTTTATTTTGCGTTCATGGTGGGTTATCTCCTAATGTCCAAACTATAGATTCGATACTAGTGATAGATAGATTTAAAGAGATTCCACACGATGGCCCCATGGCAGATTTGGTTTGGAGTGACCCTGACTTGGAATTGCTTAACTTTAGAATCTCCTCAAGAGGCGCTGGATACCAATTTGGGGTTAATGTTGTTAATAAATTTTTCCAGGTTAATAATTTTGACAAAATTTATAGAGCACATCAACTTTGTAACGAAGGATATCAAGTTTTCTGGAAGGGCAAAGTCAATACTGTTTGGTCTGCACCGAATTATTGTTATAGATGTGGTAACAAAGCCTCGATTTGTGAGATATTTGACAATTCAAAAGACCAGGAAAGTTACAGATTCAATGTTTTCGACGCATCACCAGAAAGTGAAAAGGAGTTTATGAAGATAATGAACAGCACGGGCGAGTTTGAAAACGACGACTCACTTGATCCTGTCACTGAGTTACTAAACATGAATGAAAGCAGACTCAATAAGAAAGCTCCGTATGTGGAGTACTTCATGTGAGTTTCTTGGTGCATAATACACCAATCAACTGCAGTTTGCATTTTACATACACAGACACACGCCATCATCCATCATCAACTCCCAATAATGATTCAATGCATATACAAATGATTACCGAGTACTACTTGCAGCAATTTTGCAAGCCTTTTCGTACATGCCACCCTTGCTCAGTCAGCTTGACTTGAAATGTACTATTATGGCATAATTAACCACCAACTTATCATAGTGAAAATTTAATGTATTCAATTAATGACTTTTTTTTCTTTTTCTTTTTTTACTTTTTTTTTTTTAACTCCTCTTTATCTCTAATTTCTTAATTTCTTCTTAAAAGCAATATATACAAAACAGCTCATTCTTACGAAAACACGATAATTCTGATAGCATCATCACATTCACACACTACTCACGAGTAGTACAACTCCAAGTTCATTCCGTCGTGAATTTCATAATCCTCTAACGTTATATGGTTCTTGAAGATCATGTATCCCTTTTTGAGTATCAACTTCTCAGGATCAGTACCTATTTGTAATCCCAACACTTTCTTAAAATCGCCCACTGTGTCTGTCGGCAAGCACTTGACTTTTATCTTCTTGCCTAGTCTGTAGAATGACAAAACGTTAGTAAACTCTGCTCCGCAACTGTGCAATTCTCATAACAAAACAACTTACCTATCGTTACAGGTGACTTCAATCATTATAAATACCAGTATATATATATATGTGTTGTGTATATATATGATAGAGTGACATGTGTTTTAGTTGACCACCAGGGTAAATAAGAAGTGGTACCGAAATAGCAGTTTTAAAGCCAGAATTAGAAAACACTCACAATTCTGAAAAAAAAAAAATAAAATTATGACGTACCAAAGACTCAAGAGTGTTGACTTGTTTCCATTACATTCTTGTAGTTGTTCTTATTGTGAAAGATTTTAATTCATATCTATATACTACTTTATCTTGTTAAAGTCAATCAACGGGTATTGGGAGTGGACGTTAACATAAGAATTACCCAGGTATTGGTTTACTTTCGTTGAAGTACTCACATTGTAACTAAATTGCGGGTCACGAATCACGTTCACGATGAGCGATTCGAAAGATGACCAGCAGTCTATGAATAGCTATTCAACTATAACCTCTCCAGTGATAAATATACAGCCACCATACCCAGATGATGACGGATCAACTTTTAAAGCGCCTTCGTCCAAGAGACTATCGCAAATACCACTTTTGAGACCAGAGTCCTTTATAGAAGAGAGCGAGGAAGATATAGAACAAGACGAACTTGACTTTGACAAGCCAGCACCAACTTTGATAGATCATAGTATAGAAAGGGAATCAGGCTCTGAGTCTCCTTTCTTTGACTCACCAACTGCACAGCAATCCTCCAGATTAGATTCTCCTTCTGGTCCAAGTTACACAAATAAAAGACGATCAAGATATGGTAGTCTCATGTTCAACTCCAACTCTCCAATATATTCGCTTCAAAATAATTCCAATTCCTCATTAACACCACCAAATACAAATATGGAGTCTTTTTCGAATAACAGTAATAATATTAGACATTCAAGAACCAATAGTTCCACATCACATTATACCCCAGCACCTTTGATGCCACCGAGAATGAAATCTCCAACAAGAAATTCATCTCCTGTCAGATCAACAGTCAGATCGACATCGCCAAAGAGACAGAGCTCTCCAGTAAGATCCAGCTCTCCTTCCAAGTATCAACCTTTCCGATTTGGTTCTATCATGATGAATAACTCCTCAGAAAATTTAAGTATACCTTCTAGCTCCTCGTCTCATGGTAAAACTACAGGAAACAAAGCAGCTTATAGAAAAGGTCACAGATATAAACATTCTTCGGTGTCTATGAACATGTTTCAAGAACCGCCTAAAAAAGAGCCAATTGTACTTCCAGAAAAGTTCGGCACACCGACTTTCCGACAGGTGGTTGATTCTTTGAACAAATCACAAGTTTTAAAATTGTGGTGGGTGTGTGGACATCTGACTCTCAGTTTGGTCACTTTTCTTGTTGGATTCAAGTACGGCAATGTCTGTCTTTCAACATTATCTCATTTAGTTTTCTATGATTCAATTGGGAATATGCTAGTTGTTACAGTTCAAATTATGACTAATTTCGATATATGGAGTAAATCTTCATTCAAGTACCCCTTTGGACTAGGAAGAATTGAAGTGTTGGTTGGTTTTGGATTGGCGGTTTCATTACTGTTTGTTGGAATTGACTTGGCCTCACACTTGTCTGAGGAGTTAATCATTGAGATGATAGTTGGCAATGGAGCAAATGGGGATAAAACAGCACATTCACATCATATACATGAAAATAAAGAGAAGCAATTGAGTCCAATACTTTATGAAGCTTTTATTTGCTTCATTTGCGTAATCACACTAGCCTCTGCAAAGGTCATCTTGCCTACGATTGATGCAAATGAAAATTCTAAAGGAGAATATGATAGCAGCAGCACAAATTCAAATTTACACAAAAAACCAGCAGTGAAAAGATTGAGTTCTATTACTCTTGAAGCGCCTCCAAGGACTAGTTCAGTGGTGCCTTTAAAAAGAAAATACAATTTGTTGAACAATTCAGTCTCTTTGCTCACTTTGGGATACGCCATTTACTCAATGCTGTACCCATCAGCACATGGTACTGATTATATAGAAACTATCAATCAATGCTCAACTATAATTTTGGCCGTGCTATTACTATGTACAGCTTGGAAAATAATTACTAAATTATCTGGCATTTTATTGTTGAAAAAGCCCTTTGCCCATATAGAGAACGAGATAATTAGTAATATTGAATCATTAGACGTGTACAGACCATCATATAAGATTAACCAAATTTTGATATCCAAAGTCAACTACAAGATCTTCATCATTATTTTAAAGATTCAAATGATTGGCGCTTCAGATGACGATGAATCAAAACTGAGATTTTACGCTACCAAGATTATCAGAAGTTTAATGTACAAACGATTGAGTAATGATCTTAAAAAGGAGAAGAGCAACAGCAAGGGCTCACAAACAGAAGAAGACTTGGTTTCAAAAAGCAGAAAATCATTGATAGAGTTACTTGATTTTGACTCTCAAGTCGAATCAATGGACGCTAGTGGCGAACAGTTTGAGATTACGTTGGATGTTGACAGAATCTGAGTAAATCTATCTGTATATGACAAAAATAAAGAAAAAAAATCGAAAAAATAATATCAAATGATATAGTTACATGATCATACAAAACTAGCACATATAAGAAAGACACTTTTTAAACTTTCATTGGGTACAGTGCCCTAGCAATACATCCTCTTAATCCTGTAGTCAATAGTGCCTCGTAACGTGATTTACGTCCCAGCAGCAATTGAACATCGCCTAGCTCAGTTTCTGGACCATCACCAATTGTGGAATCGTCTTTCAACGAAGATGCTTGATCATGTATAGTTTCTAGCTCTTTATTGGTATGTTCTAATCTTTTCAAGACAATTTTTTGAATTTTCCATTGTCTGATTGGAACTAAGAAAAAAAAACTTGCAATAACCATACAGCCGGCAAATATTTGGGCATGTATAAAAGGTTTGGACATTGCTGTATCCTTCAATTTCAATGCTACCACTTCGCTGAATAAACAAGCAGATCCAACTATAACACTTTGGAAACTCCATGCGGCTGGGAACAATTGAATTGGAATTGAGTCAGGTAATATTGCTTGATTTAAAACCTGACACCAACCTGTTGTTAGACCCGAAATAATGGCAAAAAATAAAACGCTAATAAAATTGTTACAATTGATCCAAAATGCTAAGATTAAAAGAGTAACAAAGATATTTAAAAACAAGGCAAGATTAGTTCTACCTAATTTATCACCAGTAAAACCTATAATTGGTCTGCCAATGGCTTGACAACCATTGAAGATTGCTGTTAGATGGGCACCTGTTTTGGTGGATAACCCGATAAAAGTTGCAAAACTTGCCAAAGAGTAAGTTGTCACGATGAATGCAATGATACCAAACGCAAACCAAAAAGAGAGCACCCAAAATTGCCAAAGCTTGAAAACCTGAGGATTCAAAATGACGTTAATCTGATTTCTTAATGATTTAACACTAAGCGTTCTTTTTTTCGGAATTCTCTCTCTAATTAGGATACACACCACCATGTTTAAAGTAATGACAATGATTGAAACCATTCTCAGAGCCCAATTGAAAGTTCCTGTATTCTCAATCATTTTTTGACCAGCCAATGTGAAAATCATACCACCGAACCCAGCTCCAGCTATACATATACCTGAAGAGAAAGCTCTATACTTGTTAAACCAACTGGCCAAGACCACCATTCCCGGACTGAAAACAAAAGAAAACCCGAATCCAACTAAAAGACCCTGAGTCAAGTAAAGTTGCCATAATTTTTGAGAGTAGGAGCATAAAAAGAGTCCAATAAAATGCAAAATTGAGCCAAACAACATTGTTGGCTTCAAACCTATCAAGTTACTTGTAATCAAGGATATTGGCGCTAACGCTTGTGCAAGAAATAGAACTAATGAACTACTCAATGCATAATTAACAGGAGACGCACCTTTAAAAGTGTTGTTATTCAGCCAGTAACTTATATATATACCAAAAGAGGTTGTTGAACCCCACAATGCAATCATCATTATCGTTTCTGCAAAGCAAATTACCCAAGCGTACCCTTTATCGACGGGTGGAAAATTATCGTTATCCTCTTGGTTGTCTTCCAAGTCCTTAATAGACTCGTGTTCTTCTTTTTCATAAGTTATGGTATTGGAAGAACTATCATCATTGCTGTTTTCAAGACCGTTATTGGTTTCCATACGAGACACCATATCCAGAGCATCGTTCAACTCTATATCAGCTGCCAAGACGCCATTTTTACTTTTCTCAAGCTCGAGTTTGTGCTCTTGAGCTGTCTGTAAATTATCATCTTTAACTTGATTTATCAGGTGTCTCACAGAGTGAGCTAGCGAGTGGACTTTAGTGAGTGGATTTATAGCTGCAACATCACTTTTCACTCTGGAGAGTGTATTTTCTATAATGTACTTATTGTATGACTCCGTGCTTACTTCTGAAGTGCAAGATTCTATAGAGACCAAATCGTGATCCATTTGTTGCGTTTGACTCGACATATTGTAGATGTGGTTAATTACTCGAAAGATTCAGAAACCAGATAAAAGTTCAAAAAGATCACCGGACATGGAATAACTTAAAATGCACTGAAGTCTTTTGACATATATCAAGTCAAAGACGAATATAAATGGACAAAGCAATCCATATATATGTTTCACAGTCAAGTTGAACAGTTTAAAGTTGAAAAAAAGCTGTAATATGCAAAGATAACGTCTTTAACGTCTTTAAGCTTTTAAAGCCGCTAATTACCTTTCATTACCGTTCCTAAAATGGAAACGCCGAACTGAGCCATAGCCTCTCAACTCTCTCACTTTCTGTATATCTTTCTCACATTTTCACGTGGAATTGGTAACTTGCACATTTACACATACTCATAGACTAAGTAAGCTGGTTACACATTTATTCAGTTCAACCTAGTTGTTTATAGAATGAATGTCCGATACCAAACTTTAAAGAACCAGAGAGAGAACCCTGGATTACTTCTTTGCTATGTACAAATTTTTGTCTTTTTTTGGCGTTTACCACTTGACGCATCCTTTTATTCTTTTTTTTTCTCTCTTTTTTTTTTTTTGCGTTTCCCCTTTCGGAACGGTTATAAACGGGTAAGACATTTAAGAAGGAAATAAGCCTGCCCTGTGTGGCTGAAACTTTGAATTTTTAAATGCACCGCCACATGTCTACATCTCTTACAAGAATAACGCTACAATGAATAAAAAACATATTATATTGATTACATTATTAATTCTGATTAGCATTCATATAGTACACAAAAACCACAATATTACAATCATACTTGATGCAACTTTCTGATTGAATTAATCACCGAACATGCTTCTTGTTTGGATCATGTTTTCACAGGGTAGAACAATCTCTCTAAATAACCTTTGACACCTTTAGATAACAGATGGTTGTACCTGACTTTACGATCATAAAGTAACTGAGCATCAATTTGGTTTACATCGCTTGAATCATCTGAAGTTTCAAACTCAGAGAGACGGTCTTGTGTTTCTTGTAATCTTGACTGGATCATGTTTCTGATTCTCATTTCCCTGATTACAATAACAAGGCATAATCCGGCAAAGACACAAACACCTGCAAAAATTTGTGCGTGTAAGAATGGTTTTGATAATTTTGTGTCTCTTAATTCTAATGCGACAACTTCACAAAATAATGAAAAAGTACCCACAATAACCGTTTGGAAACTCCAAGCAGATGGGAACAAATGCACTGGAATCGCTTCAACCAATAAGACTTGATTTAAAACTTGACACCAACCAGTGGTTAAACCTGATATAATTGAAAAAAAGAGTAAACTTATGAAGGATGTAGTATTAATCCAATAAGCAAAAATCAAGATTAGAACAAAAATGTTGAAAAAAACAGCAAGATTGGCTCTACCGACTTTATCACCAATTAACCCAATTGTTGGTCTACCTATACCTTGACAACCATTAAATATTGCTGTCAAATGGGCACCTGTTCTAGTTGATAATCCAATAAAAGTAGCAAAACTAGCTAATGAGTATGTAAGCACAATATAACACATTAATCCAAATCCAAACCATAAAGTGATTGCCCAAAATGACCAATATTTCAAAACATTCAGGTTTAAAATAGTCTTGGTATGATTTTTCAAAACATTCCAAGATATTTCTCTTTTTCTAGGTATTCTTTCCTTGATGAAAAAAGAAACAATGAAGTTGATAGCAAAAACGGTTATACCAACCATTCTTAAAGCCCATTTTGGAGAGCCTGTTTGATCAATTAGTCTTTGTGCTGATAAAGTGAAAATTGTACCTCCAATACCCGCACCAGAAACGCAAATACCATTTGCAAAAGCTCTATATTTTGAAAACCATGTTGGTAATATGACAATTATAGGATTATAAATAAAAGCAAAACCAAATCCAATCATTATACCTTGTGTAACGTAAAGTTGCCATAATTTTGTTGAAAAAGAGCAGAGAATAAAACCGGCACTATGAATAATTGATCCAAATAACATTGATGGGAAAAATCCAACCATTTTACCAAAAATCATTGAAAAAGGGGCCAAAGCTTGTGATAAAAAGATAACTAATGATGAGGATAATGCAAAATGAATTGGTGATGCACCTGCAAATGATTCATTATTTAACCAATAACTAATATAAATACCAAATGAAACAGTAGCACCCCATGTCGATATTGTAACTAAAGTGATGGATATACATATCACCCAGGCATAACCAGAATCTACAGGTGGATAAGAAGAAACATCTTGTTCATTTTCCTCGTTTGAAGAAATCTCCTTGTCATTTTCATCACCATTAATTGTTATCTGTTCAACCATTGATTTTTTAGTACTTTCATTCAAATCTTCATCAATCAAATGATTGTGCGTATTGTGTTCAACTAATCTGACTGCATCTTCAAATTCAAGATTTGTTAACATCCTCCCCAGTTCAGTTTGCTGTAAATCTTTTTTAATTGTTTCAGTTTGATAATTATCATCTTTAACATAAGATATTATTTCTTTAATACGATTTGACACTTTATGGTTTAACGAGTTTGTTTGAGAGTAAATGGAGTTTGACTTTGATTGCGACTTCGATAACTCTCTATCTTTTGGACAGTATATTTGTTTTATATCGTGTTCTTCTGAACTAATCGAAAATTGGGATTCCGAAAGAGAAGCAGAAGAGTCTGCTCGACTGTTGTAAAGAGAGTGATTAGAGTGTGACATAATAAAATCAATAGATCACTTTTGTGAGCAAAAAAAAAAAATACAGGTGCAAAAAAATTCAATTTTGATATACTCCCCACTCTCAATTTTGGTTTTAAAGGAAAAGAATGAAAAACTTGACAAGCCTCTTACAGTATGCTCGTACGACCAAAAAACGTTTGAACAATAAACTACTGCACGTCAACCGACCAAACTACTTAACTTAAAGAAGTAGAAGTGAAAATAGTGTGCAGAAGGATGAACTTATCAATAAGCGTTCAATGAGTATGATGGTACAGTATATGAAAACTTGAGTCATCTTGTACCACCAAAACGTAACATTTCAAAATTTCAAAATTTCCAGTAATAGTCATACTTCTTTAAACAGAGCGATTTCTTATCTTGGCCTACATGGCGCCAATTTCTTCTTTCTTTTTTTTCTTTTTTTTATTCAGTCAATAAATGCGGATCTTTCCCTATTATGCGGTATTTGTCAGCCGTGTGTTGATTGGAAGAAGAGGTTAAAATATGCGATCTGAACATGTTGGTGTGGTAATTAGCAAAAACAAATAGTCCAGTACTATTAACAAAACATTTCTGTAATCCAAGCCCACTAATATTATTCATCATAATTGCAACAAGCAAGAAGATACTCAACAAACCACACACAAACCAGAACAAACACTGCTCTCGATTCGTGAGATCTCACCGAGAAAATTTAACGCCGCTTGAATAAAAAAAGAGCCGCAATCATCCCCAAAAAACCGTTTTTTTATTCATTCAATGACATAATTTGTTACATAATAGATTATTCTGTTTCCTTTTTGGGCACTTCCGCAGATTTGGTGATGGCTGCTTCAAAAAAGGGATCATTATGAAGTTTAAAGTGGGAAATAAGACAAGTTTTAAGGGGATCATAATTGAGTTTCCACTGAGTAACTTGCTTTCACTTTTAGCAAAATAATAATTGAAATGGAATATAGCGAGTCAGAGGTGTCATCGGATTTGGAATATTCAACAGTTTCGAAACAGGCGAGTGTCACTGGCGGGACATCCGTGTACCAGTTTTTTCAAGCTGAGAAAAGTGTCAAAGTCACTAAAGATAAAAGATATGGATTTTATGATATCAAGAAGCAGTATTTCACAACACTTCCTGTTCTTAATCCCAACAAAGATGAAGCTCTCAACGCTGTGAAAAAGGCTATGGCTAGTTATGA
Organism: Ogataea sonorensis; assembly: GCA_037951595.1. Lineage (NCBI taxonomy): Eukaryota > Fungi > Ascomycota > Pichiomycetes > Pichiales > Pichiaceae > Ogataea > Ogataea sonorensis. Next base: position 1,893,084 of record JBANDG010000002.1, on the reverse strand, counting down.
CGTTTCACTGTTTCAACTTACGAAAAGACATACCATGGCATCACCATGGCATCACTCTTTTAAAACTAAAATTTCTGGGTGGCACAACAGCCAAAAGACTAAAAGCCTAGAACAAGATCGGTTTCAATGGCTTGAATTTTTCAGTGAACCCCCAAAACAACCGTTTAGTGCTGAAAGAGAATATGCCAAAAAAAATGACTCCACATTTGACAGTGGGATTGATGAACCAGAGGACTATGCAAATGAACGTTTGAATATCATACAATTGATAACTAACCTTTTCATATACTTTACAATGCTGATTGACACTGTTGTTCCAGAAAAAAGTCAATTTAGAAACGTTCTATTACTGTAAGTGGTTTTCATGCTCCATTCAAAAAAGGGGAGAAAAAAAGACAAGCGCTTTTTTGCACGCTCGCTTTTTAGCCCCTTCAGCCCTTTTTTCGTGCCTACTTGTTGCCTTTTTTACCAACATTTTACATTTACTAACCTGTGACTGCAACCTTTTTATTTTTGGTTCACTGTATTTATTTTCCTCAATTTAAAGAAACTTGTTAGAATTACTTGACTATACAAAGAAACAAATCCATTCAGTGGAGTTATTTTACTCAGGTCATTCTCTATTTGTTAATGTAGGTTTCTATCCTCTATCATGAATAACCATCGAAGTATACTAACAAAAACACAATAAAATAAAGTTGTTAACAACGTCACTTGTTCTAACACTCGCTCCCGCAATCCTCATCTCATTAATGGTCATGGCCATCTATACCACAATTATGGGGACTCTTTTCACCCTCGGTTTCGATTTAGTTGCAATAATCACATGTGAGTAGCAGAAATTAACCACGTCGACAATGACATTTTAAAAGCCATTACTAACACCTGCTAACTTAATTCTTTTTTTCTCCGAATATTGTCACAGCTATCGGGTTTTTGCCGCTTTTTCTGATAGTTTTAGCACTAACTTTATTGACATTATTAGCAGGGTTTCTTGTGTACAACTTGTTGTATTGGACTGTTGATACGCTAGCAAGAACCTTACCAATTAGACCTTTGTTAAGTTACTTGGCAGACTTGATTCCACCATCTGTCGGGGTTGCAGAAGTTTCAGCACCAAAAAAGAGTAATGAAAATTCTCAAACCAGCAAGAAGTCAATTATCGCTGTTACTGAAATGAACTCACATAGCTTGGAAACATGAAACATATTGCTGCAGATATATATTCGTTGCTATTGAATCAAACAACATTATCGATAATACCTATGACTTGTATAATTTGAATAACTTTTTTTATATCCATTGCTAATATAACTTTTTGCAGATAAGTCAACATCAGGGTATCTTTCTTTCAACTCTTTTAAATTATTTCTCAACTCGACATATGCTAGATGCATTTTACCTAAAAAGTGATCAACTAGTCTTTTATCTGTATCTAGTCTAGATAGATAAGCACCACAAGTTTCACAAACTTGTAATTTTTGTTGAGCCATTTGATTTATATTATCCATCAAATTTGAATATTTTTTTGTTAATATTTCCTTTTGTTGTATAACACGATCCAAATTCACTTGATGTTTGATTAACTGTTCAATATCTTGTTTTTCAAAAAGAAATTGTGATTCTTGAACCATCAATCCAATCTTGATGTTCAAATCATCTAGTTTTCTTGAAATATCGCTCAATTGTTGTTTCTCGTCGTACACAATTTCTAATCTTTTTTCAGCTATATCTATCTTCCTATTACACTCAGTGATAAATCCATTCAAATCCAACAAATAATCTATTTCGTAATTTGATCTAGGCATGTATATTTTCTTTTTTTTACAATTATCGTAAATCACTTTGTGTTTTTCAGAATGAATCTTGGGACATTTTCCTTGATTTTCTTTTGTACCTTGAAACATGTCATATGGGCATTTCCCAACTAAAAAACTCTTACATATCTTTGGCGAATCCAATACACTTGGGTCTGAAAGATGTGGATTTTGTCCATTTCCGTGCTCTTCGTTTTTATAGTAATCAAATGGCAAATGATTAAGAAGCTCAGCTCCCATCAACTGTTCCAACTGTTTTCTTTGCTCGTAAGCAGCCATGATCAGTATTAATGTTAATGTGTGTTTTTAAACTTATGATATAACTGATCCAGTTGGTAACATACACTTTACCAATCACTATTGACTTTTAGAAGTAACTATCAATTGTTAAAAGTATGCATACAGTTCAATAATTATTTATTCTTTTTTGGTCTCGTTTTTTTTTTTTTTCTCAGCTTTTTTTCTACATATTTTTCTTAGAGGACAACAAAAGGCTTATTGTATCTATCAGTTAGATAAATGACATGATGAAACATAAACGAATCAAACTGTGATAGTGAATAGTTGTATGATTTTCAACTTACAATCTTGCAATTAATACCATAGAGAGACAAAGAAAAACCAAAATCATGTCACAAAATCACTTCAACAAGGGTTTTTACCAATGGTCCCGATCTAAAATGTCAGAGATAATATCATCAACTCCAGCAGTAGCATCTTACACGATTAGAGCAATGGCGGCATTGCATATGTTTACGCAGAACTTTTTTTACATTTCAGAAACTGCAGGAGAATCCATGCTTCCGACGTTGCAAGTGGCGAAAGATTCAGTGATATTAGACAAGAGGTTCAAATATGGAAGAGATGTCAAGATGGGCGATATCATAGTGGCTCGTAAGCCGACTGCCCCTGATGTCTGGGTGACAAAGAGAATTACAGGGATGCCGGGAGATGTGATATTAATTGATCCGAGTAAAGACGTTTTGCAAAATTTTGATATTGACGAGATTGAAAAGTTACCTGTTAATAAAGATAAAGTTGTTACAGAATCACAGAATCCAGATAATAGTTCTGAATTCAAACCAGTGAGGATAACTAAAGATAATGATGGTGCTACGAGTAGTATGAGCAATTTCGATCATTATGTTATTGTGCCAGAAGGACATGTTTGGGTTACTGGAGATAACTTGAGTGGATCTCTAGATTCAAGAACATACTCTGTTCTACCAATGGGACTGATAAGCGCTAAACTGATATATGCTTGGTATATACCTGTTTTTTTAAATTTCAAGACTCACTATTTTAGAGCACTTGAGAATAATTTTGTTCCAGTTTAATGAAGCTATGTAAATGTATAAATTGAAAATGATGAAAAATAAAATATAAAACACACAAACACACAAAATGTAATTTTTTTTAAAAATGGATGAATAAGTCATCCCTAGCTTTGTTCAACGCAAACCGGCTTTCCTTAATTGATACAAGCCTTTCAAGACTTGAGAACCTAAATAGACAGCAACTAAACCAACAACAAAAGTTCTGAAGATGGTTGTGAAAATTGAGGTTTGTAAGTAGTAATCGAAAAAGATCAATTCGATAAGAGCGATAGCGGCAAAGAATTGAACTGTGAATCCAATTGGAAGTTTTGTCAAGTTGCTGAAATTGACAGCGTCAACAGAAAACCACGCCATAAACAAACCAACTAAAATGGTTAAGGCAATAATAATGAAAAAGATACTTATTAAAGGAGATGTATATTTTGGAGGATTTGCGAAAATGTGGTGAATTTCAGCTTTTGGTTCAAATCTGATTGGTTTCACGAGCTCAACTGAATCAATAACATCATTTGAAAGTTGAATTTTGCCAAAATTTTTAAAGTAGTTTAGCGAAGAGATGGAATCACCAGTTAGTAAACTTAAATCAATTGAATTTTCAACCTTCAAGAAATTTGAGATTTTGTCAACTGGTAAATCCAAAAACACTTTGGAATTTTTCAAGATTGGATAATGATAAGAGGTCAAATCACCTGTTGGGGAACTCAACAAGATTGCAACCTGCTTAGGCAAATCAGATAAAATTGAGCCATCGTCTTTAGTTAAGGATAACAAGATCTGAACTCTTTTAACCTGTGGAGTTATACTTGCAGCAGCGTCTGAACCAATGTCGTGTGAGGTGGCACCCCCATCTAAGCTGATCTGGCCTTTAGATATTTTCAAAGCATTAATCGAGCTTGAAAAAATGCAGATACACAGTATAAATGATATGTATGAGGCGAAAGCGTTAATTTTCAACATCATCTTTTGCCTGTTTTTTTATTGTTTTTTTTTTGTTTGGTCTTCCAATTGACTCAACTGAAATATGCTGGTATAATTTAATGAAAATTCAAGTTATTATAAGTTAAATTTGTACGTAAGTACAAGTTTACTGTCAAGATTCTATATAGATTTATCACTATGCTTGTCTTGTTTTCTTACGTGTTTAAACCTGAGCATTTCGAAGAGAAACTGGAAATTGGCAGAAATATATAACTGACGTAATCAATGTAATTAATGACATAACACAAGGCTGTGTAAATGCAAAAAAGGCGGTGAAAAAAGGCGGTGTCCTTTTTGAAATTAGCTGAGTGATAAAGTGTCAGTGTAAGTGTCAGTGTAAAAGTGAGTGTAAGAGTAAGTGTAAGAGTAAGTGACTACTGATCATGTACCTAATTAACTAAGATCGGATACCAAGACAAAAGCAACCAAGAAAGTGTCCTAGACACCAATTTAGTGTTAGCAAACTGTTTCACCCTACAGTGAAGAGGTTGTCTATGTGTTTTTAGTTTGGCCACTGCAAACGTGCTATTAGCAAAATTTGGTGTAACTTACCTATCAGCAGTCAAATAAAAGCACTGCAGTTGTACAATTGTGTAAATGAGGTAATAGTAAAAGCAAACAGTAAGCAGAAAAGATTGTAGTATGTACATTAGGTGAATGAATGGTTACAGTGAAAAAAAGCACTCACACACTCCCTTAGAAGCCACTAAATTTCAGTTAACAATATGACTACAAACTCCACTCATACATACACGTATATACGCATGCACATAGTTTTTGTTGCACGCTCAGACAAAGTCACAACTCACGAGCGCCAAATAAGCAGCTCCAAAGTGATTACAGTTGGTCAGTCAGTAACGAATCCACTTTCTATAAAAGAAACGTTTTGAAATAATTATTATTAGTGACAAGAATCTGTTTCAACTACTAGTTGTTCTAACAAAGCAGTCAAACTGAAAACATAGCAACTTGTTTTAGAATAGTTTCAGATAACATCAAACGTATGCTGCAGGAAAAACTCAATCTTTGACTGCTGTTTTTTTTTCTATACATGTCATGTCAATCAAATTCAGTCAAACTAAACTGGGTCTATTTCATATATATTGATATAAAACATCAGTAACCGTTATGCAGGTGAAATAGTTGTAGTTGTCTCAAATTGTCGAGTTAACAAAACAATTTGTATGCTTTTTGTTTTGTTGCAACTTATTGTTGCAACAGCTTATAGTAATTGCTGCCGTACATGCTATTCATGCTCTAATGGTTATTGAAAACAGTAATTTATGTTACTATTAACTTGCTACAAGGATGTATGATAAGTTAGTTTCAGGTAACAATTTACTCGGTTTGACACTTGCTTATGCTTAAGATTTCTTTTTCATTTTTTTTTTTTCTTGAGATGCGTCTCTTGTTTTGTGTTTTTTTTTTTTTCTTTTTTTTTTTGCCAGAAAAAGTGCAATTGTTTCAGGACTTTTTTTTATTGTTCTATTTTATTTTATTAAGGCTAATTTAAATTTCAACTTTCACCGTAACTATATTCCGAGTTTCGCAAAAACTTACTGCTTATGCTTATTTTTAGTCTTTTCAATTTCACGGTTTTTTGCTCTTTTCGGAGTATTACATGTAATTTAACAGCCGTGTGCAAGTTACTACCCACCGGTAAGTAGCACGTTTGGATCTGAAAAAGTTGGCAAAAGTACTTTGAACGTTGGCACATTCATTGCAATGCAAATGAAATTTTTTCAAGAATCAACTTCTTTACAAGCTAGTGTTTTTTTTTTTTTTTTTTGTTTTTCTTTTTTGGTTTCCATTTGTTCTATAACGGAGATCTCTCAAACTCCCAAACTTGTGCATTTTGCTTGGTTGCTATGTTAGTATAAGCAACTTGTGAAATACATAACAATAGATCCAAAACGCTTATGCAACTTGATTACATGCAAGCATTTGAAACTGAAAAGTGTGTTTGTTGTCGAGAAACAATTCTTGCTCAGTAGCCCCCGCCAGTGAAGAATAGTGGAAAGAGAGGCAGAGTGTTGAAATACGACACCGCGAGTGTGCGGGTGATTTTAAGTTTAAGTTTGAGTTTGCGTTTGAGTTTGAATGTAGAGTGAAAATGCGGCTGCAGCAAATTTATGCAATCAAACGCAATGTAGTTAGCACACTACTCCAGTGCTGTTTTTATTGTGCAGTATAAGCCGCTTATTGAGCCGCTTATTTTTACTGTGTGCCTGTGAGAGCAACTTTCTTATTATCTATCTATTTATAAGAAAAACCACCAAAAGAGAGTCGAGTGGACTCTAAATAACAACCTCAAGGGATTTGATTGAAGAATTGAAAATTACAAATCACATACTCTACATTACAAACAAGAACAAGAGGGTATCATAAGACTAGAGTACTTTAATCTAATCTTATTCTATTCTTTTAGTTCTTGTTGTACAACATGTAAAAGAGACGAAAGAGACCTTATGCTGATTAAACCGTGTAACTCTTAGAAAATAAAACAATTACGTTTTCGTTAAAATTTTAAGTCTTCTTTAAGTCTGTTTTACTTCTCATATAATTACTTTGTAATTTTAAACAAAGCACCAGAAACTTCTTTCATCATTTGAGCCAACTTTAGTTTAGTTTATTATGCTAAAAGAGTTAGTTGGGCGTGTGTGCATGTGTGCAAAGCAGTGTATAAATAAAATATACACGTACAAAAAAAAAAAAAAAAAAAACGAAAACCTGCTCTTGTGTTTCTCAAGTGCTATTCCGTTTTCGCTAGCACTGATGATAAACTGAGAGATTATGTCGTCCACGCGCATCTAAACTCAGTGCTGCTGCTATTGTCCAGGCAAAACACTTTGTGCAGTTTTTTGTCATTTTTCGACTTTTCGTACTTCAACTGTATTGTCTATATTACAATACCATATAATAAACCTCCCTCAGTTTAAAGAACTTTACATTGCATATTTTTTTTTCTGCTATTATCTCAGATTTCTTGTTTATCTCTTACTTTGCGTGGCCCTTTGCTTGATTGTCCCGTTCAACAATAATAAAGAAAGCAGCAAAATTTTACAAACATCATCAGGATACCGGTTAGACTGGATTTAAAATCAGGCTATCTTATTGAAATAAATCCACCCACCCACTCACCATTTTTTTATACGTAAAAAGTGACTAGATCGGCTGCGAGATTCCTGGGACTTGTAACGTTGATTAAACCACCCGTGGGCTCTTACCAACAGGCCCACGTTAGAATATATATATCTCTCTCTCTTTCAATATCCCGTTGCATATGTATATACAGTTTTTTTTTTTCATTTATCGAAACATCCTTACCTAGAAAGTTGGTTTACACTGACACTGTACCGTGACTTTCCTTTCACCGCTTTATCCAGTGTAACGGTTTAAAAACTGTTCAATTGTGCGGTAAACAGAAAACACTGGTTAGCCGCTAAGTTAGACGGGCTAAGCCATGATAGATGACGTCTTTTATTTTTTTTTTTTTTATCATTTATCATTTTTCATTTTTTCCCTTCCATTGATATATCAGACTTAGAGTTACTTGAGTTATTTGAGTACTTTCAGTATTTTTGGTTTTCAAAAACGGTACGCATTTGTAATGAGCATCTGACAATTTTACAACTACACCAACTCAATAATTTCGCCCGCTCTTTCTTCTTTTTCCGGAACCGGCATTGCAACAATCGAAATTCGCTTCCCGGCCATTCATCACTTGTCCCGTGTACCACCAACACTTTTAATTTTCATCTTCTTGTGCAAAGTAAAGAAGGAGGCTCTGCCTTTTTGTTTCTCCTGTGTCACAATTTTGTAATTCTACCCCTCCCCTATTTTAGCAGCCCTTGAATTTTCGCTGAAAAGGGATACATGCATAATTGTTGTTTTATGCAGCCTGTTTAAAAACGGTTAGACTCATTTTTTGACTTTATATTGATAAAATTAACAAAAACACTCTCATGCAAGTCAATGCAATGTTGATTTTTTTGTTATGTTTTTTTGATCATATAAAGAAGGTTACTTGCTATACATACATACTATACTTATACATGTATCTAGAAAGGCCTTATGCGGTGTAAAATTTGCGGCTGATAAAGTTTGTTAAATCAGTTCGCCAACGCGCAAGGAGTAAATTAATGTTTTGGCTAAGCTCACAGCACAGCAATCTTGTGTACACATAAACCTTTGTGGCGCGGCTAGTTTTGTGCTAAGGCTAATAATAAGTCACAAACGAGACAAAAAGAAAATCAAAAATTGGATCAACTTTCACAACTTACTCTGTAGCCACTTTCAATTTGCAGTGAGTCTTGATTGATTGCGCCTGGTGAAATATAAAAAAAAAAACAGTACAAATTTAGAGATGGCGGAAAAACAGATATGTCTACTACAGGCATCACAATAAAGATATTTTTGTCAAAAAAAAAAAAACACCAAGCTGTTTTAATTGTTTGATTTACCACTAAATTGAGTGAAAATCTTAAACTATTCACTCATTGACATGAGATAATATGCCAAGCAATAATTTGACCGAGTGAAAAATTTTATGTAGTTTGCTTCAATTATAAACTGATCTATTGAGAAAACTGCCATTTCTTCAAATGACGGAGATAGTTAAAGCAACCAATGCTTTAAAAAACGGTACAAAAGACGGTTGGAGTAAGAAGTAGCAAGATGAAGCAAAGCACGCTTCTTTCTCTATTCTCCATTCTCCATTTCTCTATCTGAGAGTGGCTAATGCCCCAAGATACAACATGCCGTAAGACAAAGTTACCGCGCGACGTGGATCACTTCAAATGCTTACTAAAATCTATGGTACTCTTGACTAACCTTACTTTCCAACTCTTCCTTTTCGGCTAAAGTAATTCCGGCACTGTTTTTTCAAACAATCACACCTTGTACTAAGAGCTTTTCATTCACCTGTCGATGCCATACAATATAACATCATACAATACAATATAATACAATACGACACTGCTGGCATTTACACTGCTAATTGAGTTTGCTATTTTATAAAAGTAATCAACCAACAGCCATGCGCTTTTTAACTGCTCCACCGAGAATTGAAATTATGCAACTTTACGCTAGCAACTGACTCTCTTTTGTTAGTTACATTTACTGTTCTTGTGTCTAGGTTTTAAATACTCTTGTTGTCTTTATGACGGAACTGCTTCGAAACACAAAACAAAGAAGTTCAAAAGAAAAATTGAAAAAATTTGTTTTACTTAGCAACACGCGCACATACAAATAATGCATATTCACACAGACATGCTTAAATGCATAAGTGTATAAATGCATAAATGCATACACGCGCCTAATGCTTTAATTAATCGGTGCATTTTGCCTTTTACTGCACATGCATAATTGTAAAACTCTTTATATATACAATTTATACATAAATGTATTATGCAAGTGTAGGTACACTGGTGGTGGTTTAAAACAATTCTGTGCCGTTGCTGAATCTTAAGTAGAATGTGTTTTATACTGGTAGTGAAAAGTAAGGTTTAAACATTCTACATAAACTGTTATAAAGTGCAGTTAAATTAATAAAGAAACACACAAACAGTAAGTCGTGTCCAAAGAAAGACACTTTTTTATCTTCTTTTCACTCGTTTCTCGTTTCTCGTTTCTCGTTTCTCGTTTCTCGTTTCTCGTTTCTCGTTTCTGCTTACGCTTAAAAAAAAAAGATTAAGCAATAATATAATCTTTTCCAATCACTTTCAAGTTTCACAATAGCACTCGCAGTAATTAACGCATCTAATACTTTGACTGCACTTTGTCTCATCTGACTGAGAATACTAGTTCACACAGTCTAATTGTGTGCTCTGGTTTTTCTTTTTTTTTTCTCGCTGGTGGACTTTTTTTTCTTCTATTCTTCTAATGCGCTTATTGCATAATTGCAAATCTTATTGTTTGATTGTTGCTTAAATAATTATTTCAGATCAGCTTGATTCGGACATTTAAAAGGGGCGGTGAAACAGAAAAGATGAGGGTGGGTGGATCAGTTTGATTTTAGTTTCAATCTTCATGAATAAACAAGTTTAGCTTTTTTGTTTTTTTTTTATTTTTTTTTTGATTTGTTTGAAAAGACATATAGAGTATTGGTTTCGAAACTATATAAACTGTTATTAGCTATATTTTTATTTTTAATTTAGTGTTGAAACAGTTATGTTCAGGTGATTAAACTCCTAACCCAAATAACAAAACTTTAATTATTTTAAGCCATTTATAGTTTTCTTGTTACTATCATTAAACCGCATACTTAGTTGTGAAAAGACTTTATCAGTTTTTTTCTTTTTTATCTATTAATTTTGATCCTGGTATTCCCTTGGACTTTGAGATAAATATGTATCACATATAGCAAGATTAGAAAACTACACAAAAGTCGAAATTAACAATCTCTTGATTCTGTTCAGCTATCTTCACCCTCACGAGACTTCTCTTCCCCACTATCACTAGCACAAAGATAAACATCGATTAAAACTAAAATCATAACCTTTCAATTTATCAATATGAAACCTATATATGGTGATAACATCACTTTCACCGAGCCTCTTCCAACGCCTTGCTACCAACAACATATACAGTACAATAATATAACGTCATCACCATCCGAACAACCGCAAAAAATTCCAAACTTTAGCCAAATCACAAGTAGTATTTCGGAATCTAATATCAAGAATCGTATAATGCAACCTTTAAATTTGGTTGCGCCACCAAATTTACCTCTACAGAGACAACATGAGTTTGAAAAAGAACAGCATCACCATTTAATACCGACACCAACTTCAATACCTGCTGCTTACCAACCGGTTTTTGGACAACCAGATTATTTCAGCCACCGTTGGTTAGCGCAACCACAAATACCCTACCGACAAGAAATTTATGAGGCACCACAACCACCTTTATCAGCACCTTCAGCAACTTCACAATCCACAACTACCGCTTCCTCTTTATATACTCCTGATCCATCAAGATTAAACTCAAATTTCCGGTACTCACCAGTGGAAATTATAGAGTCTCCAAGCGGTTACCCTGGAATGACTTCTCATCCACAACTACAGCTTCCAAACAATCATAACCAAAATCAAAATCCTAACAAAAGCAGAATCTCGCAAATAATGATAAATGAGGATCATCCTTACCCGTACCAAATGCCATCACCTCTACCTATTAGTAGACCATTGATGAACTCATTGCATCCAACTGTAAAAGAAAACTCACCTTACCAATTCCATCAGCCAACTTATTCTCATTTTCCATATACACCTTATCATCATCATCATCAACAACAACAACAGCACCACCAATATCTTCCTAATGTTCCACATTCGACACCACCACCTCCGCCACCTCCTATACATCCTCTTTCTCCGCATCACCATATACCGAACCAACCACAGCAGCCACCATTGACACACATCGCAAGCTTTAACCAACATCAACATCACATTGCTCCTTTGACCGGTCAAATCATACGGACTCCTTTAATGAACACAAACTCTCCAACTAATTCCTTTTCAAATGCTTCCCATTCCCCATCTCCATCTCCTTCATCATCATCAGCATTTCATTCTATACAACACTCATATTTCACTCCCCAACCTGAAAAAAGATTAGACATTGTCTCTTCTGATACTGGTAGTGGTAGAGATGACGATAGCGATAGTATCAAGACATCAACGTCACAAGAGGTGAAAATTGTGAAAAAGAGAACTAAAAAAGCCTGTGATTTGTGTAATCAGAAGAGAACTAAATGTTCCGGTGATTTACCTAAATGTACTCATTGCGAAAAGACAAATTCCGTTTGTACATACATGAGACAAGAAAAAAAAAGAGGAAGAGCTAGCTTGAATTATCCGAAAATCATAACAAGAAGAAAATTGACTAAAAAACAGAAAAGTATACTTTTGAATCAAGAACCAAAACAGAGCCAAGACAATACAACCAATGAACCTTCAAAACTGCAATCTCAGGATATAAGTCAAGACACCACCACAGCCGATGCCGACTCAACAAGATCAGTTAACAAAGAAAATCAGTTGAATGCGAGCACAGTGAGTAAAGATATTAAAACCTCATTCACTTCTTCCTTGACTGAAACTGACACCCAATATGAAACAAGAGGAAGTCAGCTTTCAAAAAACATTTTAATGATAAAATAAATAGATAAAGAGATGGAGAAAAAGCCACATCACGACTATCTCTCCAGTTGAGCAATATTTGCTTTAGCTCACTTTTTTATAAACTTTTTTTTTTTCTTTATAAACTTTTCTTCTTCTTAAAGTTTATCACCCTAATTTAATTATTTACGCCATTCAATAATATCCAACATGACTAATCTTCAGGATCATAACCCGATAAATCTTGATTAATTGCACTAGTACAACCTGTTTATGTAATGTTCTATGTTGCTGTCAATTTTTATATGCTGAAAACTAGTATTACGATCTTTCCATCCGCTCAAATGACTGTAATCTTTTACACTTTACAATCGCTTGATTTCCATCACTATGAGACAACGCTTTTAAACGTACAAAACCAACTAAAATTACAACAATAAAACAAACCAAATTATAAAAATAACTTTTCTCTTCACGGCTATCAAAACAACAAGTCCTGTAACTCCCCTCTGCACACCAGATACTACTTCTTTTCACTAGTATTCTTTGCTATTCCTTCTTTAGCAATCTTTGGTGGTTGGCTTTCATCCTCATCACTTTCATAACTAATAGTGTCCAACCCCATATACACTAGCATCAATTTTTTGTGTGTTTCAGGATCTCTAATGTCATTATTAGGATTTGAATAACCATTGGTGATGTCTTTGTTTTCAAACATGCTAGCAACATTGTAATTATCTATACTCTTACAAAGTTCGATATTTTTCATAATACATCTTTCCATTGTAATTGAATTGATATTTAAATCAACAGCTATTCTTTTCCACCTACTTTCCCAATCTTTACGAATTGCATTAATTAGCTTAATTTCAATGAATCGTGACCATTTTTCATTTCTTGCCTTATGATTACGCAAATAACGCATTTGAATTGCTTGCCATGTATGTTTATGATTAAGTTCAGCTTCAATAGCACGCCAAGTATAATTTTGTTGTTCTTTCAAATAAACAACAGCTTCGTCTTCGTGTTTCGTCCACCCAGAATTGAAACGTGGTCTTCTGGTCAAACCTTTTGATTTTACAGCTGATGCTTTGTTTCCCATACCTGCAGATTCGTGATTAGCTGAAGATGAGGGTTGACGTGATTCCGAGTCTGCACCTGAGTCTGAGTCTGAGTCCAAGTCTGAATCTGAATCTGGATCTGAAGAACGGGACCGTGATTTTTGTTTAGAATCCTGTGACAAATCAGACTTGGGTATGGATGTAGAAGGAAACATTGGAATTTGACTAATAATGTCTAGTTTTGACATTGTTTGATCATTCTGAGAGGAGATACCAGAACTTTTTGGTTTGCGTAAAATTGCAGGTTTTTTAGAGACAAATTTGTCTTTTAACCCAGATTTTTCATCAGCTGTATCGACGTTATCATCATCGTGTCCATCAGCAAATTTCACTTTGCTAGATGTTGCAGAAGAATCAGTTATCTTTTGTTTTTCTTGGTTTTCAAGCTTATCAATTTTTTTCTTCATCGAAACTCTCTTGTGATAAAGCTCAACATCCGTGGATAGTTCCGATAGTAGTGATAAAGAACTATCGTTTACATTTGAAGACAATGTAGACGAGTTTAAAGAAGAAGAAGACGAGTTTGATGTCTTTTGTCTTTTACTTCTGGTTGTGGACTGAACCTGTTCACGTGTATTAGTAGTATCATCTTGATTTGCAGCTTCTGTATCAGATGGTCCTTTTTTCTCATCAGCAGCCACATCTTTATCTATCTGGGATACTTCATTAGTAGACGGAGAGACTGACGTTGCCACGTCGTCCTCCCTAAGTTTCAAAAACCTACGTAACGGTTTGAATGAAGTTTGAGACATTTCAATGTACTATCTTGTTGATCAATAAAGCAAAGTCAATAGCAAGAGAACTTCAACCACTTCTTACTTGAATCTATTAAATGATGAAACTTAAGTAATGGAATCAGATAAACATCATAATTGTCTAACAACAAACAAGAGTCATAAAAGGCAAGACACCTACCTTTCTTTCTCTGTGTTTCACAGATCCATGATGGGTACGCGACAAATAATGTGTGGTGGGTGTTTCTCTCCAGCCACCAGCAGGGCTTCTCAACCGTTTATCAGAAGATTGCGTTTGCGTTTACTACCAAACTGGCTGAGTTTGTGTGATTCGAAAAGTTGTGTCTTGTATTCGATTGTAAGTTCTTTTATCAACTTACGAGTTTTGAATTTAATATACATAAAGAAAATTACACAGATACTTGAAAAAGTCATTTGGCTCATGGCTTATGGCTTCTTCGTACTGAACCGACTGGAGCTGTTGGTACGTGCAAAACGGCTAGAAGATTGCACTCTGCTGTTCAGCTGTTCTCCAGAAGGTGTTGAGGAAGAATAGGACGATCTGGTTGACGCAGCTAGCGAGGCTCGTGATTCACTGGTATAGTGATCAGCAGCATAGTGTCCATTTTGATATGTAGCTCTGGTTGTAGTTGTAGTTGTAGATCCACTATGTGTGCTATTATGCGAGGCACTGTCGTTGGAGCGGAACGAAATTTTGGACGATATCGAAGTTGCAACAGACTTTGCAGAGCTTTGCACAGAGCTGAATCCATTTTGGACAGAGCTGGATCTGATGCTGTGAGACGTAGGAGTTGCTGTATTGCTAGCGTTAGGGTTGCGGTGGAGACCAGAATGGCCGTTTTCGAATTGCTGACGACCGAGAGATTCTCGCTGCTGTTGTTGCTGCTGGTGTTGTGGTTCATACTGCTGATGCTTTGAAGGAGAGCTAAATCTAGATTGTATCTTGGGCAACTCTATATTTTTAGGACCAACCCGGGTAATGTGACTTGACCCGGGTATCATCCGTGACACTTTAACAACAGGCTTCATCGCAGTACTGTGGTGTTGCACCTCTAACCAATCTGGTAATGCTAAACCATTCTCCTTATAATAATGTACTAGCGCTTTATGGACGCATGTCTCATCTTCGTACTTGCCATCTTTTTCCTCTTTTTTTGTACTGATACTGGGTTTGATTTCCGAGGAAAGTTCTCTAAGCTTGCGAAACATTATCAATATTGCTGTTTTTGAATCTGTGTAGAGTCAGATGAACAAAACAGATCTCTTCAACTGGAATCAACAAGACTGCAATCGATAGTATCGGTGAAATACCACTACATCAGTTTATCCGCAAATGTCTCTTTTGATTTGCGCTCGCCGAGACAAAGCCGGAACAACAACTGCGCCACGACAATGCAATGCATGCGCCACACACCAAATAATAAGCACATAATTGATTGATTACCGATTAAATGATATAAAAGAGATATAAAGATCGATTGAATTAATCAAAGGCAATTACAAATAACTAGTTTATAAAGTCTTTTCAGTCAAGTAGATGTTGTATTCATCTTTTAAGGTCTTCATGATAGAGTTGTTGATTTCTGGAGTCATTGGAGCGTACAAGCCAGGAGTAGCAAAAGCACCTTCACCTTTTAAGACTTCAATAGTGGCAACAGCACATGGAACACCAACTAATTTAGCCATTGATGAGTAACCACCTGGGACACCGTAATCGACTAAAGTAGAAGTTCTTGTTTCTTTTTCACCGTTAGCCCATTCGATACCGAATTTGTGTTGTAAGATGACTAAATCTCTTTCACCTTCTTCATATTGCATCAATTGTTCTAAAGTTGCACATAAAGTGTCTAATGGGTTAGATCTTGGAGTGATTTCAGTTGATGAGAATAAACCTAACCATTTGAAACCAGCTAAAATTCTTTCTCTGTCAGCTTCATCTTTGAATTTAGTTAAAGAATCAATCTTGGCAATAATATCTTGTTCAGAATTAGATTTAGCGCCAATATATTGTGATAAAGCATCTTTCCAAGCAATTGGAGAATTGAAGATTTCAACAGGATCTTCTTTTAAGAAACCTAAATCAACCAAGACTTTAATAAATTCTGGGAAACCTTGGAATCTTAAAGTACCTCTAATAACAGTTTCAGCTTCTGGAATACTGTATAATTCTTTATAAGTTGTTGAATCTCTGTTTGGGTAACAAACTAAAGCAAAACCTGGGTAAATGAAATATGGTTTAGCAGAAGCCATCAAATCTTCAGAAGCAATAGAGACAATTTCACCGTCTTTCCAGTATTTAGCTTGATTTCTTAAAGCAAGTAAGACACCTCTTGAAGACCATGAGAATTTGTAACCTAAAGGATTATCTGAATTTTCAGGTGCTGGTAAACCACCACAGTAAGATAAGAATGACTTAATCTTACCACCAGCTTTATGAACTTCATCAATAGTCTTAACAGCGTACAAGTGATCGATACCTGGATCCAAACCAATTTCATTCATAACAACAATACCTGCTTCTTTAATAGCTGGTTCTAATTCTTTTAATGCTGGTGAGATATAAGAAGTGGTGACAACATTGGTGTGCTTGGATTTAATAGCAGCTTTGACAACATTAGCATGGTAGATGTATGGGATCAAAGAGATGGCAACATCGTATTTAGTAACTTCTTGATCCAATTCTTCTTGATTTGTAGCATCTAAAGAAATGGCTTTAGCAACATCACCGGCTAATTCTTTAGCTTTTGCTAAAGTTCTACAAGCAACAGTGACTTCAACGTCTGGTTGTTTAGCTAAAATATCAACAGTTGGCTTGGCAACAAAACCTGAACCTAATAATAAAACTTTTTGAACCATTGTGTATGATTTTTATACTATATGATTTTTACAGTTGTATAGTTCAAAAAGAAGAGTTAAACAACGTATACAAAGTTTAGATTAAAAGAAAAATAGTTTTTAATTGAAAATGGAATTTCTCAATAAAAGCAGAAACAATTGCTAGCACAATCAATAACGAGAGATTAAGCAGTTAGTGACAAAGTGACCAAAGTGAACAAAGAGAAAGAATACTTCTGCTCTACACTACACTACACTACTTACTACCATACAATACACTACATAATTACACTATGACTATTTCCAGTCACTGAGTTTTTGATTCAAGAAGAGCGCTCAGGAGTGAAAAAAAACAATAGTAAAAGTGTATTTTGCCTAAAATGGAAATTATTTCATTATGGAAAAAAGCGCAAAACATATAAAAGAAACAAGGCAGTGAAAAATATAAAGAACAAAATTCTCCCGGTGCAAGGATGAAGTGTTTTTTGTTTTACTTTTTGGTATTTAAAGGGCAACTAATAGCGAGGACTTTTTTGAAAAAAAGGAAAGTCTTCGCGGAGAATTTAAATTAAAAAATTATCACGTGAATGATATCACATTACCCAATTATCTAATACTTTTACTTGACTTATGTCTTTATCTGTGTTGACTTGTCTCGACCAGTTTGAGTTCAGTTTACTCGGTTTGATATGAGGGAAAGGAGATGGATTCTACTTTTTTTTCAATAAACATCGGGTTTGCTTTATATAGTATTATACATATTTAACTTTTGATTGGGTTCCACCAGCTATGTGTTGAGTTTCGTGTACTCTTCTTCCCACATGTCTCGCAGATCGGTGAACCACACTGGCAAGTTCTCCTCCTTGGGAAGCTTGACTTTGATGATTGAGTTTATTCTCTTGTTCTTGTCATTGATGTATGAAAATATGAGGTTTGGTTGATAAAACTTTATCGTTTTTGCTGAAGAAAATGTAGAAGAAGAGTTTTGCAAATGTAAATTTTGCGAAAGAAGTGACGTTGAAGGTTTCTCGTCTTGAACAAAGTTTGTGTGTTTGTCGATTTTCAGCCCGTTTGACAAATCGCTGTAATTGGAGTATGTGTCCTGGTCCAAGTTATCTTCATGTACCGTTTTTTTTCTCGACTTCAATAATTCAGTATTGTGCACATTTGTAAACTCGTTTTCCTGCTCTTTTTCCTTCTCCTTTTTTTTCTGTTTCCGCATTTCTACCAACTTCAGTAAGTTCTTAGGGATTTGTGGCGACGATGACATGGATAGTTTTGAGTTGAGTGAAGAACTTTGCTGGTGTGGAGATTTACCTCCAACAGAGTCATTTTTAGTTGTACTATAACCGATTGTACTGCCGCCGGTATTCCCACCGTCCAAGGAATTATTCACAAAGCTCACTCTTCTTCTAAAAGAATCACTCAACGGTAGAGCGTTATTGGCATCATTTTGCTTAGGTGGAATCGATATGGCGTGAGAACTAGTTACCGTGCTGGAATAGTCTGGTTCAGACTCTTCACCTTCATCTTCTTCAAAAACATCCTCTAAATCCTTTTGTATATCTCCTCCTTTACCACTTCTAACCTTGTCTTCTTTCTTTGACGTATCTACTGGCTGAGCTTCTTCTTCGTACGGTATAAGTTGGAAATTCACCAACTCTAGAAAATTCTCAACGGCATAGTTGGCTCGACTATTGGCGTAAAGACGATATTCGTTTGAAATACTAGAGTAACTCCATCTCTGAATGTGTCTCAAGGCTCCAACAACAGCTTCAGTCTTATCAACAAGCAAACATCTATGGTTGTTCTTAAAGTCTAGTAAGATTCCAAATATTTTCGATAGTAACGACGGTTTCAAAACCATCCAATCTTGAAACTTGACATTATTAGCATCGTCTTCTTCTGGTAAAATACTGGAATTTTTCAAGTGGAATAATCTAACGTTGTTTTCTTCAATATACTGACTGATAGATCTCTGTGGTTTCTCTTCATCCAACCACAGTATCGACTTCAAGTTCAATGTTTCCACAAATGATAAATTAATCGGATCTATTCTGGAGCATCTGTAAAGTCCGTCCTCTACCAACGCAAAATTGTCTGGTGGAACTAGCATTTTAAGATTGTATATAGCAACAACTGGAGTCAAATAACTAGTATCTATTAAAGCAATTGACAAGTCAAGAATCAATTATCCTTTTCCACCACCACTAACTTTATTATCCAACACGCAATTATAATCTGAAATGCTCCTCTGTCGCTGTATGCATGATGCGCATTACACGTTTTTTTTTTTTCAGATGCTTCTTTGATTTGCGTGAATGTAGATGGATTTATCATTTTTCACCTTGTATATGGTGACATTTAACCGATTGTAGAGATTTGTCTTGAGTTAAGTTGAAGGATACACAATCTACAGCTGATTGAAGAATAGGCTAAGGAAATTCCTATTTTTTCAATTGTCAAAATCATGCCTAACAAACCATTGAATGTGGCTTTTATTCATCCGGATCTTGGGATAGGTGGAGCAGAGAGATTGATAGTGGATGCTGCTCTATCACTACAATCAATAAATTCAAACAAAATCAAGATTTATACCTCTCACTGTGACAAGACACATTGCTTTGAAGAAGTGGCCAATGACCAGCTCAAGGTGAAAGTGTACGGTGATTTTCTACCAACCAATATATTAGGTAAATTTGCAATCATATTTGCGTTCTTAAGACAGCTATATCTTTCATTGAGATTGATTCTTACAGGTGAGTTGAATGATTTGGATTTGATTATTTTGGACCAATTACCTTACTGTATTCCTTTGATCCATTACTTCAAGCCTAAAAATGCTAAAATCTTGTTCTATTGCCATTTCCCAGATAAATTACTTGCACCACACAATGGTTTATTGAGAAAACTGTACAGATTTGCATTTGATAAAATTGAAGAATTTTCTACATCATGTGCCGACAAGATTGTGGTCAACTCGAAATTCACCCAATCGGTTGTCCAAAAGACTTTTCCGCTATTGTCAAACAGGGAACTTTCTATAGTGTACCCTTGTGTGCCATCTGCTTTAACAATGCCTGAAACAGCGTTAAATGACGTGGATTCATTTTTCAACAAAAAGTCATTCTTTTTATCCATCAACAGATTTGAAAGAAAAAAAAACATATCATTAGCTATTTTGGCATACGCAAAATATATTAGAGATACCAAAGATCCAAATCAAAAACTTGTCATTGCCGGTGGTTACGACCCTAGAGTTTACGAGAATGTCAGTTACTTGATTGAACTTGAGAACTTGTGCAAAGAGCTAAATTTGAATTCAGTCACACTAAGAGGCAAGCTGATCGTTTCACCAAGTAACATTCAGGTTTACTTCTTACCTTCGATCCCAACTAACTTGAAGAATGCACTCATCAAAAAATGTGATATGTTGCTATACACTCCTTCTTTTGAACACTTTGGTATTGTGCCCTTGGAAGCAATGAGATTGGGGAAATTAGTTGTAGCAGATAGCTCAGGCGGTCCTTTAGAAACTGTTGTCAACTATTTTGATGATCAAAACAATTACACAGGATTTACAGTGGAAGCCAATGTAGACAAGTGGTGCAATGTTCTCACTATAGTCAAGTCACTAGACCAAGAAGAACTCAATCTTGCTTCCAAAAGAAGTATAAAACGTGTTGATGATTTATTCTCGTTTGACGCTATGACTCGTACTTTGGATAAAGTGATAAATTCATTCGAAACAAAGATTTTTGCCTATGAGGCTTATATGGGCAAAGTTGCTACAGTTGCTTTATTATCTTTGACTGTCATCTTTGTCGCTTTTTTGTATCAATGAAAAGACAAATTAAGTAGATCAATATAGATATGTATTTTAGAGCTGACACTCGTACATTTTCTTGCAGCTGCATCATGAAGCGCCATTGAAGAATATTACATCGACTCAACGTTAGAGTAGAGATAGTTAATGGTGAAAAAACAGTGACAAACAGAGGTTAAAAGAAGAAACCAACCGAGTTTCAATAAAGCAAAAGAAAAATCATAAAAAAAAAAAAAGATTCACAAACAAATAAAAAGAAACAAAAAATTATGTGCTAGTAAAATCACTTCAATGTATACATAACTATTTGAACTTATCAATCAAAATTGTGGGCGCTTAACAAGGCTGATTACATCATTCCGTATCACTAACAATAGCTTCCTCTTCTTGTCGCTTTCTAGTTCTGAAATCGTCCAAAACACGCTTCAATTTCTCCATAGTGACAGGATACTCAATCACAGCGTCAAACACATCTGTAGCGACAGCATCTTGGTAAAAAGATGTTAAACCAACGACAAAAGTATGCGAATTGGTAGTTGAAGTATGTTTTATCAATTTGATTAAATCAATACAATCCAACTTATGCAATTCTGTTGAAGTCAAAATCAGATCAAACTTAACACTACCGGTACATCTTTTCACCATTTCAGATCCACTTGACACTGCGACAACATCACAATTCAATTTGTTCAGATTTTTTTCAATAGTGTATCTATGAATTGGAATAGGTTCACATAGTAGTACATCAAAATAATTGATAACCATTTGTTTAATGGCTTCTGCAGTTTCACTAACCACAGTTCCATTACTTTTAGTTCTAGTTTTCTCACCTTCACAATTTCTTGTAACTGATAAAGAATGACGTTGCGTGTTTCCAAACGACCAGCGTTTTTTAGCTCTAGAACTAGATCTTTTATCATCAAATTCATCTGATGATGAAGGGTAAAAATCATTTTTTTGCTTGATTGCATGTTTGCTTATCAATTTTAATGCTGGTGGAGCTAAATTGTCCATTGAACTCAAATCTTTTTTAAGTGACTGGTGTGGAATTGGCGAATTCGACTTAACAATTGATGAATATGGAGAACTATCTTCAAATTCCGAAGCTAATGAGCTGTTCCGCAAGATTGGACTTGGTATAAATGTTAAAGTGGGCGATTTAGCAACAAATTGTGACGAATGTTGATTCACAGGAGGAGATTGTAAACTTCCTGAAAGGCCAATGTTGACAGCAGCAGGAGAGACTGCAGAATTTTGATCTTTGTCTTTAAAAATGTTTGGAGATGATGATCTTTTAAACGGTGTTGAAAGTAAGTTTGCAGTGGATAAACCTCTTGGTCTTTGATTGAAATAAGATCCACTTGGAGTTGTTGGTGTCGACCCACTTTGTGTTGCACCCAAGGATGAAGAACCGGATCCAGTATAACTTGAATTGAATAAATTATTTGCTGATGATAACTGATTCATACCAGTACTAGGATTAACTCCATTTTCAGAAGATGTTGATGATGAAAAACTACCTCTATGTTCTAAATGTTCGTTTCTTAATCTATTGATAACATCTTTATTTTGTTTTTCTAAAACAGACAAGTTTCTGAATTGAAATGAACCAAACTCGGATCCACCACCATCGTTCAATCTTGATCCTCTGCGTTCCCTTTTGCTCAAAGGTTGAGGAGGTTGCATTAAACTCAGAGAGTTCTTTGAAAAACTGGTACGAGGTGAGTCCAAAGTTGTAGCAGATGATGAACTGGAGTTAGATCTACCATATAAATTGATACCAGGTATCATATGATGTCTAGGTGGGCTTGCTGATGACTTAGCTTCATGATCAATATCAATATCATTATCATTATCTTCCTCACTTTCTTCACTATCGTCTTTAGGAAACATACTTAATTCTGCACCTCTCAAATCAAAATATTCGGTTGATTCTGGATCTTCAGTTTCTGGAACAAAAGATGCCTCTTCTGAAAACAAATTATCCCAATTTATCAGATTGAAATAAGGATGATTCATAACTTCTTTTGAACCGCCAGCACCTAATCTTTTCAAAGGATCTTTAACAAGTAATCTTGATATTAAATCTTGAGCTGCTTCAGAGCAGTATTCTCTAAATTCTTCGGTTGGCAATTCAGGCCATTGTATCGAGCTATGTAAGATATTTTCAAAAACGTCCTTTGGTGTGTCACCATGGAATGGAGGGTAACCAAACAAAAATTCAAATAAAATGCAACCTATAGACCACCAATCACTTGATTCATCCTGTCCTAAACCCGCCACTGTTTCTGGAGCTAAATAATCAGGGGTTCCAACGAATTTTCTAGTTTCCGTTGAATTTTGAGGATTAAACAAAGCATAGTCAGTAATTTCAGGATCTGCACCTTCTTTGCTAACCATAAATGAAACCTGATTGAGAGAGTGGCTAGTTTTCGTTGTTGGACGTAATAAAGGCGACGAGTTAGCGCTACTAGAATTTGAGACAACTCTTGTACGAGAAGTAATATAATCATTGGACTGACTGGTTTCCGAAAGAGGTGAATCTGAGTATTCGACAACATTAGTATTTGAAGAGGAACTTGTTGGTGTTAAACTGAGCGGTGCAATGGAAGTCAATCTTTTGTTGTTTAAACCAGTTGCACTACTTATTGATGAATTTTTCGTTGTTGCTGTTGCGCTGGAAACTAGAACTGTATTTTGAGAGTTGGTAAAAGGGTCTTCAATTACCTCAGACGGGAGATTCTTCAAAGCCATATTTTGTCTTCTAACTAAACCCATTCTACTTAATCCAAAATCTGTTAGTTTTATATGTCCGTTATGATCAATTAGTAGATTATCAGGTTTTAAATCTCTATGAACAATACCTCTAGAATGCAAATCGTCAACTCCCACGATAACTTCGGCGATGTATCTTTTAGCCCAAACATCAGGAAGGTAACCCATATTTTTCAACAAAGTAGCCAGATCACCACCATTTAAATATTCCATAACAAGATACAAATGTTTGGAACTTTGAAAAGTAGCAACCAACTGAACAACAAAAGGTGAATTTGCTTGAGCCATCATAATGGCACGTTCTGCTTTGACGTTGGTGACTTGATTTTTGGCAATCATGTCCGATTTTTTCAAAACTTTCATTGCAAAATATTCTCCTGTTAATTTCCTTTTTGTCAAAAACACGGAACCAAAAGCACCTTTACTAATAGGCTTGATTAGTTCGTAATCTTTTATTGATGGAACCGAGGGTTTTGTTGTTTGTGGAACTAACAAAGGTGATAATTGGGCTCTGTCTAAGTTTGATGAGAACGAAGAAGGACCATCATGAGAAGAAAATAAGGGAGATAATATTGGGGTGTTTGAACCTGATGCTGAACTTCTCATACTGGATCTAGAATTTCTTTGAATTGAACTTAACGGGACAGTAACACCTGGTGAGAGCGGTCTTCTAGGGGAATTGATGTTGGTCGGTGATAGAGATCTATTCAAAACAGCTCTATTTAAATCTTCAGTGACTGCCATATTATTGTGCTGTGACCCTGAAGGTGTTCTATTTTTAGGAGTGACTGATCTCGGTGATGAATTCTCAGTACTATTATTTGTGTAATGATAATTTAAAGCTAGTCCTTTATGTGACAATGATCCGCTACTGCTTCGATGAATGGGTGTTGGCTGATGCTGTGGTTGTCTATTAACACCGGGTGACAAGACATTAATACTATCTACACCAGTAACATCATTGTTTTCATTTGGTATTGAACTAGATGCGGTATAACCATTGTCAAATATTATACTACTGGACATTTTAGCAGTTGGTCTTGGAGATTTTAAAGGGACCGGCTGGACCAATTCTTGGTTTAAAACAGGATAATCGTTTTCTTGTAAAATAGCTTGAGCTGTAGCTGGAGTGGATTGAACAAACATTTGATCATTAATCTTTTCAACGGTTTCTTTCATCACTTGCAAAATTAAGTGATCGGTTTCCTTTGTGATTCTATCGACATATTGTAAAATGTGTGCGTATCTATCTATTGATTCCATTTTTTGTGTAGCTAGTGCAATAGTATCTTCTGATAACAATTTTATAGCAGGGTCACTTGATTCTGGAATGGTAATTTCGTGTAGAGTTTTAATTGCTTTGAAAGAGTCAGGTGAATAGCAAACAAAAAATTCACCATTGTTATTTGACGTATTTGAGTTGTTTTGTGATTCATTTCTTTTAACTTCACCAGGATTAACTCTTAAGGCTTCATCGCAATATTGAAGTAAAATTTCCAAATGCTTGAAAGGAAATCTTTTTGTAGGTAGGATTGAGCCGACACTTTTTCTTCGTTTCAGTGAGTTTTGATCAACTATGGAAGAAGACAAAGGAATCGGTAAACCTTTATAATCATTCACTGATACTATACTTGAAGAGCTGCTATTTGAAGAAGAAGATGATGATGATGCTGTTGGAGAACTTGAAATTGGCGAGAGTGAAGATGTCATTGAAGCTGATGCAGGAGTTGCACCTTGTTGTAATTGATGTCGTGATAGAGTATCTAAAATAGATTGAATCAAAGTTCTTTGCTCTAACAAGTTTTCCTGTTTTAATTGAACGGCATCTTCACTTCTATGTTCCACTACACATAACTCTGTATGTCTTTCAAGCCACCAATTTGGGACTTTTTGTTCGCAAATTCTGCACAATTCTTGAGGTGGAAGAGGTAAATTATGTTCGTCTAATATTCCGTATTCTGTTAATTGCAATAGATAAGATTCAAATAAATTGATGCCAAACCCTAAACTCAAGACTAAAGGTTCTGGTAGTTCTAAAGTTATTTCATTTGACGGCACCCAAGGTTTCAATATCCACATTGAATGAGTGGGTTTCTTAGTCTTGGAGTCATGTATGAGTATACCTTGAGCTTCTAATTCTATGAAATTTCCATCTGTAGTTATAGTTGATGTTGAAGAATGTATACTCACCGAGTCGTCGTCATTATCTTCTGCAGCTTCAATGGACTGACGTGATATATTTGTTTCGTATTCGTTATCATCGAGAGTATCTGATGAGGTTTTATTTGACGATGTAGTTTGTTCTTGTTGTGAAAGTTGAGCTTCGTTGTACAGTAAATTATGTTGACTCAGACTAGGTTTGTCACTGATATCATTTGAGTCTACATCAGAGGGTTCGGTTTCATTTTCGGATTGATAAAAAGCCGTCAAGGGAATACTCTGTTGAAACTTGTTCTGATCACTATTGAGATCACCCGTAGTGTCAATCTTATTATTACTGTCATTTGCCGCAAAAGGTTTATCCGCTTTTGCCAAATTTGTAGGAACAAGAAACCTCACTCTGTAACTGACATCATCAACCATCATGATAGATGTAGCTTTGTTGAATATTTGCTTATCTTCGGTTTCACCAATGATTATATTGTTGATTGATTTGTTGACAAGTTTCCCTATTTTAATACCTACAATTGATTCCCACACTTTACTTAGAAATTTGATATTACAATCCAAATCTAGTTCCATCACGATAACTGGGTTTTGAGAAGTTGCCACGATTAGGTCATTTTGAGTGTTTTCCGAGCTCAATTGGTTATGCAACTGCAATTGGTTATCAATGGAAGGTGAGTCCATCTGTAATGGTGAGACAGATCTTGAAGGAGGGGCAAAAGTTGACTTGGGTAAATTTTGTAATGATCTACTACTGGAGTTGAAATCAGATAGGTGAAACATGTTGCTATTAAGGTTGTCATCGGAAGCGCTTCTATTGTGGTCTGTTAACCCTGTTGTTGTGTCCTGTTGATCTAACACAGTAGATTGTTTAAACTTTTTCCCACTTGACTGATTATCATCATCATCAGACACATCACTAGCAAACTTATGGAATATCGACTGGTTAGACATGAAAGAAAACAGAGGGAGGCGATACTAAAGAACTTAGAATGAATAAACCGTGAATTCCAGAATTTACGGTAGTGATATCACAAATTGGTAATGGTGTGGTTATTTGTGTCTGATTATCCAAGAGTGTGTTACTATGTAGAGTTGTTTTTGATGTCAGGATAGACAAACAGACAAGCACACAGACACAAAGGGGGGAGTAAGGGGGTATAATAAATAGCTCAAAACTCACTAAAAAGAGATTCGAGTGGAATGGATAAGAGATGGATGTGTGTAAGAGTGTTGAATATCAACTGGTGAAGTATATCTCAATAACGCACAACGTTCATTCAAGGTGTAAAGGGATAAAGTTGTTGTTATCTAGAACCAATTTCATTTACCCTCTCAAAATAATATACACACGCATTTTTTTACACCTTTTAAATTTTTAACCTTTATTTTATCGCGCTTTCAATAAGGATAAGGATAAGATGGTGGAATGGTTTACGGGGGGCAGATAGGAGAAGATTAGTACATTACTTGAAGGTTTGTTTATTTCTACAAATAAGGGTTTACATTAAATTATACAAGAGACAAATAAGAACAAAAAAAAAACAGACACAAAAAAGTTGGAAGAAGCAAAGAAGACTACTAATCAACTTCGTTTAAGAATTTGTTTTCTAGCAAGTGGCAGGTGTAAGGTGTTAATTGAGCGTTCTTTTTGTCAACTTTTTCATCAAAAGTGAATCTCAAGACATCTAAACCGTTTTTGACAGAGCCACCATATTCAGTTGGTAGATTATCTTTGTTTCCGAAAACAGAACTCAAATTTCTAGCGTCACTCATAACAACGAATTTTTTCTTAGTTTTATCGGAGACGATTAATTTAACTGCGTTATAAATCCACATCATTAATAATGGGACATTGACGAAAAGTTTTAAACCTAATAACTCAGGATAATAATCTGTAAAAGTCTTTATAACAAGTTTTGATGATTTTTTCGTATTTGAGTCCATTTTAAAGATGCTGACGTTTTTATAATCATGAACTTGAACCATGAAGGCATTTGATTCGTCTTTGAAATTTAATAATTGTAAAGATTGTTCCATGACACCAATACGCCAACGTAAGAACTTGTCGACATCTGCAAATATTGACTCTGTGCTGATATTAACATCGCTTTTTTCGTTATTAATTTTACCGTACAAATTGAAATTAATCACTTTTTGGTTTGGTTGACCGTCTGGGTTTCTCAAAATATAACCAATCTCGTTGAATTGTTTGTTATGTTTTTCGACAAACCCAGCTGATAATGGGTCAAATTCCTTACGCCATTTCAAGATGTTTGATAACGATTTCTTACTTGTTTCGTAGTCCCAATCATAAGCGTTTAAAAGTTTTGTTAATAGAGCATTGACCATCTCATCGTCATAAAATTCTCCCGTAGAAGTTAGCTGATGACCATAAAGCTCATCATAGTCGGCTTCCTCAATAATCGCTGGAAGATCTTTTTTGAAAGTTTCCAGCTGTTTTAATTGTGCATCTGACAAAGACATGTTTCAAAGTTAATATATAACGAAAAATTTCAAATAGTGCTCAGCCTATATGACAATTGAAAAGTTAGTTATGGTACAGTGAAAAGAAAATTCAATTACAGGCTGGCTTAAATAAATTAAACGGCTGAAATTGATCAAAAAGATAATGCTGCAAATGCAGACGCTACACTAAACAGAGAGAGATACTAGGGTGTTCAATTGATTATAGGTATCAACTCACACCTAACAAAAGAAACAGAAGACTACATACTCTCATCCATCCCTTTGTCACTAACAACATTGTGATCCAATTGATCGATACCTTCAATGCAATACATTACAATACGCTATCAACACAGACTCAGGCCCGAAGAGCACAAGATCTCTTTCTGTCTTTCTGTCTTTCTGTCTTTCTGTCATTTCTCTGCCTTCTTTTTAATTATAATTAATTTTTATAGTGTGATTTTTGAATTAAGTATTTGTTTGCTAATACATCTCTGCACTAGATAATTATATTTTTTTAAAACTCACCAGCCACAATTTGTATTAGCCACACTGTTTTTTTTTTTTTTTTTCTTTTGAAAAACTTTGTGTGGCTGATGTCAGTATATGTCTCTCTTTACACGCAACACGTTTTGTCGTCGTTTTTTCCACTCTTTACATTCCTGACACCAATTTAGCTTTGTTCTTGAATGTTTGTTTAATGTGTATTTGGCGTTTTAATTGATTATATCTAAAGAAAATAGGGATTTTAATTCATTATAAAACGAAACATTTAATTAATTAATTTCAAATTGAAAAATTAGAAAACGGTTCAATATTAAAACACGATTCAATTATTTACAATGTCCGCTGTTACTCCATTTAGTGAAAGAGAATTCCCAGATACTTTATGTTTATTTGATGTTGATGGTACATTAACACCAGCAAGATTGGTCATTTCACCAGAAATGGATCAATTATTAAAAGATTTAAGAAAAAAATGTGTTATTGGATTTGTTGGTGGTTCAGATTTATCAAAACAAGTTGAACAATTAGGCGCTGATGTTTTAGAAAAATTTGATTATTGTTTTTCCGAAAATGGATTAACTGCTTATAAATTAGGTGAAAAATTAGCATCACAATCTTTTATTAACTGGATTGGTGATGCTAAATATAACGAATTAGTTAAATTTATCCTTAGATATTTGGCTGATTTGGATTTACCAGTTAGAAGAGGTACTTTTGTTGAATTCAGAAATGGTATGATTAATGTTTCTCCAATTGGTAGAAATGCATCAACTCAAGAAAGAAATGATTACGAAAAATACGATTTACAACACAAAATTAGAGAAAAAATGGTCTCTGCAATTAGAGAAAATTTCCCAGATTTAGCTTTAACTTACTCTATTGGTGGTCAAATCTCCTTTGACGTTTTCCCAACTGGTTGGGATAAAACTTATTGTTTACAACATGTTGAAAAAGAAGGTTTCAAAAACATTCATTTCTTTGGTGATAAATCTTATAAAGGTGGTAATGATTACGAAATTTATGAAGATGAAAGAACTATTGGTCATGCCGTTAAGAGTCCAGCTGATACCATGGCTATCTTAAGAGAGCTATTCAAGTTATAAAAAATTTGCATGTAGTGCTTAGTTATATAATAATAATAATAAACAACTCAACTAATTAATCTAACATATGCTAAAATTAAAGCAAACGTACCTGTACAAACACCAAATAACCATTGCATAACCTGCGTCTTAACACTATCTATTTGCACTCTCATATTTGTAATTTCCTGATCGATTCTAGTATCTGTCTCTTTGATTTTCAAATCATAGATACTACTTTCTTCTCTGATTCTACCTTTCTCCAAATTCAAATCCAACCTCACACTAGATAAACTCTTGTTTATCTCTTCTTTAAATTTAGTTCTCATTTTTTCCAAATCATTTCTCAATAATTCATGCTCGTTTCTTAATGAGTTGAAATCAGACTTGTCAATCATCTGTAACTCTCCTTTCAACTTGGCAAAATCAATCTTTTGCTTATACGTCATCTTATTTAATGATTCTTTAGTTATAAGATTCTTAGCATACTGGTCAATACCGTTCTTAATCGCTTCAGATACTATATTGACAGCAGCCTCCGACTGCTCGTGCGTGAAACCTCCAATTTTTTCCAGCTGTTTAATGTAATGGTATGTATCGATATATGGGCCTTTTAGTTCATTTCTTAGTGGGGTACACACTGAGAAGAATCTCAATTGTGGTCTAAGCACTAAGCTTTTCATTTGTTTCGATATTATTAAACTCATTGCGTTGTTTGAAATTAATGATGAAATCGCTGTTTCAAACCCCAAGTTGTTTCAGAGTGTCCAACAGCTTGTATAGCTTTGTACTTAAACCTCTTTTATAATCATTATATATAAACTATAGCTGTCACTTTAATCATTTGTTTAAATTGTCTTTTATCGTTCCTCTTTGCCCGCGCACACGCACACGCACACAAACACACCCGCATGTATCTATGGATCGCTACTAAAAATAAAAAAATTAACTGGAGAAGCTATTTTCATCGATCATGCAATTTTAGTATAGAGTGAAGTATAAGGAAAGTACAGTTTTGTTCATTAAAGAAACAGAAACAACACAAGATGACTAGCGTATCAGATACGACTCAAAACGATGAAAGACTGCAAAGATTAGCTTTACTAAGAGCCAAGAGACAGAGTAGCAGCAATTCTGCAAATGATAAGTCAAACCACACTTCAAATGAGGAGCCAGTTTCGAAGAAGATCAAAAGTAGGAATTTCAATAGAGTGTCGAACGAGCCAGTGACTTCATTTGACTTAGCTGATCACTCTGTGATAAGTTCGAAACACAGTGTGGGTGACATTTCACAAGATTCAAGTACTGAGGACAGTGAGAGACACCGCAGAATAACAAAACTAGTTTCTAATGACTTGATAAAACTCAGCGATTTTACAAATACAGATTCCATTTTCATTGACGACGATAAAGATGGGATAACAGATGAGCAGCAAGAAGAAAATCAAGAAAAGTACTCGCTTTTTTATGGCAAAGACGAAATAATAAAAGAGTATGAAGACGCACTAAGGAGTGATTTAATCTTACTAGATCAGCAAACAGATCAAAATATCCGCAAAATTTTCCAAAACAGATTACGACAAAAGATTCAAAAAGAGAGTAATGATTGAATAAATAAAAGTTTTTCTATTGTATAGTAGTTGTACACATGTATATGTAGAATATTTAATGTTTGAATTTTTCATTTTTTTTTTTCCGTTAATCAACCTTCGATATCATAGTAAGCTGAGTAAAAGTACAAAATTGCAAAAATAAAGAAAGCAATCGAACCACCAAGGGTGACATTTCTCATACTAATCTTTGTAGCTATTAATTGTCCACCAATAACTGCTAAACCTGTACATAAACCGTGACCTACTATACCACCAAGAATGACAAACCAGTAATCAGATCCAGCAGCCATTGCAATAGTTGCAATTTGAGATCTATCACCCCATTCACCGAAAAATGTCATTGCAAATGTCTGAACCCAGACTGGTGATAATATAAATGATGCTAAATTAGAAAAATGATGCAAGACTGATTTGATTGATGATTGGATAGAGATTGAAGAAGAGGATGAGGATGATGAAGATGATGAAATTCCACCTTCTTCAATAGAAGAACCAACTTTATTATGAGCTGTCATTTCAATCTCTTCTTCAACTTCGGCCATTTCTTCTTCGACACCTGCATCTTTAGACATTTTCAAACCTTCTCTTAATAAATTGAATCCGAAAACAACAAATAACAAAGCAGCAAAAAATTGAGTCAATCTTTGAGGTAATAAAGTTGGCAATGCATGACCAACTAAACCTGACAATATTGTCATAACCACCAATGCTGAAAATGCTGATGAAAACACAATAGCCCTTGGATGTTTCATTGCCATCAATGCTGCAACTAAAAATGTCTTGTCACCAATCTCACTAACCACAATCATCGAAGTCGATAATATGAATGCATTGACTCCTTTTTCTTCATCTTCTGGATACTCAGCATTACTGGAACTCGAACTGGATAAAGTTGCAGCACCAGCTCCGGCTCCAGCACCGGCAGCGGCAGCCTTGAAGTTCTTACCATCGTCAGACTTCAATGTCTGAACATTCTTCGAACGCAAAGATGGGTTGCTTTCATCTGCTGGATAGATTGCGCTACTTAGTGAAGCTAGGCAGGTAACTGCGGTTATAAGTGTGGAAAATTTCATTAGTGTAATAGCAGGTGTATAAATCCAAAATGAAAGGCACGATTATGTTTCAATCTCTTTAGACAGACAAAGACTCTTCAAAAATAATCTTGATCTATCAAACAAATGTTAGAGATGGCGATTTGAAACCGTAATCAAGTAAAACTCAAAAGCTTTTTTGAATTTTGCAAGCGAATTTACTAAGATCGTCGAGCGATGTGCTAGAGTTTAAACCAAGAAAATAATCGCTATTTTTAGTCTGTAGAAAGTGACTTCCTGTTACTCAATTCTTCACCAAGACGGAAAAAGTTACCAACAGTCAAAGACTCAGTATACTCATACCCATACTCACAGTTACACACTCAAACATGTTGGCTATACTGTACATCAACAAGCAAAAGCCAACTATTGTATCGTTTTCCCATACCTGACTGGAATGTAGTGAAAAATTAACCGCATTAAAAAAAGCAATTAGCTAAGCAGTAGCATACTAATTTGTATGCTGTTACGTAACATCCGGTATTTTTTCTATATAAAAACTGAAAGTGCTTCACAGATATTTTTCTTTTGTTAACGCGCGCTATTTTTATCTTCAGCCGAAAAAAAAAAAAAAAATAAAAAAAAAAAAGAAAAAAAAAAAAACAGAAAATTTGGCGTTAATTTTTTTTTGATACTTTTATCAATAGATACATCTCTACACGAAAATCACCTGGTGAAACCAATCAGAATACACTGAAAAGTAAGCAGCGAGGTGTGTAAATTGAATCAAGTCAGGTACGATAAGCTGATAAGTGAAGACTGAAAGTTTAAAGAAAAAAAACAAGTATAATAAATAAATAAATAAATTAATATGGAAAAACAGTATAATATTTATTGAATACGCACACTTAAATTTTCACCACTAATGGTCACCGTGGAAGGCATCTTTTGGTATTGGATTATTAGCCACGATACCTTTACTAATTTTACCACTGTCAATCCAACCACCGTGATGTAAAGTTTCAATGTTATTTTTCAACTTGTACTCATTCATTCTTTCCACCATCAATGGTCTAAAATTTTTAACCAATCCTTGATATGGCCATGCAAAAGCATCTCCTAATGCACAAATAGAGTGACCTTCAACTTGTTTACTTATTTCAAATGCCATTTCAATCTCTTTTTCAACAGCTTGACCTGAATAAAATCTATCCATCATTTTGGATAAATATGTTGAACCTTCTCTACATGGGGTACATTGACCACAAGATTCATGTTTATAAAAAGCCAATAATCTTTGAATTCCTCTAATAACATCAGATTGTTTATTAAAAACAATAACTGCAGCTGTACCAAGACCAGAACCATTATCTTTTAAATCATCGTAATCCATTAAAACATTCTCACTAACTTTTTGAGTCAAAATTGGTGTTGATGAACCACCTGGAATAATACCTAATAAATTATTCCAACCATCATTACCTTTTATACCACCACAATGTTTTTCAATTAATTCTTTTAATGGTATTGACATTTCTTCTTCAACAGTACATGGTTCATTAACATTTCCAGATATACAAAATAATTTTGTTCCTGAATTACGTTCTCTTCCAAAACTATTGAACCAATCTCCACCTCTTCTTAAAATTGTTGGTGAAACTGCTACTGTTTCAACATTTGTCACTGTACTTGGTCTACCAAATAATCCAACACCTGCTGGAAATGGTGGTTTTAATCTTGGTTTACCAGCTTTACCTTCAATTGATTCAATTAATGCTGTTTCTTCACCACAAATATATGCTCCCATTCCTCTATGAATATAAACATCAAATGAATAACCAGATTCACAACAATTTGATCCTAAAAAACCAGCTTTATAAGCTTCATTAATTGCTTTTTGTAAAATAATAGCTTCATTATAAAATTCTCCTCTAATATAAATATATGCTGCTGTTGCATTCATGGCTCTTCCTGCTACTAAACAACCTTCAATTAATTTATGTGGCTCTTTTCTAATTATTTCTCTATCTTTACATGTTCCAGGTTCACCTTCATCAGCATTAACAACTAAATATCTAGGTCCTTTATTATTTTCCCATCCTGGTGGATTCATAAATGACCATTTCAATCCACTAGGAAACCCGGCTCCACCACGTCCTCTTAATCCTGATTTCTTCATTTCATCAATTATCCATTTATCACCTTTTAATACAATCTCTTTAGTCTTGTGCCAATCACCTATTTTCATAGCAGCTTTTATATCCCATGGCTCAGTTTTGTATTTTTTAGAATTTTTCAAGTACAAATTTTGGAAAATTCTATCTTGATCTTTTAATCCACCATGGATACGATTTGGTGTTGATTCTACAGTAGCTAAAAATCTTTTGCTTAATACCGTTTTGATTGAATGGTTGTTGTACTTAAGCATCTTTGGACTAAATTAATACTGTACCCCTCTTTTTTTGCTCCTTGTTTTTTTCCCACCTTATCGTTTCTCACTTACACCTTTTGTGTTAAAATCTTATATTTGACTTAAGATTAAGTTTTTGAATTTGATACAAAGTTTCTGAGATTTATCCAATCGATTAATCAAACGTCTAATCATTACCATAGAAAGTGTAAATGATTCCCATTAATCATAGAGATAGTACAAATGATAACTTTTGAGGGGTAAATGAGTAAAGTGAGTTGAGTTTAATGCGAGAAAAACAAAAAACGGTCAAGATTTAGTGGTGTAAAGAAGCAAAGCTGCGAGTTAAATCTGGGGTAAAATATATATCAGAGTGTTTTTTGCAAATCTCCAACTGCAATTCTCTTATTAACAACTGCGTTTATAATACAGTTCAAATACAGGTATAATGTAGTGAAAGAGTGTTTGTTTACCCCAATTGAAGTTTCAGTTACACAATTGTCACATATTTTGACTAATGATCTTGCGCTTATATTGAACTGAAAGCAAATCAAGCTTATCTTGTAGATCATGATACTTGGATTTTCATTCTTTTGAATTTGAAAACTGGGGTTTAAAGTCTTTTCACAACACCACTCAAATGATTCAAATGATTTTTCGTGTATTTGCAAAACCGATGTTTCTGCATACTTTAATATTTTGAAAGTTATTATTGAGTAGATTGATTTTGGACTTGGGTGATCAATTTTGTAAAGCAAGTCAACTCTATCTAGAAATGCTTCATCGATATTGTGCAAGAGATTTGATGTTGTAATTATTATAACATTTCCATAATTTTTGATTCTATCCAAGCAAACTAACATTGTGTTGACAATTTGTAAATTTGAATTTGGTGATGATGTTGAAGTTAAATAATTTCTAGATCTCACTAAAGTTTCAATCTCATCAATTAATATGAAAAGCAGTAAATTAGGATAACTGCTTACAATGGTTTCAAAATTCTTGAACAAGTTATCCAAATTTTGGTCACTTTGATTCAAATAAACGGATAATATTTGGGCGCATGAAAATTCAATTAATAAGCTTGAAGTATAGTTTAGAGTTGATTTTAAAGATGCATAAATGAAGTTGGAAATCAATTTTGATAATGATGTCTTTCCTGTTCCAGGAGGTCCATAGAGTAAAATCAGTTTGCTACTTTGATTATTTTCAGCAGTACAGTCTCTAAGCAATTTCAATTTTGAAGCATCGTCATAATAGTAGTTTTCGTACTCTTCAAATAGTTTTAAATTTGGCAACTCTGTAATTTGAATCATTTTTAACAAATTTGGTGAAATTATATGGATAATCTCTTTCAGTGAGAATTTATTGTCGGAGGAAATTGAAATATTGGTTACTTTTCTGCTCAACATTGTATCACAATCGTCGGAATCGGTGTCATTCAGTGAGCAATCTGAAATTATTTTACTCATTTCGGATTTGTC
This sequence comes from Ogataea sonorensis, assembly GCA_037951595.1. Taxonomy (NCBI): domain Eukaryota; kingdom Fungi; phylum Ascomycota; class Pichiomycetes; order Pichiales; family Pichiaceae; genus Ogataea; species Ogataea sonorensis. The sequence goes on along the minus strand of JBANDG010000002.1, from coordinate 1,856,752 downwards.
AACCCCTCTGGACAAAAGCATGATTTTGAAACCAACTTGATTGTCAATTGAAAGATTTTCATTAATTTGGTTAATCTCTAAGTTAGGGTCGTTTGATATAAATCCATTAGCTGTTGCATCTTTGCTTTTCAAAAAACTATCAATTTGCGTGTTATCAAATTCACATTCTTTAATTTTCTTCAGTAGGAAATCTAATTTTTCAGTTAATTTACCAGGATTCAAAATGCTACTTTTTGAATCAGATGAGCGAGAAGGATTTAAGTCAATAAGTATAAATGACTTTATAAAAGATCCAATTAAAATTTCCAGAAATCCCAAATTGACAACACACCAATCAATCTTGAGATTTATTTCATCGACTTGTGCAAGGAAATCTCCAATTTCCAACTTGTTTAGTAAATTTGACCACAAACTCGGGATACTGGAAACACAGTAAATTTCATCAGATAGCTTTATACAGGAGTTTAACTTGATTATCTGATACTTCCAATACAGCAATTTTTCAAAGCATTTCACCAGGATGGACATTGCCTTATCTCCGTTTTTGTGCTGTTTCAAAAAAGTTGAAGCATCATCCTGAAGAAAACCAAACACTTGAATGATTTGTCGTTCAATTAAACTATTTTGGCTCATTTGTTTTGTTAAAGTCAAGCAATGTGCAAGACAAGAAGGATGTAATTTGTAATCAGTCAATGTTGATCCCCTTTTTCAATAACTGGTATCCTTTTTATCGATGAACCCTTTTTTTAACAAAACTATATATATACACCCGTACACCATAAGATATTTTTTTATTGCATCTACGTGAGTTGAGTACAGCGGATAATTAGTGGAGTACAATGTTGATTTTAAGACCCTTAACCAGTAAATTATTATTATAAATAGTTATATACCTAGTATATTTTAAACAAAAAAAATGAATACATATAAAAAAAAAACAGTGGGCAAAATGCACGGTGCTAAGTATACTATTCAATAGTGAATTAACCGACCAATCTAAATCGGTCCGAGTGAAAGTAGCTTAGATAGTTCTATTCTGTCGTACTCAGTACGATTATTGAAAAACCTTTTGTTGTAGGAGTAGTGTGTAATTAGTCTGTTTGTTCATACTCTTTTCATCTTTATTCTTCTTTTGAATATGCAATGAAAGTGCGATAAAGCACCATTTGCACACTTATAGTTTTGTAGTGTTACAACCAGGACAACCGCATCCTGAACCACACTTGCATCTGGACTCTTTGTTAGCTGTTCCACAAGCGCACGATGAACCGTTTTTAGCACCGGCACATTTTGATTTTTGAGTAGCACTACTACTTGATTTAGAAGATGCCATTGATGATGATAAAGATGGTGATGTCTTTTTAGATGAGCAACCGCAAGCCATTTTCAGTGATTATATGAGTATATGTATGTGTGTGGGTGTGTTTAAGAAAAGTAATTAAAATTTTTACGTCCTTTGCAAAGCAAGATAAAAGACCCTTACAAGTGTCTTTAACAAAACAAAAGATGAAAAATAATGTTCAACTACATCGTACTATACGTTTATATATATACGATTCCACATCCACATTCACCGCTAAAAACAAAGACAAGAAAAGAAGAAAAAAACGTTATCGTGGATGCAACTTTTTTCCAATTTGGGAAAGTCGAAGCAATTTTTTATTATGTGGTGCGATTTGATAAACGGGTTGTTGATGAAAAGGTAGACAGAGTAAAGTAGTGTTACCGTAGCGTAATAAAGTGCCTTAATTAGAATACATATATATATATTAATATACATCTATATGTACTTCTTGTATTTGCTCACTTTTATTGACATAGTTTGTTTGTATATTTTAAAAAATTGAACACTACTCATACATCAATCAAAGACTGAGATTCAGTATAGTTCAATCACTCTTACTAGTAAGAGGAATTTAAGCGCTTAAAAAAGGTGATGTAAAAATTCTTCTCTTAGTTAATTGAGCGCCGCATAACGCGCATCAAACTACTGTTTGCAATTCTCTAGTAGTGAAAATAAATAGTAATAAATATTAAGCTCAAGTATAGGTAAAAAAAAAATTATACGAAGTAAAACAAGCAAGCATGTTTAAAGAGGCAGTTGCTGACACAACAAACAGCCTACAAAAGAAAATAAATATAGAAAAAACAGTGGTGGGGTTGATAGAAATTTCAATAAAAATTTAATAAATAAAGTACAACAAAATAAATTTTTTCTCAAATTTTTTTATAATCTTGATGGAGAAGAATCGTCTCTTGGGCTTAATGTTAAAACTTCCTTTCTAATCAATTCACCAATCTTAGGATCAGCCAAAGAAAAGTATTCAAACACACGATCTTGAATAAATTCGTCAGCAGCACAAACATGGGAAGCAACATTATGAACCAAAGCTTCTTGTTCACCAGAAGTTCTTCCTAAAACTTTCCAAAATTGTGCAGGTTGATAATAGTCATAAGAGGTAACCTCCCAGTGGAATGGAACAACTTCTCCTTGATAATTTTCATCCTTAACGTTACCTGAAGGTTTCATTGCACCAACATATTGGACTGGACAATTATAAGCATTAGCATAATTTGGAGTTCCGCCCAAATTGCCATCAACTCTCATAGCACCATCTCTATTTTGTGGAGCAAAAGAGCCAGATTTCAATGGACAATTCACAGGAATTTGTTCATAATTGGTACCTAATCTGTGTCTGTGGGTATCTGGGTAAGAGAATAATCTAGATTGTAAAACAGGATCATTTGAAGGCTCCATACCTGGAACAGTATGAGAAGGAGAGAATGCAGCTTGTTCAATTTCTGCAAAGTAATTTTGAGCATTTTCATTCAAAGTAAATCTACCAAAATGTCTTAATGGGAAATCTTTATGTGGCCAAACTTTAGTTAAATCAAACACACTAAATGGCAATTTTTTAGACTCTTCCAAAGTCATAGTTTGAATATAACATTCCCATGAAGGGTATTCACCTCTTTCAATAGCTTTGTACAAGTCACCAGTATGGAAATCTGGATCATCACCAGCCAATTTGCCAGCCTCTTCATTATTTAAATTGTGAACACCTTGGTTAGAGATAAAGTGCACTTGAACATAGTGCCATTCTCCTTTAGCGTTATACCATTTATAAGTGTGACCAGAGTAACCATTCATTTTTCTTAAAGAGGCAGGAGTACCTCTGTTTGAAAACAAGTACATAACCTGGTGTAAAGATTCAGGGTTGTTGGTCAAGTAGTCCCAAAACATATTTGGATCCTTCAAGTTTGTAGCTGGGTTTCTCTTTTGAGTATGGATAAAATGTGGGAATTTGGTTGGATCTCTAATAAAGAAAATTGGAGTATTATTGTACACCAAATCCAAGTTACCCTCTTCTGTATAAAACTTTGTAGCAAAACCTCTTGGATCTCTAGCAGAGTCTGCAGAACCCTTTTCACCACCAACGGTGGAAAATCTAGTTAAAATTCTGGTCTTTTTACCGACAGTATCCAAGAATTTGGCGCAACAAATGTCTGTAATATCGTCAGTGACTTCAAAGACACCAAAGGCACCGGCACCCTTGGCGTGAACAACTCTCTCTGGAATACGTTCTCTGTCAAAATGGGCCAAAGAGTCAATCAGTCTGAAATCTTGTAGTAATAAAGGACCAACTGGTGGGGCATACTTGGCGCCCTTGTTGTCCACAGAGATTCTCTGGGAGGAAAATGCATCGGCAACAGGACATCCCTGTGAAGTAGTGTAAACTGGTGGATTAGACATTCTTAAAGTGTGTATTAAATAGTGAAAAAAAAAAATTCAGCTGGTTATTAACAATTTATCTATATAGTAATAGTTAATCAGCAGTATAATAAATTAATATAAATACGATTGATTAAAGAGAAGTAAAGTAATAAGAAAGAAATTATACAATAACTTCACAATGAACTAAAAGTGGGCAAATCATGATATATATATATAATTACCTTACATTAACCCACAATTGAGTGTAGACTAGCAATATAATGCACAGCAATGCATACATGTAGACTAACAAACTAAATAACCCGCTCTAGAATCACAGCAAATTAGAAATCAAGAAAAGGTAATTTGAAATGAATCGCAATTAGTTGCATGTGCATTATTTTTATTTGCTTATTATGTATTACTTATTATTCTTACTCATCAACTGTATGGTATCTGGCCAGGACAAGACACAGGATAAGCTGGCGAGCGAACAATCTGATAGCTCTGTATCAATGTAGTCTATTATATAGTGGCATTGTTCGGTTATAGTAGTAGTAGATAATAGGATAGCGCGGTGGTGGTGGTGATAGTATTAGGGGGGAGAGAGGGAGGGTCTTGATTACTGTCCGTGGTGACCGTGGTGTGTCTTTTGTCTCGGTCGCTGGCCGCAACCTTGCTTTTTGCCTTTGTTTTGTTTTGTTTGTGTGCGACATGGAGTTTAGTTTAATCTGGAAACTAGTTCCCCTCCCCGTCCATCTTTTTCTTCAGCCACCACTAGCGCGCAGTAAGTATTTCTTTTCAATTAGCCACCGCTCAGTTTGGTTAAAATTACCGCCTATTATTCTTATTATTCTCACCATCCCTCATCGCTATTATAATATACAAAATAACAATAATAATTACAACAAAAACAACAACAAGTATCCTTGTTATGTTTTTTGATTAATATATAATATCTACTTGTTTCTATGCTGTATAAGTGATGAGCTTGAATCCTGTGATCTTTCACTCCCCCCCCCCCCCATACCAGCATCAGCCACACGGAGAGATACTCAGGTTGAGTGCAGCTAGCTAGTTCTGGAAGGCGTAGGCTAACTACGTAATACGTACGTACCATACGTACTCTTGCGTACTCCGTAGTATCCGTCTGTAGCCATGCACAGATTCGCACACACACCACATCCTCACATCGTTGCTGTCAGTCACCAGTCCCGTTTAATACTTCCCCCACAACTTGCCCGATTAGAAAGAAAAGCACCCACTTTGTGTGTAGTCATCAGCTGGATAGAAAATGGACTCCTGCTAATTTTACTCCGAGTTGCGCACTCACTCTCACTCACTCCAAGTCTAGATTGCTTTCTCCGATTATTAATAGTGTGAATCACTTCACTCTCTCACTTACTTTTTCACTTCTCGGTTACTTTACTCTGCTGTCTGTATATACTCACGGACATTCACTGATACTTTTGTCACCATCACTACGGTGCTAATATAATCAAAAAATTTGTCAACGTCATTTATCTTTCTCCCTTTACATTGCTTACAAACTCATTTATGGGAAACATCATACTTGAAAAGTGTGTACTCAACTAAGACTGACGCGATTATTCTACATTACAATTCGTGTAGAGGAGTATTACATCCCATTTTATTTGCCATTAAACTCCGACAATTGAGTAGTTAAACCAGTTCATAGAAAGTGGCAAGTAAAATCGCAACATGTAAAGCAACATTGCTAAACTATTACAATAAGTGTGCTGAGCCACAACTTGTGAGTATATCTTCAGCCACTTCTCTTGCATAGCCACAGTTATTATTAGCTTTTTCCCTCTCCCCACAATTTACTACATTTAGACAACTGTGCGAGCACACTTGTACTTGTAATCCTCAACTTGTGTTACTGCACGACTGTAATACCCAGTTCAAAACAAAACTAAAATCAAAATTAACTATAACAAGTAAAGTAAATAAAACTTATGAATACTATATAAAAACCCATTCCATTATGCTTCGACAAAAAAATCTTTTTCATTCTCATCTTTTGGCTCAACAACAGCCTTGCTCATAATCTTATCACCACAAGCAATTCTAATTCTCTCTGTAGTTAAAGGAGTTTGAAATTTCAAACCTTGTGGTCCTGTTTCAATACCATTTTGTCTTCTAGCATATCCAATCGCATCTCTAATGGCAAATTGCACAGACGCTCCAAGGAAAAATGGTGGTTCACCAACACCTTTAGATGAATGAATAGTCTTTAAATGTTTAAATCCATTATTATCCTTAAGCATAGAAACATTGAATTTTTGTGGAATATCTCTAAAACCAGGAATCTTATAATTACCTGGTCCTCTAGTAAATAATGCTCCATTTTGTCTAATCCATAATGATTGTTCCATTGTGAAATATCCCATACCTTGAATAAAAGCACCTTCAATTTGTCCATAAATAATTGCTTGATTCATTGGTTTACCACAATCAACTTTTAAATGACTTTCCAAAATTGACCAATCACCAGTTAATGTATCAACTTCAACAACAGAAACTGCTGAACCTTGAGTATGATAAAAAAATGCAGGTTTTGTATTCTCATTATTATCTTCTTCATTCATAATATAACCAATATCAGGTGTCTTGTAAAAACCAGTTGCACTCAATGAAATTCTTTCAAAATATGCTAAATGAATTAATTTATCCCATGTTATTTTACCCTCATTAAAACCTGTCTTTTCTTTCAACTCTTTTAATCTTTCATTCAATTTACAACATGCATTCTTAACTGCCATACCATTCAAATCTGATCCTGCTGATGCTGCAGTAGCAGATGTGTTTGGAACAACTTGTGTTGATGTTTCAGAAATAAAACATTTCTCAACTGGAACACCTAATTCATTAGCTGCAATCATTTGCATAACTGTTGTAATACCTTGACCAATTTCAACACCACCAGTTGACACTAAACATGATCCATCAGCATAAATATTAACCAATGCTGCACCTTGATTTAAAAATAAAACACCAAATGAAACACCAAATGATGCTGGTGTATGTGCAATACCTCTTTTAATCCATTTAGAACTTTTGTTAAATTCTGCGACTTTATCTTTCAATTTATCATATTCACACTCTTGTAGATTTTGTTCAACTAATCTTTTGATTGTAATATCATCAGTCACTTGTTGCTTATAATGGAATATTTGATTTTGGGTTGGATCATAATAATTCAATTTTCTAATTAATTCAGCATCAACGTTCAATTTTTCAGCAAAATCATTAATTATAGCTTCAGCTGCATAAAATCCAGCCTGAGCCCCAAATGATCTATATGCAGTATTTGAAGCAACATTTGTCTTGACTGGTATACCTGTCACTCTAGCATTTGGGAAATAGTATGAATTTGTAGAATGTAAAACAGCTCTATCAATAACACCTCTTGTAAGATCCATTGACCAACCAGCATTAGCATACAATGTGATATCACATCCGGTAAATTTCAAATTCTCATCTAATGAAGCTCTATACTTGATTAAAAATGGATGTCTTTGACCACTAATTAACATATCTTCAAAACGGGTCAATTGCATTCTAACTGGTCTTTTCAATTTTTTAGCACCAATGGCAGCTAATGAAGATAATTGAACAGAACGTGTCTCTTTACCACCAAATCCACCACCTAATCTTTTAACTCTACAAACAACTTTATGTGATGCAACTCCTGTAACTTGAGCACCATACTCCTGTGTCTCTGTTGGATTTTGTGTTGATGAATATATCTTTAACTCACCACCTTCCTCAGGTATAACAACACAGTTTTGAGTCTCAAAGTAAAAATGTTCTTGTGATGATAATCTAGCTTCACCTTCAATATAATGTTTAGATTCTTTAAAGGCTTTTTCCCAATCACCTAATTTTGTTTGTCTTTGATCTGGGAAAAATGAACCTTTTTCAATCCCGTCTTCTACAGAGATTATACTAGGCAACTCTTCATACTCAACAACAACTTTTCTGGAAGCTTCATAAGCACGTTCTTTATCAGTAGCAAATATAACACCAATTGTTTGACCAACAAAATAAACCTCGTCTTCAGCTAAAAATGGTTCTTTACCAATAGGTAAAGGACCCCAGTAATTTGCTTCACGGCTAGGTAAATCGTTAACATCGATGTAATCCACAACTGTATCAATTTCTAAAGCAGCTGTCCAATCAATTGACTTGATCTTTGCATGTGCTTTGCTTGAAAAGATTTGGACACCAAACACTTCTTGATGCTGAGGTGGCACGTCTTCTGTATACTGAGCTTCACCAGTTGCCTGTTTAAAAGCATTAACATGAACAACGTTTTTACCCATCAGTTCACCTTCATGAGGATTATCTAAATCTCTATAACCGTGTTTTTCATTTCTTGTAACAGGATTCAAAGAATCGATATCAATCATAGCTTCACTATCTTTGTTTGGCACAGTGTAATACTTCAACATGTACTGCCAGAATTTGTAAAAAAATGACAATGTTAAAGATCTACGGTATGATGCCATACCACCTGGAACATTATAACTCAAAGCATAATCTTTCATCAATTCATCTGTTGCACCTTCAATAAAACTTTCATCGAAAATGGACAATCCTTGAATATAACTTTGAGTCTTTGGTGATTGAACTGTCATTGGTGCCATACCACCGTACACTAAAGTTGAATTTAGCACTTTACCACTTGCGTCGCTATCTAGTTGGGCTCTCAGACAGGCAGTAACAATTGAAATATCGTCATCTTTTCTTTTTGACTGTTTAAAAGCATGAATGAATTCATTCTCCTTGGTTTCAGGAATGAAGATTTTGCTAACTATGGAATTAGCAGGCAATTTTGTTCTTCTATAACCTGTGAAGAAATTATCAGACATGTCAATTTCACTAACTTCCACTTCACCAGACATTGTTAATCTTTCAGTAGTTAAAATGGCACCACAAGCGACTAAAATTGGATTTAAATCGGCAATTGGTGAAGCAGTGACAATATTACCTGCAGCAGTAGCCACATTTCTAACAGCTTTTGAAGCGAAAAGTTTCAATTGATTTGCAATTTGATGGAAAACTTGACCTTTCCCAGTGACGCCCAATTTCTCACCATAATGTTCACTTATTTCTTCTAATTCAATCAAAGGTAAATTACCACCAATGACCAAACCTTTATTTTCGATATACTCGCAAGTTTTCAATTCATCAATGTCATTACAATAAACACTAAACTTGTAATCTGCAGCTTTAAATTTAACTTCAATTTGAACTTCAGACGCACCAGCAATCAATTTTGCATCTGGATAATTGTAATAGATTTCAAGTAACTGTTGTTTAGTTATAGGTCTAAACCAAACTTTACGTTCATTACCATAAAATATTGGTTTCTTGGCAAAAGTTGATAATTTTGTTGGGAATGGTAAATCTGTTTCTGGCTTGTATGGTTTCAATGGTAATCCATTAGGAGTGAATATTTCATTCATGTCAATTTCCATCTCAGAATTCTCAGTACTTTTTTCCTGAGTCTTGTCTTTGTTTTGACAGCAATCGACACCTTTAGAACAGACTTGCTTTGGTGGTTCAATTGATTGTTTTTTGTTCTGACAGCAGTTTTCGCCCATGGCACATTTGGAGGCTCCATTACCGGTGCAGCCCCCATCATTTGCATCGAGTTGCTTGTGTCTTTTAAATTGTCTAATTTTCTCCTTATTATAATTGTCTGAATCATATGCAAATGAGTATGCAGCATCTGCAATTGGCATGTAACCTGTACATCTACAAAGATTTGATTCCAGAGCTTCATCTATATCAGCAACACTAACAATACCTTTTTTTTGTCTTAGTAAAGCGTACAATGCCATAACAAAACCAGGTGTGCAAAATCCACATTGAGAGCCGTGAAACTTGGCAATTCTTTCTTGAACAGGATGAGGATCTTCAGCAGAGCCAACACCTTCGACTGTAATAACGTGTTTACCTTCCACTAAGATCAATGGAGTGACACAGGAGTTCACTGCTTGGTAGTATAGTTCGTTTGATTCTTTGCCCGTGGCGATGTCTTTGACTGTCTTGAAGTGGCAAACAGTGACTGAGCAAGCATTACAACCAGACTCCGAGCAAGCCTCTTTGGTTCCTTTTAATAATGCATCGTCTCTAATGTAATCAATAAGTCTTGATTCCGGGTTTGGATCTCTGACGGTATGTAATTTACCATTCAGGTAGAATCTCAACACATTAGTGAAGGGAATATGGGCCAGGTTTGGGTGAAGCTCTGTAATGTCGTTCTCAAAGGAGTATTCCACAGCTGAAGGAGCCATCTTGATTCAATGATGGTAAAATATGTATGGTGGCAAAGATGGTTAATTGAATGAAATTACTTGCAAGATTGTATCAGCTAGCAGTTTATATAAAATACTTTCTTTCCTTTTATTTGAATAAAAACAAGCAAAAAAAAGTATATAAGGAAGTAAAAGACAACTAAGGCAAGCAATGAAATCAACCAGCAAAAACAACTATTAAAAACAGTCAAGTTCTGCGTACTTTTTATAATCTTGGGGCTGTAAGAGCAAAACCTAATCTGATACTGATACCATTCGCAATTAAAAAGATACCAAATCAAAGTTTAATCTTGAATACACTATCGAATCTGTACAAATCAATCAATCAATTGATCAATTACACACTCCACTACAACTTGACACAAAAAAAGGAAAATACATGTTGAAAAAATAGGTGCATAAGATAAGTAGATTGCGGCTATTAATTATTTATTGTCTTTTGTGAATCGGAAACGGCCGTCTCCATGTCTTCTTGTCTCCTTTCAATTTAAGCTCCGTGCAGATCTCTCTTCTCCATACTTCTTTACCTTGACTTTTTGGTCCACTAGTTTGTATTGACTCGATTTGTAGCAATATTGACAGCCTTAACTCATAGAATGGTATTTTATTTGAATGTCAGCATTTGATGGGGAAACAGCATGATTGAGACCTGTGAAGTAAGCCCAGCTAGCTATCTTCACCAGTTGCTGGGAAAGAGGCCCGATTACAAAGGCAGACAAGGCAATAGGCCAGGTTTTGCAGGCAGATAAACTGAGCAGACGACATGTCCCAATATGGTAAAAACCGGTCACCGGTTCTCTTGAGAAAAAGATAAAAAACCTAAAAAAGGGGCGGCTTGTCGTGTGATCGACATCACGTGTTTCAAAGATGGAGTGGTAAATCGGCCGAACCTAAATTTTACAAGATTGTTTCTTTCAGGTTTTCATCTCAGTATTAGTTTAGAGCATGTATTATGCATTTCAACGGTAAAATGTTAGTTTTCCATTATCGAACCTAAATTTTACAAGATTGTTTCTTTCAGGTTTTCATCTCAGTATTAGTTTAGAGCATGTATTATGCATTTCAACGGTAAAATGTTAGTTTTCCATTATTTAAAAGGAAAAGGAATTATAAAAAAAAAAAGAAAAAGAAAAAGAAAAAGAAAATTGTTCACTTAAAATATAAGACTATATATGCACTCCGTTTCTTTAACGGTAATTAGTTTTCGCTAACAACACTGAAGATTTTACCAGTTGGTTTGTCACTAGAGAAAAGCTTGCTCCAGTTGATTGGAACATTTTTGAAGTTGTCACCTCTGGCGTCAAAAGCATGGTATGTCTTTTCATCGACGGTGATTTTACCGGTCTTGTAACCTTCAGCTAAAGTAGCAAATGCTTCAGGGAACTTGGCGCTGAAATCACTAACAATGAAACCTTCCATACGTAATCTCTTTGTAATAACTGCTGCTAAATTATGAACTGCAAATGCACTCTTATCATTATAACCTGCAATTGCACCACAGGCGACAATTCTACCTTTTGGTGCCATCTTGAGTAAAGCTTTATCTAAAATTTTACCACCAACGTTATCCCAGTAGACTGAGAAACCTGCATCTCCGGCAGCTTCTTTTAATTTAGCGTCAAAGTCGGCATCTTTGTAATTTAAAGCAACATCTGCACCCAATGATTCAACAAACTTGATTTTTTCATCAGATGAAGTTAAACCGACAACTTTCTTGGCGCCAAACACTTTTTTAGCTAATTGAACAACAACTGAACCAGTAGCTCCTGAAGCTGCACTGACTAAGACAGTATCATCAGATGTGATATGAGCAACTTGAGTCAAACCAGACCATGCAGTGATAGATGTAAGACCAAAAATAGTTAAATAGTTTTGCAATGGCACGTTTTTACTAGTATCAATTGCATTCCAAATTGCAGCATCTTTGGTGATGAAATACTCGGCCCAACCTAATAAACCATAAACAAAGTCTCCAACTTTAAATTTAGATTCAGAACCAGTGGCTAAGACCTTACCCACACCAACAGTCTTGACAACGTCACCTGGTAAAATTGGAGGCACATAGGCTAATGATGGGTCTTGGTCTTTTTGCATCCAACCTCTTTGAGTTGGATCATGAGAGATGTACAACACTTTGACTAAGATGTCGTTTGGTCCCAATGAGTCTGCTGAGATTGGAGCATCTTCAACGTACTTGAAAGTGGCTTTTGGTGAGGAGTAGTCAGGATCAATCTCAGCTGTTGGAGCATTTAATAAGACAACTTGTCTTGTAGTTTTTGGAATTTCAGACATTTTTTGTGATTAAAGTTAGTATAGCTTGGTCAATTGTATATCAATTGTAGATAAACTTCAGTGTGTAATTGATGTTTTCAGATGTAATTGATGTTTTCAGATGTAATTGACGTTTTCAGATGTAATTGACGTTCAACAAAAGACGTAGTTATCGTTCATTATATATATATCAAGAATCAAACGTAGGCAAATTTCAAATTAGTTGATTACTAATTGCTACAGGTTACACCGGAGTGAGAATAAGTGAGTGAGCCACATGCTGTCAAGTGGCGCTCTAAAAATGTATTTCACCACTCGCTCCAGCTGAGTTTGTGTGTGTATCCGTGGAGTGTCAAAACTTCTACAATTTTGAGTGGAAACGGCCGTGTATTGTGCTTTCAATTACTTGACTACTTGATCTATTGTAAGCGTATAATATATGGTCTAAATGCCTATAATTAGCATCATCCTGTACAATTCGGTCTCGTGTATACAAATTCAACTCTGTGTTTGTTTAAATTACACCGCTTACCCATCGCAGTCCGAATCTCATCGCCACTGAGGCACTCTTTATTTGTCTCGGGCCGAGAAGAACTTTGCTTGTTTTTATTTTTGTTTTACGACTGTTTTCATTCTCAATTATTAGGTTTTCATTTCACTCAATAGTAACGGTAACAATACAGTTGTCAGACTAATAATAGCAGATCATCTGTACGTTTTCTATTATAGGAATTGTATTCTAGGAGCTTCTAGATGTTTATATATACACACATGTACTCACCATACGTTAGACACTGTTGAGAGACATTCAGATCGTCCTGGTACTTTTTATTTTAACGTCGATCGACCCTGTGCATGGGTGCGATTGAAACTCTTTATTTTTATTTCAGTGAAAATTCACTGAAAACTTGTAATGTGCTTTTAATGTACTTGAATCTAGTTGATCAGAGCTACTCTCTAGAGTTCTTTTATGCTTATTAGCTACCAACTCTGATTATGTATCTTACCAATCCAGCTATCCTTTAATCAAGATGGCTGATGTTTTAGACTTTACTCATAAACTGTAAGTTTCATAGATGCGAGAAAATGCAATCATAGGCGGTGAATGTAATGTAATGCCATGTACTAACAACTATTGAGTCATTCGACCATCACTAATTTTTTAGAGAGTTTCAAATACCGTTTGAAAATCCAAGACAAGCTGAAATAGCTTGCAATTCGTTGAGTCCTGATCCGATCTTGAAACCGAACGAGTTGAAAGTTGATTATTCTGCAACTGACTCTGTATTACATATAAAGTTCAATGGTGCTTCAGATAGAGTCATAAGGGTGGCTGCTAATAATGTTATCGAAAACTTGAAAACTATTATTGAATGTTTTGAAAATTTTTGAATTTAAATTATGGGTATTTTACTGGGTTGGAGAGCTTGCAAAACGCTGAATTAAGTGTAGAAAAGTAAGAATAATAGATTATTTATTGAAAGAAAAAAAAGAAAAAAAAAGGTAGGAAAAGTAATGGTAGTGGAGGATTAGAGTTAGATTAATCTCTCTTCGAATCTCAACTCATCAAGTGGATCTAAACCAATTAAAATTCTTAAAAAGTTGTCTAAACCTTGACGTTGTTTGCTCAAAGCATTGATTGGTTTATAACCAGGTCTAGTCAATGGTGCTTTCAACCAGTAGCTTAAGAATGACAAAACACTGTACAAATCTTCAAACTTGGCATCTTTGGATGGAGATTTTTTCTTGTATGTAACTCTTGATAAAAATTCAGTCATAACTAACAAATCAATAATTAATGGAGTAGCCAACAATGAATCTTCACAAACATTGTGAATACTGATTCTGTTATGACCACCAAGCATTAATTCAGAGTAATACTCATCCATTGCAACTTTTGAATCGCCAACAGCTTTCATGTACTTAATCACAATACAATGATCAATCTTGTTACCTAATTTGTCATTGTATAAAATGTCATTTGAAGCAATGATATCATCAACAACTGAAGCTTTTGAAATTTCTTTTGAACGGAATTGTCTTGGTGATGATAAGTTGTAACCATCATTATTACCTAAGTGGTTGTATGAAGCAATAGAAGTTGGTCTAATACCAGCTTCGACCAAAAATTGAGCCAAAACTGATTTTAATTTAGTTTGACCACTCTTGAAATCATCACCACCAATAAATGTCTTGTTATGTTCAGCTAATTCAATAACACCTGGGACAAAAGTGTTTTGTGGTGAACCATTAATGTATGGAACCTTTTCAAAAATTGAAGCAACAGCAAAAATTGTACTTGGTGAGACTTCTTCATGATCATTTTTAATTGATTTAATTAAATTCTCAGCATTATCGTTAACACCTTCAATCAAATCTGAATATCTTTCAGTGTTTGCTGTCCATAAAACAAGAACTTTATCCAAGTTGTTCTTAGATTTGAATTCTCTGATATCACTTCTAATTTTCTCAACATGCTGCCATTTATTCTTTGTAGAGATGTTACCATCAACTCTGTTAAAACAATTGTTGGCTCTTTCATCTTGGTTGGCAGCAATGAAATCTGGATAGTAAATTGATGGTAATGGAACAATCTTTGACATTTCATCTTTCAATTTAGATTGTAAATCATACTCTAAAACATGAGCTTTATTCATAGCATCGTACAAGTTATCCTGATTGATATCCCAACCGGAAACAACAAAATCATTTGGTGAGGCCATTGGTAACAATGAGTTAAATGGAGCATAAACATCTTCACCGTTAGCATCAACACCTAATTTGATTGTAGCTGATTGAGTAACAGAACCATAGTAGTTTGCCTTTTGCAAGCCTTCCTTAGTATTGAACTCAACTTTGTTTTTGTTTGCTAAAATTGAAGCAACAAATGTGGTACCATTATTACCACCTAAACCGACTAGCATAATACCAACTTTTGGAACTTTTAAATCAACTTTGAATTGATAATCTTCTTCGACAGGTTTGACTATAAATGAATCAGCTTCTTTTTCAACAATAGCATTCTTGTATTTGAAATTGGTGATCAATTCAGACTCGGTGAATTGACACTTGTCGGTAGCAACTTTAACTTTTGGAACGAATTGAACAGTCATTTTCTATAATTAATTAGTGATTTTTAGGAACTTACTTAAAATTCTTCTTGTTTGAATAGAGAAATAAATATGTAACAAAAAAAAAAAGAAGGATTACAATTTGAAAAGTAAAGGGAATTACTTCTCCTTTTTATACCTTTCAAAGGCAACATGGTATTAAAGTCAAATACTTATTGAAACACCAGCACAACATACTGCTACGTGTTGATTTACCCATATCACACAAACCATACTCTTTAATGGTACCCGAAACTGTTGACCGTCATTTCCTGAGTACCTCTATACAGCAAACGTGCATTGTATCAATTACAGACTTTACAAAACTCACCAAAAAACCTCTCAAAATCAGGAAATTGCATATGATTTCCAAACAATGCTAAATGGACAACAACACATTACCAAATGCGTCTTAAAAAGTTTAATAAATCATTTGCCCTGTAACAATTTCCCCTTGATGTGTGCAACTTTCTGTTAGATCACCTATAACTCATTCAGCTAAGCTCCTTTTATCACTCAACTGAGCCAATTTACCTGTATGTTAAGGTGAAATTTTACCAGTAACCAATTTCGGTACAATATTTGACTCTTAATGTAAATGAGTTGTATGCCGTAATTATGCATGCACGGTGTTGGTATTGTACGTATTTTACAAAAGCCAAGTAAGTTTTTTATTGTCGGTGTGCTCGCCGAAACAGTTCTGAAACTTCATTGGCCAATTCACGTTGGCTATGTTTTTTCCCCTCCACTCCTCTCACCCTCGCCCCGCGTCCCCTATGTCTGAAAGAGGAAAGACTCTGCCGAAATAAGGCTGTGAAATGCAAAAGGAATATGCACGAACGGAGAGGGTATTATAGCTTGTATACTGTAAAAAGTGGAAAATGCCACCCAAGATATCCTATTGTCTGTGGCTGGGTCTATTTTGTGGTTTACACAGCATCTGGCCAATCACGGCCAGCTATTGCGCCTCGTTTTGTGTCGGTGAAAACGCCGACAGTGCATTTGCATTGAGTATATTTATAGAAAGTTGCAAAGGGTTACTCAACAATTTTCAGCATTTTTTTTCGTTACTTAGTTTGTTTCAAGTCACTGTGGATCTATCTATATCTTACTGTTTACAAGACAAATATAAACACTGGTAATTTCTAGAAGCGGTGTTTTTTTGTTTTCCTGTTTACAAAGAGTTGGAATGTTTGTGAAAGTGAGACTTTGTTACTATTCAAATGAAACACGATAGGTAATTGTCAGTCTCACGAGTCTTGTATTTTGTGTTTGGTCTTTTGCGGGTTTCGTGTTGATTTTAACATTGAAATTAGTTTCCTTACCCAAAAAGGAGATTCAAACTTTGTATTTAGATACATGACCTACCGTAAATTTCCGTAACTAAGGCTCAATGGTTTCCATTGGTAGTTGCAAGTGATAATGTATTTAACATGGGTACCGTTTTTGTTGAAAAGGCATTTTTCTACTCTTAGCGGTAAAAACATTTACTCACTTTACTGCTGGTCTGCAATTGTTTTGCAATAACTAACAAAATATTTGTTTTATTAGCTTTCCTTTGTGTATTTTACTTTGGATGAGAATGAAGTAATACAAAGTCACGTAATCTCACTAACAAATGAAGAGATTCATCTGATCTGATAGATCAGTTGTTGGAAGTGGGCGCACTTTACTCAGTTTATATGATTTTAGTATGTTTGTGTACTCCTGGGTATCTCTCTTTGTTACCTTTGAAAAGTCTGAAACTACTATTATAATCTTTAAATTTATTATTGAAGGTCTTTGTTCAAATAGTGAATTTACCGTTAAGTTTTGTTCGTAATTTCTCCTTTCTACACATATGTAAAAAAGTCAAGTTTATTTGAAAGAGTATTATTTGCAAGTATTGACAGTATTATATGGTGCTACGACGAATGTTACTAAACAAAATCCACAAAAGTAAATTAAAATGATATTTTCAGGCTTAAGTGATGTTAATATTGGATGCAGGTGTAACTTGGTTTTTCCACATCTAAGTTCAAGAATGTAACTATTGTACATTTTAAACAAAGCGTAGCGTATAAACATCCAACCTTTTTCTTCTTTTTTATTAGTGTATCTCACTTCAAGTCTTGAATAACATGTTCTGCTGGTAAGTTTTACTATCTGAACCAGAAATGGTTAAGACTATGTACCTTTAGTAAGTAGTTTCTTTTAACCAACTACATCACGACATGAAATTAGTTGTGTTTTGATAAGTACTGTGCACAGCCATAAATTCATTTTAATTTCCTGCGAAGCGTGTAGATAATAGAAAAGAAAGTCAATTTGAAGCTATATAGTATAATCAAGACTCATAACAGCTTGTTTAATTGAAAAATACTAAAACTGATAACTGACTATTAAATAAATCACTAATACTGCTAAAGATACTTCAATTGAATGTTTAAGTGAAAGTCAAAAATGAATGATCAAAGTTCTCAGTCGACAATATATACGAGTAACTCCACATTAGGACCAACCACTGCGTCATCTTTTACTGATCAGCATACACTCCTCAGCCATGAGATAAGATCTATCCCGCTTTCCTTCAACGACGAGAACAATTCTGATGACTATGATGAGGATGCGGATGAAGTGGCGGATGACGAGTTGGAAGAAGATGCACATAACAATAATAACGATCTGAGTTCCCAAGTGCGAGGATTGTCCCTTGACAGCGTGCCAGAAGTGAGCCGGAAAGTTGCCACAGATAGTATAAACAACCATCACAGTGATGAAGATGAAGATGACGACGATCCTTTACAAGTTAAGCAGCTTGCTTTGAACTACGAGTACCTGTTGTTCAAGATCCAAGAGCATACTGATCAGTTAAGTAATAGAGTGGAGTTGAATGTATCAAAGTCTAAAAAAGATTACGAACTCGATATTTCTAGAATTGAAGAAAATTTGCATAAAGTGAAAAAGTTGAGTAAAGAGTGTGATCTGATAAATTTGGAGATTGACAAATTAGAACAGCTAAATTTAATCACTGCTGAATTTACAGAAAGGTTGACGAATGTTGAGAGAAGACTTAAAAACCACAATGCTAAATTTACAAAATAGATTAAATGCAATGAGTCACGATAGTATAAACTTGAACTGTTTAATAGATCACCTGCCATTAGGTATATAAGAATACACAAAGTAGTATACAATAGTAATAATAATACAAACAAAAGTTAAAAAGATGATTCTCAGATTTTGAGCTTGAAGACAACAGTTGCCCATTAAACCATAAACTGTGATTTGATGATTTGTTTTTTAACATAATTTTCATGAGTTTTTCTGGATTTCAACTCTTTCAATCTGTTTTTAAATCTAATCGAAGCCAAAACAACCAATGCGACTTTTCTGAATGTCAAATCATGGTTATTTCCAGGAAATCCACCATTCTTGAGCTTCCAATCACTTGAAGATTCTTGCTGCAAAGACTGAACATTTCTTTGAATGATCTCAGCTTTTGATTTCAATTCAGAATTCAAAAATTCATTCATATATATTAAATCTCCATTCACATCTTTATATTTTTGTAACTTTATCTTGTACAATTCTTTTTGGTTTTCCAACAATTGAAGTTTTTTCTCAATCATAGGATCAGCAGTTGTAGCTAAAGAACGTGTTGTTGGTGTTTTCGGCGTTGGCGGATACTCCATTTCGTTCCTTCTTGAAACTTCGTTTCTTTCTTCAATTAGAGTTTCTTGAATAATTTTGGATCTTTCTAATTGCTGTTCCAGATTCTCAAGTTCATTGCTCAACTTGATTTTCTCTGCTCTTAATGATTCATATCGACTCAACAAATCATTTTTCATTGTATTGTAATCAGTAGTCAACTTCATCAACTCAGCTTCTTTCAACTTCAACTCATTTTTCAATGTCTCCTCCGCTGTTTCCTTTTCTAAAGAGTCACTGTTAATCTTGACTGTAGCTCTCTTTTTCAAATTTCTCAATTCATTGTTGAGTTTAGCATTTTCAAAGACAACTTTTTCCTGCTCTTCATTTAATAATTTTAGTGATTTAATCAAATCTTTTCTTTCACTAGAATGTTCATCCAGTTCCCATTTCAATTGTTGTAACTCTTTCTTAGAACGTTGTAACTCTTTCATCAATCCATTTTTCTCCCTTAAAGCTTCTTCTAAATCAAGGTCTAAAGTCTTTTCTCGACTCATATTATTTAATTGCCGTTTCAGCTGCTCATTGTCAGAAATAATCAAGTTCAACTTACTTTCCAACTCTAATTTTTCAGTGAATAATCTTGATTTTTCATGTTGAAGTTTTTCTTGCTTCAACTCATCAATTTGAGTTAGTTCTCTAACTTTAGCACTCAAACCTTCAATACGAGTGATTAGCTGCAAGATTTCATCTTCTTTTAATCTTAAGTTGACAGCAGCAGATTTTTGTTCTTGTTTTAATTTCTCACAAGCTTCTTTATAATTCAACGATAATAATTTGAAATCCTGTTCTAAATCACTAACATTGTCTAATTTACCAGCTACATCTGATCTTAGTGTATTGTATTTCATTTGTAAATCTTCATAATCATCAACAAGCTGAATTTTATGTGATTCAAGTTGATCAATTTGGTCAAGTAATTGATCTTTCTCAAGTCTATATTTTTCGTCTAAATTGTTAACTTCATCAATAAATTTATTTCTTTCAGTAGTTAGTTGTTTTTGTAAGTCAAACAGTTGATCGTTCAACTGTAATTTTTCATTCTCCAACTGACCAATTTGCTTATTCAATTTGATAGTATCCGCTGGATTGGTTTGATTAACATGTTCATTTCTCTCTTGCACTAATTTATGTTGTAAATCATTGATTTCATTTTGTAATTGTAATTTTTCAGATTCTAGTTGCTTGATTTGACGATTCAATATTAGCTCATTATCATTCAATTTTATCTGTCTTTTCAATTGCATCAATTGCAATTCTTTTGAGTGTAATTCATTTTCAAGTTTTTTAGTTTTCAACTCAAAGTTTTTCAATTGCTTGTTCAAGTCAATTACCGTATTATACAAATCACTTCTATCTGCTTCAATATCATCTACATAACTTGAGTTTGCTGTTTTTTCTAATTGCGAGTTCAGTTGTTCGATTTCCAGTTCAAGATTATGATTAGATGTCCTCAACACTTCAATTTTGTTCTTCAAGTCTTGAATTTCATTTTGGTATAAATCGATTTCTCTGTTGTGTGAAGAGGCAGAGTATTTAGGTGAGTCGGCGTGTGTGTTATTTTGTAAGAAATTTAATTTTTCACTTAAATTATTGTTTTCCCTATTCAATTGATTATTTTCATCAGTTAAGTTCTCTATTTCCTTTGACAAATCATTTATTTTATCTTGTTTTGAATCCAATTGTGACATCAAGTTTTCAATCTCATCATTCAAACTTGATATTTGAATTTGATCATCGGTCTGTGCATGCTTTAAATCTTGTAATTCATCTTGTAAATCTTCAAGTTGATTTTTTAAAGATTCATTAGAATCATGCAATGAGTCTCTCTCTCTCTCGACTCTAGCCACTTGAGCATTCAACTCAGAAATCTCATTGTCATCTTGTTCAGACAACTGGTTTGTCAGTTTTTTAAGCTCATCTTTGAGGCTATCATTTTCAAACTCCAGATTATCCTTGTTATCATTCAACACTGACAGTTCATGATTCATGTCATCGATTTGATTTTGATACTGCTCTAACCTGAGTTTATTTGACTCTAACATTGACTCATAATCGTGTACTTTGTTTTCGAGTATTGTAATTTGATGTCTCAATTCCTTATCTAACGATAGAGTTTCATGATTTTCTTTACTTGATATTTGGTTTTCCAAATCACGAACGAGATCCTTAAGCTGTTCGTTCTCTTTTACAAGCGAGATGTTTGAATTCAACAATTCAACCTTGTCCTGTGGTTGACCATTGAGGTATTTTTTCAAAGTAAGTAGTTCAACTCTCAAATTAAAGTTATCTTGTTCTAGGGCTTTCACGTGATTTGTTTGCTTTTTGACTAGATTCGAATCGTTCAACAAATCACTCTCATTCAAGTCACTCTTGTACTTGAAAGTGGTTTTGTTTTTCACTGTATCTTCATCAGAAGAATCGTCAGCGAAAATGTCAGCACCCCTGAATATACGATGCTGGTCTTTCAATTGATCATCAGTATCGTACGAGTCTTCAATGAAAGAACTGCTGTAACTTTGGTTGTATAACGGTGAAATATTTCTCGGCATTGGCGAGCCTGTTCCTGTTCCAGATTGCGGTCTTGATAATCTTGTTGTTGTAGTTGCCAAATTACTGTTGAGTAACTGTGGTGCCTCGCTGCCTCGCACTTTTGAAGCCGAAACACCACCAATAGGAGTGAACTCAAGCCCAGCAGCTCGCTGATCACCACGGCCATCTCTTGGAGTTCCAAGCAGCTTTCTTCTGTCTGAGTTGAACATTGTGGCCACTCAGTTAGTCTAGTCTGATAACTGTATGACACGAAACTGTAAAGGACAATCAGCGGTTTCAGTACTTTTTTGATGTGAGAAAGACACAAAAAAATGGGTAAAAGAGTGCCGTTGTCTTAGGTACAGTTAAACTTAGTTGTTATTTATATGGAATATGTTTCTCAATGATACAACAGTCATACAAGCATGGCAAACAGATAAGTTAAATGCAACAAATAAATGCTCTTGTTTTGTTTACACTTTACTTTTGTTTACATTTTAAAGATGAGCGTTTAAAAAAAAAAAAAAAACAAAAAAAATAGCACCACGTCGATCGACGCGTCGATAAGAGATAAGCATGATAGTTAGATACAGGATAACAAACCAGATTTGACTTTATTTATTACTACTACATCAGCTAAACAGCAGCAATGGATTCTATAAATTTGGACAAGGCGGATTTAGCAGCACCAGAGACTATGCTTTTTCTGGCTAGCTCGACACCTTGTTTCCAATCGTCGGTCAAGCCTCCAACAACGGCTAAAGCGCTAACGTTCATGAGTATATAGTCGATTAGTGGATTTTCGCCAGGTTGTAAATCTTTAGCGTCTGTTAGATTGAGGATGCTGTTTAAAGTCTTTGCGTTTTCGTCAGGTGTTCCGGATCTCACAAGGTCTAAAGAGTGCTCAGGGAGACCAAAATCGCTAGGCTGTAATTTGAACTCATCGACCGAATCTGTGACTGCGTTATATCTCCAAACCGAACTTGTGCCAATTGGCGAGATTTCATCTAGTCCGACATCACCACACACAACCAGTGTGCTTGCAGGCTTTCTTCCTTGTAATTTATCGAGTCTGACGGCAGCTTCGCAATAGGCCTTGCCTAAAGTTGGAGTGTACACACCTAGGATTCTAGCTTTCAACGGGATAGGATTCAACAATGGGCCCAAGATATTGAAGATGGTCGCCACACCTAAGCTTGATCTCAGTTTGGCAACTTTTCCCATACCGTGATGGAAAGCTGGGGCAAAGAGAAAACATAAATTTGAATTTTTCACAATTGATGGTGCTGTGACTGCATTGACTTTCATCAACTCCACACCTAGTTTGTTCATTAAGTCTCCTGCACCCGAGCTCGAAGTGGCAGCTTTACCTCCATGCTTGCATATTGGCAATCCCATACCTGCTGCAATAATAGCTGCCGAGGTGGAAACGTTGAATGTGTTTTGAGAATCACCCCCCGTACCGACAATATCTATAAAACCCTCGCCGTCTCCTATATTTTCCAGCTGACTGACATCGATCTTGTCTGAAAATTGCAAAATGACATCCACTGCAGCGGATATATACTCTGGATCAAACTCCAAACCTCTAATTTTCAACGCAGTTAAGAAAGAGGAGGTTTCAATCTCGTTTGCATCGCCAGTGAAAATGAGTCTGAACGCTGCTGCAAAATCAGAAACAGATAGTGTAGGAGGCGTGACAAGCAGCTGCTGAATGTACGGTGTCAAAGCTTTCTTTATAGACATGCTGTTTCTTGTGAAATTTGACAAATGATCCCAGTATGTATATACATATACATATATATACCCACTTACACCACCAGCTTACACACACACACACAATCTCTTTAACCGAATCGTCATTTTGAATCTCTCGTTTTGGACAAATGAAATCAAAAGAGCTGAAAGAAAGAAACACAAACACATCTCTGCACCGTTTTAACAACGCGTAATTTTTGTTGATAAAAATAAACATGTTGCTGGAGACTTTTGTTGATTGTAATGTAATGTAATGATCTAGTGTATGTAATTTAAAGTAATAGAAACATATTGATAAGTGATTAGTTAAAGAGTTTATTCATTTGTTGAATATATAAAAACCCAATTCAATTGTTTTATTTACCCACAAACTAAAGATCAATATTTGAAAACATGTCTCAAGCTGCATTTGAACCAGTTGGAATCACCAACTTGCCAAATCAAAGGTACGTTACAGTTATCTATTGGAATGCTGAATTTTTCAATTTCAAACTGATACTAACATGAAGAATTGCTATATTTTTTTTCTTTAGGTACAAGATTGTCTCGAAAGATGGAGCAACATTCACATTAATGATTGCTGGTGAGTCGGGTGTTGGTAAGACCACGTTTATTAATACATTGTTTCAAACAACATTGAAACAACACCAAGAACAGCGTTTGAGATTCAAGCAGCCAATTAAGAAGACAGTCGAGATTGATATCTTGAGAGCAGAGTTGGAGGAGAAGAATTTCAAGTTGAAATTGAATATAATTGATACTCCGGGATTAGGCGATAATATTAATAACAAGAATGCATGGCAACCAATCATTGATTTCATTGATGATCAACATAACTCGTATATGAAGCAAGAATCACAACCAACAAGAGTCAACAAGAAGGATTTGAGAGTCCATGCATGCTTGTATTTCATTAGACCAACAGGACATACTTTAAAACCTTTAGATATTGAAGTTATGAAAAAGATTGGAACAAGAGCTAATTTAATTCCAGTTATTGCCAAAGCTGACACTTTAACGCCAAATGAAATGTTGGAATTTAAGAAAAGAATAAGAGAAATCATTGAGGTTCAAGATATTAGAATTTATTCACCACCAATTGAATTGGATGATTTAGCAGCAAGTGAACATTCAAAACAATTAATTGAATCAATGCCATTTGCTATAATTGGTTCAGAAGATGAATTTGAAGTTGATGGTAGTTTCATAAAAGGTAGAAAATACCCATGGGGTTTTGTTGATGTTGAGAATGATTCTCATTGTGATTTTAGAAAATTAAGAAGTTTGTTATTAAGAACAAATATGTTAGATTTAATCTTATCAACTCAAGAATTACATTATGAAACTTTTAGATCATTTAAGATGCAAAATTCAGCTGATGATCCAGCAGTGGCAGATAATACTACAAATAAGAATTTTGATAAATTAACAAGTAATCCAAAATTCTTAGAAGAAGAAAAGAAGATCAAGAGACATTTTGCTGAGCAATTAAGAGAAGAAGATCAAAGATTTAAGCAATGGAAACAAAATATATTTACTGAGAAGAATAGATTAAACCATGATTTGTCAACATTACAAGCTGAATTGAAAACTGTTGAAGAACAAGTCAAAGCTTTGAAAGAGAGAAAAGGTTATAAATAGTTTGTTTTTTCAGTTTGCAATTATGTGGTGTTTTATTGATTATTGATTTTAACTTTTTTTTTTTTTTTTTTCACCCACCCAATGTAACCCATGTACTTTTTGAAATAATATTAAATGTGATATACGTAGATTATTAGTGTAAATGGTTTGTTAATGTTTCTGGAACCACCACTACAATCACCTTTCTTTTAAAATGTTAAGACTTAACTTTTTTGAGATTTTTAATTTATATAATTTTTTATAAATTAATTAGAAAAAATTAATTAATGGACAAAAAACAAAAGCAGTATTGAAAGTAAAATGAATAATAATTAGATTTAACAAATATCAAGATATATCTAATCAGCATTTCTTCTAGCAGCTCTCTTGGCAGCTTTTCTTTCAGTACCAAAGATCTTTTTACCTCTGTTTTTCTTTTGTTTTCTTTGTTGTCTTGAAGCTTTTTCAACTTTAGTAGCTAAACCATATCTAACTAATCTGTAAGCTGGTTCGAATTTTTTAGCATCAGCAACTGAATCGTAAACTAAACCGAAACCGGTTGATTTTCCACCACCGTATTGAGTTCTGAAACCGAAAACTGAAACAGCATCTTTTTCAACTTTGTATAATGAAGATAATTGTTCTCTTAAATCATCTTTTGAAACATTAGCTCTGTTTGGGTGGATAACATCAATGACAAATTGTCTTCTGTTTAATAAAGCGTTAGAAATAACTTTTCTGGTTCTGATGGTGATAGCGTCAGACTGAATGTAAATTGAGTAAAAAAGGGGAAGAAAGTGAAAATGTTAGTATTGCATTAAAGTGAT
The DNA here is from genome assembly GCA_037951595.1 of Ogataea sonorensis. Classification (NCBI taxonomy): domain Eukaryota; kingdom Fungi; phylum Ascomycota; class Pichiomycetes; order Pichiales; family Pichiaceae; genus Ogataea; species Ogataea sonorensis. The sequence goes on along the minus strand of JBANDG010000002.1, from coordinate 1,830,879 downwards.
ATGAGGTTTAGTGAGGTGAAACAAGATCGTATGAGGTAAAGACAGACAAAAAAGTACTATTCAACTAGTTTAAGAGATTTTTGAGTGCAACTGATTTGATAAGTGACTAAAATTAATATGATCTCGATAAAGCTATATTTTTTTTCAAATGTGACTTGGTGTTATAATAACAGGTACAAAAATTGCTTTATTGCTTGTTCTTTAAATCCATCCATGTAAAGAGTTTAAAAATTCGTAGTTTGATAGAACTTTTCTTACGATATACTGAGTAAATACCGGTTACTTGCCAACTTGCCAACTTGCAAAATGTTGTTTCGTTGTCTGTAAATACCATATTGTAAAACTGAATAAACTGAATCTTTTGTCACTCGTGTGAATAAATCAAGCTGATTCTTGTTGTAATTGTGATTAAACTTGTGTTGTGATACTCCAATATGAATAATGCAGAAAACTGGCATTTACGAGTTGAGTTGAGTTGAGTTAAACCTGTGTTGACGTTGTCTTGTCTTATTCTTTTTCTTTCATACCCACTTGCTTCCTCTAGTTTTAAATCTTGAACATACCATCTTGTACTGTTGATTATATTCTACGTGGATAACAAGGAACTGAAATGTTAAAAAATATGATGATTCTATATACTTTTACGTAGTGTAATTTTAATAAATTTAACTATATTACTTTTGTTTAGTTATTGAGTAATTGTGAATATTCAGACACCAGTATAGTAATAGTATAGAGTGTAATGCTTACCAGTCAGTAGACCTGTGTATACTGAGTACACTCAGTACTAAGTAGAACGAACTACCAGTCACTAGTACTCTACTCAGTACTCTACACTCACTACGCAGTACTTACTACTACTTACTGTTTGTCCTATTGTTCAGCGCTCTGTGCCGTTTGAAGAAAAAGTGAAAAATTTTGGACTGTTTTAAGACTGTCAATATTGATATACGGGTCAGTAACAATAAGAGAGCGACAAGTCTGAAAGAGAGAGAAAAACAAGAGAAAAACACAAAGAGACAAAATAAATGAGGTGCGAGGTGCGAGGTGTGGATGGAAAATACAGACTTACCGTATTAGGAAGTGCCAGTCACACATTATTTGTAAAATTAATTTTCAACTGCGGCTCTAGTACATAGTGCAAGGATGTCTTGTAATAATGTTACCGTGCAAGGATGTAAACAATAATGATTAATCTTTATGTCAGCAATTACCTCATTTGGAATAACTTATTGATTGACTTGATACTTATATGCATTTACTGACTGACCTGAGCATGTATCATCTAGAACTACTATAACTTTATCAATCAATGTACAGTGACAACATTTACTAAATTTGTTACCCTACAACAATTACACATTTTTAGCTAGGCTATAATTTCAAACCTATATTATTCTACTTTTTCGATTAGATTAATTTGTATATAAAATATGTGAACTCGAACCACATCTTTCAGAAACCTCCTCATCCTACTACTACTACATGACACCACACTAAGCTCTAATTCTTAGTGTGAAATTAACAATGACTGCAACTAATAAGAAAAAACACAACATTGTAGGTCCGAATCTGTCATCGTATGGTCCAGAACCTCTTCTTCTAATTGCGTTTGCTCTCCAATGATATGTAACTAATGCGTAAATCATTGTACCCATTGCAATTAATGTAAATAAAGATGCAGAAATTCTACCAATCTTGTCACCAAAATTCAATAAACCAATAGCTAATGATCCTAATATAACTGTAAAGTTAAGCCATGATAAAAATGTTCTTTCATTGGCGAAAAACACCTTTGGTTCAACCCTGGTTGGTAATGCAATTCTCTTACCAGGTGCTAAATAAAAAGATACCGAATTGTGGAAATTTATAGTGTTAGTATATATTTGGATGAATTAAATGAAATACTATCTCAAATTCAAGTTCGTTGAACACTTTACTGCTCGTTATTCTTGTGTTGCAGACAGTTACATACTCTTTTGCAATAATGGTGCTGATGACATTGTATATGTTATTTAATGTGTATGATATTATGCGATTAAACAGATATGGAAAGACTATCTATCCACTTTTTTAAAATGTTTGATGATTAAGATTGGCTTGATTTCAACACTTCACTCAAGATTCGCTTATGTGCTTGTATCTGTACAAATAAAGTATCTTATACAGTATATACCAAGAATTATGGGAAAAATACACTCTCAATGAAAAGACCTAACTGACTCACTTCCTTATCCTTGTTCAATTACACTCAAAATGACATCCAGATGTAACTTTGATTATTTGATACTATTCGGTATATAATGCTTTAATTATTATTCTGACTGCACCTGCATTATTAAAAGCAGCACGTGTGGGGGCGCCTTTAATTGAACAAAAGTACATCTGTGCACCAGTAGTAGTTTTAAATTAATATTACGTAATGATAAATTCCTTACATAAGCGCTGACATAAATAGTGTATGACGTAATATATTATCAAAGGCTATAAGGTTACATGATGACTTCAATCCCTGTATAAGTGTTTATCATGTATCTGATAACAGCTCTAGTACTATTATACTCAATCATTAAATGACATTGTTATCGTAGCATCATACATACCATCATGTCGATAGATTTGAATACCAAAGTGCAATTGACTCAGTTCAATGCAAATAACTTAGTATGTATTGTATAGAGTGGGTTTTTTCAGCTTTACTTAAACTAACATTCAATTAAATTCAGCCAATAACCGAATCTGAACTCACGCAACTTGTTAATTCGTTCATTGAGTCAAATTCAATTCAAGATCAAAAGTCTGCCAATGAGTTTGATTTACAGAAATTGATTAATTTCCTGTTGCAAAAATTGTCTGAAAAATCTTCCAAGTTTAAATACTTGATAACAGGCAGTAAGATTGGAATAAGTACTGGCTCACCGGAATTTTCAATAAGCAATTCATTTGGTGCTTTATGGGATAAACAGAATGACGGGCTCATGGTTTTGAATTTTGCATTATCAAATAATTTACAGATAGTGTTAAATTTGATTTTCATTTCCACTACTTAGTTCAAAAAGTTTTTTCAACTACTTCTCTTTTTAGGATTATACTCAAATTCATCCATAACTGTAAAAATTAGCATTTTGTCCTCACCGTTCAATTTCTTGAATTCACCTGTACTGTAAACACATTCATCATAAATTAACTTGATTCTTGAATCTTTCAATCTCTTAAACTCTAGAATCAATTTGAGCAATTTGAATGGCACATCATAGTAATTATTCAAATACTCATTCCAAATCGAAATGTAATCTCCATCTTGATCACAATTTATGAAATCAATTAAAAAGTCCAATAGTATCAAATTTAACTCAATTGGTCCCGTTATTATATCCAATTTCAAAATTTGATCATTTATCACCACTTTATCCCTTTCAATAGACTCAACAAATTTCTTTTCATCAACAATCTTATCTTTGTAATTCAAACACTCTAAATATTTCTTAATAAATGTTCCATAAATCATTATTGTTAAAGGCTCATATAATTCTTCGTCCAAAAATTCATGTAATGGTGACAAATACGACTCTATAACTTCTAAAGAAGATAACACCATTTCATTACTCTTGTACCACCTCTTTGTGAAAACTTCTGTTAAAACTGTTTCATATTCAACAGTTATCAACCCATTCAACACCAAATTGCATTCTGTACCTGTATTTATAATGTATCCAGAACCACGTTCTAGTATAAAATTAACCTGTTGATGGAAATTTATATGCAACATTTGTTTAATTTTATCAAATTGATCGTCTAACCCATTGATCAATTTCACACAATCGTTCGCTAGTACTGTTATATATCTAGGCAAGTAACCAATATTAACCAGCGACTCGTCTTGTCCCTGCTGCTGCTGTTGTTGTAGTTCTTGGTCATTTTCATCAATTGTTGTCCATTTTTCACCTTCTTGGTGGATCAATCCAACCCAACTGTTGTAGAAATTCTTCAATATTTCATTACAGAAAAATTCTAAATACTTGATTAAAATTGGCGTTTCACCAGCATCTAGTAATGAGTTTATGTTTGACCGTAGAATGTCAATTATAGTTTGTGCTGTTTCAACACCTAATTTTTCGTTTCTCGAATTCGGTGGTTCTTTGGATCTTGATTTGAACAAGTTCATCGATGTCTTTAATGCGTTATTAACCCATTCTGTGGTTTTCATCTTGTTGAAATTCAAAAATTCTTCAAGTAAGCTTTCTTTGGTTTCTAAGCTTAACAAGCTAAAATCTTCAATTTTTTTAATCTCAAATTGTCTTTTCAGTATTTTCTTATTCTCATAATCAAATGTTAATAATCTTGTTATAAACGAATTTGGTAAATTTTCATCATTAACCATGTTTAATATTATATTTCTTAATGATGTTTGATACCAATTTAACAAACATTCAAAAAACTTCCAATTTTTAGGGAAGCATTTCTTAGATCCAACTAGACATAAATTTAAAATTGCGTAATAATTTTCTTCAACTAATGTTAAAAACTCATTTGGATCGTTGTTAGACTGTTTCAAAATTGCATCAAATGACACATTCACCGTTTTTTCAAAAATTTTGAAAAATAATTTCTTATAATTTCTTGGTTCCGTTCTTCCTGTTTTCTTGAATTTTTTGGCCGTTTCTGATGATGAGATCGAACTGGTTGACACTTCTTTGTTATCACTGATTAACTTATTCATCAACAACAATTTCAAATCTTGTCTATGCTCAAATTCAATTATCTTGACTAATTTGATTATCAATTCAAAATTATTAACACTCAAAATACTGATAAAATTATCAATTATCAAATGAATTAATCTATCAAATTTTGAAATCAAGCCGTTTAAAAAACTGAAGGATTTAGCAATGATCAATTTAAAATCTTCTTTTTTTGATTCAATTGATAATTTGGTCATGGAATCTCTAAAATCACGAAGTTTGTTCAATTCGAAATGTATAACTAGTAAATTCTCACACTTGGAATCTTCAGGAAAATAATCATCATCACTATCAATTGGCAATTCTTTGTCCAGTAGCGACTCTATCAGTTGTCCCTTTTCAGTCAATTCTGAAAACTGCTGATATATCTCTTGAACACTCTTGAAATTTGTTGATAAAATACTCGATTTGTTAAACAATTCATATCTCTCAATGTTTGAAATTGAACTATTTTTCAATTCTTCAACTTTGTTCAAATTTTCTTTCAAGTTTTTCAAATATTTGCTGGACTTTTGCAAATATTCAAATGTACTATTAACGTCGTTCATTTTCTTATTGAATTCAAGATCTAATTGAGACTTGATAGATTCTCTATCTTTAATCAAATCTTGCCTTATCGAATCAATCTTGAGTAAGTCATCTTCATCTTTGATCAATTCACTCACTTTGTTAAACACCACTGGATCCAATGATGACATCTTGCGTATCACTTGTAATTGGCTCTGCTTGTCGTTTATAAAACCCGGTATAAACAGTGTATTTGTATCATACGTATCATAACATAGAATTACTTATACTCACATTCACTCTCATTTGATCCGAGCCAAATTTGACACGCAGTGAATAATGACAGACAACATGAGAATCTGTCGTTTTTCTAAAGTCTTTCATAAACTATCATCTTAAGTGCAACAAATAAATGTGTCAATTCACTCTGATAACTGTGACAATTTCATCCTTAATTCCATATGGTACAAGTGAAATATGTTCTGATACCGATTTCAATTGTAGGTTGCGGGAAAACCACAACATTTAAGATTCTCTCTCACTTTAATTCAAATGCACCATGGGCCCATATTCAAAATGATGATATTAAAAGTAACAAGAAAGTTCGATTCTTAAAACTAGCCAAAGAGGCCATTTCGAACAACAAAGTAGTCTTGCTTGACAGAAACAACCCAACTAAACTAGAAAGAAAGCAGTTGATTGAGGATTTAACAGAATGGAACTTGGAGTCTAGTAACAATTTCAAATTGGTCTTTATAGGACTGAATTTTATCCCTGATAAAATGACCTCGCAAGAATTGTACGATATTTGCTTACAAAGAATTAAAACTCGTGGAGATAATCATCAATCCATAAAGACAAACACACAGAAAGGCGGGATCGGAATGACTATCCGAATAATAAGGTACTTTATCAAAAGATTGGAAAAGTACGATGAAAATGAGTGCGGGAAATTGTTCGATTTAGTTGTCCAATTGGATTTAACCAAAGATGATGGAACTTTCGATGTCACTGTTTACAATGCTGCTAAGATTTTTAAAACTTTTGCAGAAACATTTGGAGAAAATGAGCTAGTGGGCCAACCGCCTTCCCTGATGGAAATCAACGACTTTTATCAAAGTATGAAAGATCCTGTTCAAGAAACGGTCAGTAAAAAGAGAAATCAACCACTACTAGACGATTTTTTACGAAAGAACAAATCCCAAAAAAAATGACAAACACGTTATTTGATTATTATATAAATTATTTACATAGATTGTGATTTCGTAACACCCTTACAAGAATTTACCTTTGTTAACAACAAAAGCTTCTATAGTAGAAATGGCAGCGTATAATCTGTTTTCAGCTTCAGGGAAAACAATTGAATTTTCATGATAAAAGACTTCATCTGTAACTTCTTCTTTATGTCTTGGTAAACAATGCATGAATTTCCAATTTGAAGCAGCTAATGAAGTCAATTCAGAAGAAATTTGGAAACCTTCAAATTGTTTCAACTTGGCTTGTGTTTGTGCTTCTTCTCCCATTGACACAAAAGTATCAGTAACTAAAATATTAGCATTAGTTGATGCGTGTTTTGCATCATGAGTTAATTCTATTGTAGCACCAGTTTCTTTACTAACTTGATTAGCCTTTTCAATAATATGTTGATCAATTTCAATACCATTTGGTGTTGCAATTGAAACATTGATACCAGATCTTAATGCAGCAATTGCCAAATCATTTATAACATTATTAGCGTCACCGATCCAAGCTAATTTCAAACCTTTGGTATTTCCAAAAGTTTCTTTAATCGTTAAAATATCACAAATGGCTTGTAATGGATGATACGTATCACATAAAGCATTAATGATTGGCACCGAAGAATGTTTACATAATTCTTGAATATCATTATGGGAGTTAACTCTTGCAAAAATACAAGAAGTCATTGAAGAAATAACTTTAGTTGTATCATATAATGATTCATTAACACCAAGTTGAATATCATCTTTACCTAAAAACATTGGATGCGCACCAAAATAAACAGCTGCACCTTCAGATGAAATTCTAGTTCTAGTTGATCTTTTAGTGAAAACTAATGCAACTAGCTTTCCTTGTAAAGCTTGACTTATTTCAGCTGGTGATTTTTCACCAGCTTTGATTAGTTTTTTATGATATTCGGCTCTGTTGACTAATGAGTTAAACTCTGGAGTGGTCAAATCAGATATCGAAATCAAATGTCTTGGTGATGAGGATGAAGAAGAAGCCATTTTAACAACTGACGAGGAAAAAGATCTTGAAATTAGTCTATTAAACATTGTTTGAAAAAAAAGATTTATAAAAAGTTAAAAAGAAGACTCTCGTTAATGAAACAAAAACTGTTAAAGGATAAAAAGTGAAAATATGTTTCTTTAAATAATACCAAAAAGTTGTGAAACTTTCGAATGAGTCAGTAAGTGAAAAACAAATGCAAGCACAAGATGACTTTTCAATAGAAAGCTGAAAGCTTGAAAATTTAGAATAGAATACAATAGGAAACAATCAAATGCAATAGATCTGACATCAGTACTGGGAAGTAATCGGTGACAAATTGTTGGAAAGAGAGAGTAGCATCGGCCGTTTCCACCGTTTTTCTTTTTTTTCTTTTTTTTTTTTTCTTCACTTTGCATCTATTGTATAAGCGCTTCATTGCGTCGAATTACCGGATCGGGTAATTGGATTTAACTCCACTTTGAAAATTCCGCTGCGTCGATCGTCGCTGTTTTTTTTTTACTCAGTGTGAGGATGTTATTATTCTGGCGCTTATTTTTTTTTATAAAAAAAAACTATTATACAATCTATTACATAATATTCTGCAATTTATCGAGGAGTGCTTGTTTCCTTTGCAGTATACCGTTTTTGATCTGCAACAAGTTTTCCACTTTATCAACATTACGTTGATGGACTTGTTTTAACTCATTGTCATATTTTACTAGAGTCTCAAATTCTTGTTTGAAATCAGCAACTTTGTAAAATTTGGGTAGTTTGGCGTTGGATGTTTCGAATATATCCACATTTTTGAGTTGTCCGTACACTCTCTTGTTTTTAGATCCAACACTATCCATGTTCACGTCGTAAGATAGACTATCATCGCTATTATCGTCGTCATTCGGATTAGCCTTTCCATCATTCTTCTCATCGTCATCATCAATAAATAGCTTTTCGAAATCATCTTCGTCTTGGGCGTCTTTGTCTATCAGGGGATCGTCGTTGGCACCGTCTCCTTTCACCACCTCACTCTCGCTTTGATTATCTGAAGTTTCCTCATTATCAAACAAAATTTCTTCAATCTCTTTCCGCTCGATTAATTGCTGTACTTTCCGTTCGTTATCACCAACTGCCAGTCTACCATCACTAAACCTTTCGTCCAATTCAACATCTTGCAAATCATCATCATCGTCATCGACATCACCATTTTGTACACCGTTCATTTTTCTATAAGGAGTTTCCTCGTCAGAATCGTAATCCCTTTGTCTATCTTCTAGTTTTATCTCCTCAAACTCCGTAAGCTGTGCTCTAAATCTTCTCTCTTTGAGTTCTTTTATCTCCGATGCTGTCGGTATCACAGGGACTGTATCTTTAACGGATTCCACCTCTTCTTGTGGACCCTGATGTCTTGAATTATCTTCTATTTGTTCTTTTGTACCGTCAATTTGCAAACCAAAGTTCTCGTCGGTAGTTTTTCGTTCCATCGCTAAAGAAGAGTCGCCATACCTATCCAAAATATCGGTAATACTACTCGACTCAAACTTAGACTCTTTCATCTCCGCATCATCAAGATCAACGTCTTGTATTATCTTCAGTGGTGACATTTTGCGATTGCTGACAGATTGCATAGGAAATCTCTTTTTCCTGCTTTGCTTAATACTTGAAAACAAAAGAGACTCATCACTCTCATCCATTTCTTCATCTTCTTGCTCTTCCTGTTTGTCTATTTCACCTCTATTGTTGTCTTTGACTTTTTTTATTCTTTTTTTAAACAAAAATGACCTACTCTCTACCGGATTTACATTCACTTTAGTCTCACCTATACTATTCTTAATCTCACTTGGATCCACTTTTTCTGTGGTGTAAATAGCGTCATCTTGCTCATCCTCTTCATCATGCGTAATTATCACTTTGGCTTTCACTCTGGGCCTCATCTAGAGTACTAGTATTCGTCTTATGTATCTACCATGTATCGTACCATGTCATTCGGCTCATCAATAATGAATCTATCTTGAAGAGTTTCTTGTTTGAAATGTCTCTTTTTTATCGCACACTTTAAAAACAAAACCCACGTGATCAAACTCACATGTTGCTAAACACTTGCAGAAGAAAAAAAAAATTAACAAAGGTGAAAAATTGAAATCAACTAATACTTTGTTGATCTAAATCAGTTTGACACTTCAGTTTTGCTTAATCAACCAGCAAAATTTGTTACAAATCCAGACTTATTGAAAAGAAAGAGATTCAGTAGTAGGAGCTCTTTGTACAAGGACAACATAACATTACTGGCAACTCATACACTCTCACAAAATGTCGGAATCACTACTTTCAAGCCTTTCAAAAGATGCCAAACAGATGCATAAGTTAATGATTCAAAATGGAGAAGCTTCATTTTCTCAGGAATCCTTGCTGGAACTGACCCAGTTGGACTCATTGCAAACCATGATGACAACAGCGCAATCGTTGATTGATTGTGGGTTGATCAGATTGCTTGAAAATAAAGATAAAAAAATTCTCTTTCAAGCTATATCTGAATCTGAAGCTTTCAAGATAAATAAAATGTCTAGTGATGAAGCTATGATTTACTCATACATTGAAGCATCAGGAAGGGAAGGTATATGGACTAAAACGATCAAGGCGAAAACCAACTTGCACCAAAACGTTGTTCAAAGATGTTTGAAATCGTTGGAATCTCAATCTTATATTAAATCTGTTAAATCTGTTAAACATCCACAAAGAAAAATATATATGTTATACCATCTAACACCATCAATTGAAGTGACAGGTGGTCCTTGGTTTACTGATAGTGAGTTAGATACTGATTTTATTGACTCGTTATTGATTGTTATCTGGAGATTTATTGCAAGTAAATCATATCCAAAATGTTTTAAAAAAGGAGGTTTGCCAAATGGACTCAAACAGTTGTCATACCCAGCTACACAAAATATCAACCTACCAAGTTTGGATGATCTAAGTGAGTTCATTGCATCCAGTGGAGTTACGTCTGTTGAATTAAGTTTATCGGATATAAGATCATTATGTGACGTTTTAATATATGATGAGAAATTAGAAAGAATAAATGAACTTTATAAAGCAACTTGGCAAAGTGTGCTTGAAGCAGGTGGTGGGAAACCACAGGGGCTAGACGCTTATGCTCCTCAGAATGATCAGATGTTTACTATTGAAGATACATACAGAGTAATGAATGCTTTGGGAGGAGATAATAATGATGATGAGGAGGACGAGGTTCAAGGACAACCAAAGAGTGAGTCTAGTAAAAATGATCAATTTTTCTTAGATGCTTGGATTAATACTTAGAAGGAGCTCATTAAAACTTAACTGTACTAATAGATAACGATGTATTTCTTGAAATCATGAAACGATTTTTAAAATAAAAAGTACGTGTTTTTAAATTTAAACTACAAAAAGTGGTTTGCAAAATAATAGTTGTAAACAAACAAACACAGATAAAATAAAAAAACACATATAACACATAAAGCTACAAAATCATAACTGCGCATAATCATATCATAAATCATTATCATTAAAGCATAGCAACGTTAACCATCAAGGCAAAAATAGTTTCATCAATTCATATATTCATACAGGTAATAAAGTCAAGCAAATTATACCGATTGGATGTAAGGCGGCGGAGGAGTTAAATCATTGTGATTTGGCTTACTTTTGTTCAATTTGTCATCATGAGCAACAGTCTTAAGATGCCAATTCTTGGCCCCAAAGTAAATATTAGGATCAAAAACGTTTTCGTATTCCGAGCAAGCTTTATAGCTTGGTGGGGGGTCAGTTGCCACATCCGATCCATCTGGGTGTAGAGTAATATCTGTTGTAAGAGTTAAAGATACTTTTTTTTGAGTTGCTGGGCATAACTCTTTAACAGGTTTGGCATTTGTTTTTATCCAATTCTTATGTGATGCTGAATTCAACTCATCATTGAAAGATAATTTTTCTCCAAAGTCAATAGACTGATTATTTTGTAAATGTTCAAACACATTGATTGTTTCTGCTTTTGAGCTCAAAGTTGATATACTACCACTTCTTGACTCCTTTGTTTGTGACAAATGTTGTTCATAATAATCATCATCAATTTCTTGTAGTACCATCGATATTCTTAAACGGTGAGAAACACTGAAATTTAAATGTTTCGGTGAAACGGATATCGATGGATAAACATTCGTTAGTAATTTTGGATTGTTTGGGCTTTTCAAATTATATCTCTTCTCAATTGGTACTTGTGTTTCAAAACTAAAATCATCGTTCAAAAATTGATCATTCCCTGAAAAGTATTTAGTGAATAAAATAAAATGTTTATCATCCAAATACTCTTGAATAAACGAGGTATCTTCAGTTGGCAATTTACTTTCTGACTCGTAATTAATCTTTTGAAGCAAAATTACTTTCAATGAGTTGATTTTAAATTTCTCACTGAAAATCGGTAAGAGTTTCCATCTAGCAATAAATGATTTCCCAATTGTTAGATGTCTTGAACTTAAAGCTAATTCGTAAAAGGTTAAGTCTCTCCAAATTCCAACAGCAAAAATTTCATTCACTAATGAAATGTTATAATCTTGGGGTGAAATGTATTTAAAAATGCTTAAATCTTTAGATAATCTGAATAGTTGAGTAGTGGGCTCAAGACAGGCGAGCCTATTACTATTATTTAGAATAGTAATTTGTGCATTAACTTTATACTCAATTGAACCGTAATGGTGATAAAATGATTGTGGTAGGTTTTCATCCAGTGAAAATTGAAATGGGAATTTGTAAAATCCGGGTTGCCATTTTTGGTTACGATTACTGTTTTGGTAATTTGACACTAAAAGTTGATGGAATTTTATCAGTTTAGTATTTTTTGAGTCTCCACACAAATGCCGTAGGATGGTGAATCGTTTGTTATCCTGATCAATAACAACAAAATTTGAAGAATAATAGCCTTCAAAGTTAATTGCTAAACTGTGAAGTATTGTAGGCTTTTTAATCTTAAGCAAAAGGCAACCAAAAACCGGTAGTGACTGTGATGGAGCTAAATATGAATCCGTAGTGTTCGAAATTGGTGAAAAAACGGAATCATTTAGCAATTCTATAGAGGCGGTAAAATTTCTGTTTGATACAAGCGACTTTCCAGGTGAGTTAGATTTCACATCTTGAGACCCCAATCCATGTTTTAGATTTTGAGATAATTTGGTATCGGCTATATACGACTGCATATACTTTACTAGTCAATGCTTCTATTTCACTAATTGAAGTGAACAGGTTAATGTGCTCTATGCTGTGACGATAAAAAACACAGAAAAAGAGTTGAACGATATAAATTGTAAAAGAGTGTTATGGTATGTTGCTTATCAATATTTAGCCTCCAATTGTTATAGGGCAAAAAGTAAGTAGTAAATAAAGGGAAATCTTGGTATTTGTATCCGAAAACCAGTCCATTCAACCTATGCAATCTTAGAAGTTGTTCTTGTTAAGCATTAACCTAGCTATTGTTTAAAAAAAAAGCATTAAACAAGATCAATACAAAACAACAAACCAGCAATAAGTAGTTAGTGGGCACTTTGCACCAGATGATAGATCTCAAACAAGAAGTGCACCCAGGAACCGATCAAACGAAAAAACGGAAAAACGAAAAAACCGTTTAAATTTGCGGGGAAATAATAACGTAATTGCTGACATAATAATATTAATGACACTGTTTTACAAATTGACAGATTTTGTTCTGTTTTTCCGGGAAATGAAAAAAAGGGAGGAAATTTGGCCGTTTAGTTAGAGGGATAACTACAACAGTTTCAACTCAAACTTTGACAACTGACATGCTATACATAATTACAAAGCTCTGATTAGATTTTTATCATAAGTAAAAAAGTTGTCGTTGTCTAGCAGGACTAAAATGAGATTTAAAAAGCAAAGAAAAAAAATGTTTACCAGCTTGGAAAATAGGCCGAACTGTTTTTTCAACTCCATTTTTATCCTTTCCCTCTCAATTTTAATTTTTTTCTTGCATTTCCACTTTTTTAACTCCTATTTTTAACTACTAGACTTTTTTTGTCTTTAGAACTAATTGATTTCTTGAGCAAGATCTTTGAAATAATGATTTGTCCTAACACCTTCAGCTCATATCCTGCTATTCTAAAATAAAAGAGAATCCCTTACTTGTTTCCTTTTTTTTTTGAAACTGGTTATCCTTTTCGCGTCGATCGACGCATATCACTTGAATTAAAAATTCGCTATACTGGTTAAATTCCGACTGAACCGACGATTACACAGAAATATGTATTGTTACTTTATTAAGCGCCAGATATAGAGTTATTGTTGTTCTTAACAAGTGGTGAGAGGAGTGAAACTGAGCGACCGAAAGAACAAGCCTTTCCAATGCAACAATTTGTCACCGCAGTGTTACTTACTGTATGTGTGCTAGCTAAGGGTAGCGTCGCTGTGGCCCCTATCTGGTTTTTATTATTTGCGTCCAACTTGATCGTGAACAGTTTATTACACTATACAATTGTTGTTTTGAAATCTTATCAACATATCAATTGGTGCATTTGAACGATAAGTAAAAATCAAAACACAACTAATAAATCATTAATCAATTGTTGGTATACTTTTATCCAGTTAATATATTCTATCATCTTCGTGTATTGTTCAACAGGTTGCATTAGTTCAAATTCAATTGAAGTGATAACTATATACCAAGCATTCAAGTTCAATTTAACATCAAAAATTATCCATTAGATTTTTGTTTAAACCCTATCAATAAGAATAAGAGAAAGTTAAGTCCAGAATGTCTTCTATCTCATCATTACCTGGTGCCAGTGGCAAATTATTAAGAAGAATTCGTAAGTCACTTTAACCAAAATGTTATTTGTTCAAGTCAAGCTCTTACTAACTATTTAACTAATGCCTTGTACGAAAAACATTGGTTATCGACCTTGTTTTTTTGTTTTTTTTGAATCAACTTGACTATAATAATATAGATCGTGCATGTCGTCCTTCTTTAGACGAACCAAATGTTGCCCTAAACTTGGAGATTTGTGATCTTATCAATGAGAAACAAGGAAATCTGTAAGTAAATGTTTTCTATCCACACAGCAATGAGCTATTCAGTTTAGTTTTTATGAACGAATTACAAATACTAATATACTTTCGAATGTTTTTTTATTCTTTTCCTTTTCCAATATTCCTTCAATACAGTCCACGTGAAGCAGCAATCACAATTGTCAAATTGATCAATTCAAGAGATCCTTTGGTCGCTGAATTGGCCTTATCCTTACTTGATTATCTGGTTAAGAACTGTGGTTATCCAATTCAATTACAAATTTCTCGTAAGGAGTTTTTGAACGAATTAGTTAAAAAATTCCCTGAAAGACCTCCACCTTCATATACTAGAACTCAAAGATTAATATTAGGAACAATTTCCGAATGGGTTCACACTATTTGCAAGACTTCAAGATACAAAGAAGATTTAGGTTATATTAGAGACATGTATAGATTATTGAAAAGTAAAGGTTATGAATTTCCTGCGGTTAAAAAAGAAGATGCCGCTGTTTTAAACCCAAGTGATAATTTAAAATCAATTGAAGAAATTCAAAGAGAAGAAAGATTAGCTCAAAGTGCAAAATTACAAGAACTTGTTAGAAGAGGTAGACCACAAGATTTAAAAGAAGCCAATGAATTAATGAAAATTATGTCTGGATTCAAACAAGATGAAAGTATCGAAGAAACTAGACAAAAAATTCATGAAGATTTGGAAAAGTTGAAAAGAAAAGCAAATGTTTTAGATGAAGTTTTAAATAATGCCTCAAATACAGGTAAATTTGATAGAGATGATGATACTATTAATGAACTATTAACATCATTGAAAGTTGCACAACCAAAATTACAAACTTTAGTTCAGGAAGAATCCGATAACCAAGAAGTTGTTAGTCAAATTCTTTCATTGAATGATCATATTAATTCTATTTTAGAAAAGACAAGCTTTTTGAAAGGTGAACCTGTTCAAAATAAATCTTCAGTGGGCACAATGAATTTGATTGATTTTGATGATGATGAACCTGTCGCCCCAGCTTCTAATCAAGATTCCAATAAACCTGCACCAACTACAAATGATGCAATTACTGATTTATTGAGTGATTTGGGTGGTTTATCTTTCAACAATTCGTCAAATAATAACTCCAATTTGAATGATTTCGGTGCAATCAACTTGTTAAGTTCTCCAAGCCCTAGTAGAGCTCAATCACCAATCGCGGGAACCAGTAATGGACTTGACATTCTTTCTGGATTCTCTTCTCCTGTTTCAGCACCTGCTGCACCTGCTGCACCTTTATCTATAAATTCTACCGCATCGAAACTTGACCCATTCCAGTTTGATTTTTCATCGCCATCAACTCATACCACATCTACCAAAACCGCAAATCTCACTACATTACAAGATTTGAAAATTGACTATGAAATTCAAGCAAGAAATTCACAATCACAAGTTACAATCATTATGAAATTTTCCAACCTATCATTAGCTTCTACAATTTCAAATTTGCAATTCTCAATTGCTGTCACTAAACAATTTGAGTTGCATATAAATCCGCCATCAGGTACTTCAATTTCGGCTGGTATAACCAATGGTATCACACAAAGTCTTACTGTTAAACATAAAAATAACGAATCTTTCAACTCCACCAAGTTGAAATTCAAAGTTGATTATGTGGTTAACGGAACTCCAGTTTCAAGTAGTGGAGTTGCTACTATTAGCGTTTAGTAGCACTTTTGGCATTTACCTAGTAACACACTTACTTAACGTTTTTAATTTTTTGCCGATTTAGCCTGAAACATGACTTATGTTTTTGACTTTCTTCTCGTCTATTTTCAATTTTGCTTTTTTGGCCATTCGTCTCCCTTTTTTTTTCAGTTTGCAGCGATTTATTTAATTCTTCTGTCGCTTGATTCTCATGAGCTGTACTGTTTTATATTTTTTATTTCATTTTGTTTATTTATGCTTAGTGTTTCTTTTTTTTTTTTCAACTTTATACAAAAGAAAATAACTTTTAGATGTTTTTGTTACTACTGGCTAACTTAATTTTTTTTTTCTTATTTTTTTTTTTTTTTTTTTTACTTTGTTGTAATATAAATCATGTTTACAGTAGAAAATAGTACATGCTGCGAAAGAAAACCGACCACAAATTAAAAGTAGCTGTCAATTGAAAATCGTAGGAATTTAATTAACTGTGACTGACTAAACAAAGTTACAAAAAACTTGTGTGCTCACAAAATACACAGATTAGTAACGAAAGATAATCATACATAAAAGTCGCAAAATCAACACATACATAGAAATGTCGCCTATCTGTTTTTAATATTACGCAGTAACCTAATATTTGAATCGCACTAATTTCCATCATTCTTTGAGTCGATATCAGTGGATGCAGAAGCAGAGACAGCAGCTGCGGTTGGAGCAGGAGTAGGTGTAGGCGTAGGCGTGGATGTAGGAGAGGATGATAAAGCAGATGTGTTTTGATTATTAGCTTTGCTGCTGGCTGAGACTGATTCAGCAGCATTAGCTGCTTGATTTCCAACTTTGTTATGCGAGGACAACCCACCTGATCCAGGCTGAGGAGAAAATCTAGTTGTTAGTGAAGTGTTAACTTTTTTCTGCTGTAACAAATGTTGAGGCAAAGATTGCAAGGACACTGATGCAGAAGGAGACGATTGAGGCGTCCGTGATTCATTTCCTTCTGTACCTGGACTTGATTGTTGTTGCTGTTGTTGCTGTTGCACTTGTTGAGCTGAACTTTGTGCGGAGCTTTGAGAAGGGGTTTGAGACTCATCTTGTTCAGATACAGTGGCGTGTCTCTGTGATGAACGTTGTGAATGATCTCCAGATTCAGTGCCTGCCAATGATTCAGATGGCAACTGCTGATTTTGCAAACCCTTATCATTTTGTTGTGGCGGTTTTGAGAAATTACTCTCAGTGGCGACATCTGCAGAAACACTTGAAGCATCGTGAGTAGATGCCGGTTTCTGAGAAGGAGATTGTTGTGTATTCGTACTTAAAGACGACTCGCTTCCTGCTGTTGGCTGCTGACTAGAATGCTGCGAAACATCGTGAGACACAATGGGAGTTGATGGTGCTTTTGAGTTACGTACAGGTGACTGTGCTCGTTGTACATGATTCAATTGCTGACCCGCTTGTGACATGGACTGTTGACGATGCTCTTTAGATTGATCAACTGTGGTAGAACTTTGTTGATTGGCACCTTGATTCACTCCAGACAAAGATGGTGAAGAAACCTGACTCTGCGTAGCCGTTTGTGGCTTTTGTTGCATTTGAGATTCCTGAAGCTTTAACTGTTGCTCTTGAGCTACTCTTTGCGCTTCCTTTTGAGCCAGTAACTTCTGTTTTTGCAAATGTTGTTGTTGAGCAAAGTTTCTTAGTGCTTGTTGTTGCTGTTGTGGAGTCAGCTTTTTCAAGGCCTGTTGTTGTTTTGGATTTAAACTATTAATCAATTGCTGAACAGTTTGTGAAGATATTTGACGTCTCAAAAACTGATCGCTGGAAACATCTCCTTGATACGGTTGCTGTTGCTGCTGTCTCTGTTGAGATTGAGGTTGCTGTTGCTGTTGCTGATGTGGTTGTTGCTGTTGCTGTTGCTGTTGCTGCTGTTGTTGTTGTTGTTGTTGAGGGGTTTGTTGTGACTGAGTTTGTGCCAGCTGTTGCTGTAGATGTTGTGGTGATTGCGTTGGGTGTGTGGATTGCTGAGCCACGGTAGGGGGTTGTTGAAGAGATTTGGATTGTTGCTGTTGTAGTACTTGTTGCTGTTGTTGCTGTTGCAACATCTGTTGACGTCTTTGTTCTTGACGCAACTGCTGTGCCCTCAAAATTTGCGCTTGCTTCCGTTGTTGGGGAGTTAAATTTGGATCATTCAAGTAATTTGTTAACTGTTGTGGAGTCAACTGTGGAAATGAACCATTATTATTCATGCTACTACTTGTTTGTGCTAAATTAGAGTTACTGTTGATAGATTGACTCACTCCCTGAGCAGTTTGTGAGCCTTGATCACCTCCTGATGCATTATTAAATTGATTTTGGTTTTGCAAATGATTGTTTTGAGGCTGGTGCAATCCTGCAGGCGAAGCAGGACCAGACGCTGTCGATAAAACCGGTGAAGATGTGGCATTTACTGTCGGAGCAGATGATCCGGATCCTGCTTTGGCCGCTTGAGCAGCTTGAGCAGCAGCAGCAGCATTTCTATTTTGATTTTGCTGATAATTAGCTAAATACGCAACCGCTAATCTTGTAACTTGTTCTTTAGCTAGGTTTGGATTTTGAGTTTGTATTTGATTGATAATAGCAGAAACTTGAGATGTTGTAAAGTTTACTCTAGGAGTTGGTCTTTGTTGCTGCCCTTGTTGTGTTTGTTGAACAGGCTGTGTGTTTGATGATAAAGGCGAAGATGAAACGGAAGGTGATTGAGGTTGTGGAGACGTTTGGGAAGTAACCATTCCTTTTTGGTATTGTGGAGATAAACCTTGTTGACGAGCTGCTGGAACGGATTGCATAGACGCTTGGTTAATCACAGGTGAAGTTTTAGCAGAATTCATTTGAACATTAGAGACAGAAGTTGCACCTGGTAACGCCGTACCTGAGGGAGCTCTATTAATTGTCATATTTTGGGTCTGAGATTGCTGAGCTTGCTGCTGTTGGCGTTTCAATTGAGACTGTTGTTGTAGCATTTGCTGTTGCTTGAGTTGTTGTAATTGTTGTTGTTGTAATTGCTGCTTTTGTAAAAGTTGTTTTTGTCTTTGAAGATGCATCAACTGTTGTATTTGTTCAGGTGTATAAGGACCATTGGCACCACCGGGAACATTTGCAACTGGTTGCACAGTATTGCTATTGGAATAAGCCGGAATGTCAGCATTAGAACCACCCTTAGGTAATCCAACAACTGGGGATCCTGTTCTTGTAACGCCAGTCAAACCCTGCTGCATATTAGCGGTAGCAACTGGCATATTATATTGAGTTGATTGACCACTGCTACTATTGTTGGTATTCATTGAGTTATTCATTCCAGTGGACGCAATATTTTGACTTGACATCTGGCCATTTGGTAGCGGTGCTGTATTGGCTCCTTGATTAAGAGCAGGGATTCTTCTGTTATCAACTTGTAATTGCTGCTGATGCTGTTGTTTTGCGGCAATTGCTCGAGACTGTTGCAAATGACGTGCCTGCTGATGAGGAGGCTGAGATGATTGTCTTGAGTTAAGAGGCATTCTCAATCTTGGGTATCCAGCGTTATTACCTTGTGCATACGCTTCTTGAATAGCTCTGTCTCTTTCAGATTTAAGATGTGCCAACTGTTCTGGAGTTGGAGTATCTAGTCTTTTATCATCAACATTTCCCTTACGTGCTTGTTGAGAAGGCTTTTGAATGCTTTCACGTTTTTTCATCAACTTTCTCATGGCGTCGAACATTGATCCCCATCTCAACCGTCTATGTCCTCTTTGGATAGATTCAATACCCACACCCAAGGGAGATATACGTCTCTTTGTGGTGGATTGTGCTTTATGAGCAGCTTCTAACCATTCTTTAGCGGCATTGGCGTAAATTCCCCTCATGTCACTAAATTGGAACTTATCATTTAGTTGAATGTATCTTTCAAAACATTGCCATGGTGTTCTTCTTTCAATATTAGATGTATAACTACGAGTAGGTTTTGGGGAAAGATGTGCTGATATGATGTTCCAATTGAAAGAAAATTCAGTCACGTATCTGATCAAGTACTTATCATCTTGAGGTAACCAAATTGTTGGGATTCTCAATTCAAGATTCTTGATTGATGGAGGAGCTGGTGGTTTTAATATATTAAATCGTCTGTAATTTGCAGCAAAAATGCCTTTTTGAAATGGAACTGTATGTTTCTCATTTTCTTTCATTTTTTTAAATAGGATTTTCTCCCACTCTGCTTCCTCATCAAATGGCGGTAACATTGCTGAAATATGACCATATTGATATTTTTCTACAATATTATCCCTCTCCTTTTCATTAAATGGAAGAAATGCAGGCAAATTCGTTATGATAGTAAGCTCAGTTTTGTTGAACTGATGTAAATCAGCGAAAAGTTTGAATGGTTTCACGGATTTTTCTTGTAAAGCTTTTTCGTATTGCTCTAACGTGTATTCAGGCAAATCATGGGTAGGTATTTCTTGGGATGGATCAATTTTCTTAAATACAAGTTCTGAATCGATTGTCTCTGGAGAATCTTCTGGTTGTTGCACAGCATCAATTTCATCTTCTTGTGAATTCTTAGGTTGATCCAACATTTCTACATCATCATCATTCGCAGCGCCAGTAACTTCACTTGTTTCAAGATCTTTTCCTTCGGGAATGGTAATTTCAAGGATATCATCAAGTTTTTGTTCTGATTGAACTGAATCTGGTTGTGAAGAATCATTTTGGGCAGATAATGCATCAACCGCTTCAGAATTTTCAGGTTCCAAAAACTCAATTTTTTTTCTTTTAACGCAACAAACTTTACCATATGTCCAATAATCCATAACTGCTTGTGCTATATAATATGTTTGTGCCATTTGAAATTTACGTTCCTGTTTGAAATCAGTGGACAACCATTTCATTTCAGATAAAAGGTAATCCCAGTGTGTTTTTTTACTTGAGACCAAAAAAGGGTTCATGTATTTTTTGGGTTGTCTCAAAGACCAGCTATTTTTTCTCTTCAATTCTTCCATTCTTGAATACAAAACTGAAACTTTTCCTTCAACTAATGCAGTTTCGTAAGCGTCTGTCGTAAGAGTCTTGTGGGCTCTTAGCAACAATTTAGCTAGTTGTAAAGTTTGTTGATGATAATAAAGCTCTGTTAAGGATCTTGCTTCTGGCACTTTATGAGGTTTTGATTCTGGCATGAGCATGACCATCAATTTTTTAACATCTACATTTTCGTAATCAAGTGTTCTCTTGGTCTTTTCATCAACCCTTTTAGGTTTTTTGTTTTCGGCGAAAGATTGAATTAATGAACTCAAAGTTGGTGGCTCACCTTCGAGTACTTCAACATGCTTTCTAGTAATAATTGGCATAGAATGAGGAGTTGACTTGGAATGTTGAGCACTCTTTTGAACGTTTGGTACAGCATTTGAAGGTTGATTTTGATGGGATAGTCTTTGATTCAATTGCTGCTGATTTGGCTGTGTTTGCAAATTATTGACCGTTTGAATTTGATCTTTATTTTGTTCATCAGTCGTTGTCTGCACTTGCGCATTTTCTGGGACAACTGGATTTGTTTGAGATGAATCACGTTGAACTTGATCTGTTTCAGTAGTTGTGGATTGTAATTTTTGCTGCTGTTGTTCCTGAGCTAACGTGTCAGTAGAGTCAGCAATACCTGATTGAGAATTATTCACTTCTTTCTTTTGTTGGTTCTCTTGAACCAAATTTGGAGATTGTTGTTCAGTTTTTCTTTCACCTTGAGAATCAGTAACACGATTCTGGATAGTTGCTGGCTCAGGTTGATTGCCCAAGACTCCAGATTGAGGTTCTTTGAGAGTTTCCGTTTGGATCTGTGGAGCTTCTTTCTGTAATTCATTTGAAAGTTTTGCATCCGATTGAGTTTGATTGACAAGTTTTTCATTTTCGGAGGAAACTTGTTTTAAATCTGTTTGTTGAGAATCCAAAGGTTGTTCTTGAGACTTTGTAGCTTCATTTTGTAGGGTTTCTGTGATTACCGGTTGGGACTGCTGTTGTTGAGTTTGAGTTTGATCACGTTTTTCTGTATCAAGTGTATCTGTCTCAGAATTCTGTTGTTGTTGTTGAACTAAAGGTCCAAACTTTGAATCAATTGGTTGTTGCGCATCTATTGAAAGTTGAGAATTGTGTATGTGTGGCTCAGTTGAGGTTTGGGAAACTAAGGCACCTTGTATTATGTTTGCTGACTCATTAGCAAGCTGGGATTGTTGTGCGTCCAATTGATCTTTCTGAGATGGTTGAATATCTTGTAAGCTTTGTGAGTCTTGCGATGACTTAAACACTTGTTGTTTATCTTGATTTGGCACTATGTTTGAATCTGTTTGTGTTTGAGAGTCTGAGCGAATACTATTATTTTGAATTACCTGAGATCTAATGATTTGAGAGTTGGCAGAAGATGATGAAGAGGAAGAAGAGGGCAAATTGTTATTGAGGGTTTGCTGTAGAGCCGAATCGGTGTTTGAAGTAGATGATTGATCTTTGATATTTGAAGGATGAGTTTGATTTGCGGAGTCACTTGATGCGATTATACTGAGATCCTGCTGCTGAGGTTGCGTAGAAGATTTCAGAGGCTCAAAAATGTTTGAAGAAGCCAGAGATTGATCAATTTTTTGGATTTTTGTAGGTGGCTCAAGAGACTCATTATTCTGATTCTGTTGGTCTACGCTGGATGTATGTGGTTCTTTTGAAGAATTAGCGAGCTGAGGATGATCATGATGCTGATCAACGGAGGAGGTTATCTGTGGAGACTGAGAACGTTGCAAAGATGATGATGATGATGCTGTTGTTATTGTGGTTGGTGGTGGTGAAGATTGTTGTTTTTGTATGTTATGACTTTGAGACGATCGGCTATGTCCCTGACCATTATGAGGAGGCGATACTCTTCTATGCTGTTGTTTTTCGTTAGTTAGTATGGAAATATTGAACTCATGACCATTTTCAAGATCGTTTTTCTCCAAGAACGCCATGAGTTTGTCTTCTATCTGCAATACTTGGTCATTTGATATGGGCAATAATGGTAGTCGCGAGACGCAATAAAGTTCTGATAACTTTCTCTTTCGTTCTTTAATTATCGTGCTACATGTTTGTCTTCTTTTCTCAATTGACTCTAACCTTATTCTGTCCATGGAATATTGCTAAATTAATAGGAGTTGAGCGTAAAAAAATTACACCAAAACACGCACACGAGAACGCATGTCACGTTTAGTGAATTAATTATAAAATAATATGTATGTTAG
Source organism: Ogataea sonorensis (assembly GCA_037951595.1). Classification (NCBI taxonomy): domain Eukaryota; kingdom Fungi; phylum Ascomycota; class Pichiomycetes; order Pichiales; family Pichiaceae; genus Ogataea; species Ogataea sonorensis. The sequence goes on along the minus strand of JBANDG010000002.1, from coordinate 1,807,414 downwards.
TACGTTGGTATGTCAATTGACTTGGTGTACAACAGATCTTGTGATCAACCACCAGACAAAATTGAAAAATAGACACATACCAGTTGATGACCATTTGAGTCGGTAGTCTCCGAGTCCTGAGACGTTGACATATTGGAGAACTATTTGTTATGACCTGGAGATTGGGGATTTCAAGCCAATTGCGGTGACTGTTTCTCTCAGCGAAGAACAATTTGAGAGAGTTGTGTATCACAATCAGTCACTAATACCCAATTATTAAAATTTCACAAATCACACGGTGATTTTGTTTTAACTTGACTATATCGATAAAGTAAGTAAACAAACAAACAAACAAACAAAATGAAATTTCCGTTCACGCTCAAAAGTCGTGCGCTATCCAATTTTACACCAGGGGAACTTTCAATCTGACTTATAATAAGGGAAATGCTAATGGAATAGCGTTGTGTGTGTATGCTCAGCGATGAGTGTTGAATGTTGAATGTTGAATGTTGAGTCGCAAAGGTAACCGTTGCTATATCTCACTTAATCAATAGACAAACAATATATATATATATATATATATTATTCAATTATCAATCAGGCTTGCAGATAGGGCGTAATTTTCGTAAGCCTACAACAATTTGCCATTACGTTGTCCGTTTCGTTTCGTTTTTTCGCCCTCTCTCAAATTTTTTCTCAATTTTTTTTTGAATTTTTTCTGAATTTTTTCCGTTTCTTTTAAAATGTCATGGCAGTGCAAAATTTGCATTCTTACACATCCGGACACCGGTTTAAAAAGCTGATAAAATTACATTCAAGGCGGTGTAGATTCAATATATATAAATCTATACGTAAACTCAATCACAGGATATGCTGGGGATGGACCCGTTGAGTTGAATTTGTGCTTATAAATTATTAACATCCCATTTCAACAAAATTCGGCTAGTCGTCTATTGTCTTTTCAAACACCACTACAGCTTTTCTTCTCCATCTTCTGGTTCTCGTGAAACGGGTGATGGAGTCTCGTATCAGAGGTTCTTGCCATTTTGTATCGTAGTAAAGCCATCCTTCTGGGTTTGCCTTTCTGTTGAAAACCAAGTCAATTTTCCACTGATCATCTACCCATTTCCAGCGACTCTTGAATGGGGTTCCCCCCACACTCGATATGCTTGGAAACTTGAAATCGTTCAAACTAGTGCAGCGCTCTTTTAATTTGTCATCTGTGAAAGTGGCCCTTTCAAAAGGAAGCGTCAGGTTTGTCCATCCGAGACCCACCCACCTTCTCTGGTTCTCCAATACACTAAACTCCACAATTTTACCACCACCTTGTCCTTGTCCTTGTCCTTGTCCTCTCGGTTTTTTAATCACATCATCGTAGTCAAATGTAATACTGTCGAATTCAGAATACTTGTCAACGTACGCAAACTCGAGCCCAGTAACAAATATCGTGAGTTTTCGTATTAGTACACTTCTCCAAACAAGCGATTTTGTCGCCAGAGCCCACGAAGAATTAAAACTCAGTAGAAACACCCCAACTACAAGACAAAAAGTTTTTTCATCGTAGTATCTTTTCATAAAAGTGATGTAAATAGGGGTGAAAAGAAACATACTGACAACTAGCCTGATTTGATCCGAAAATCTCAGCTCGATGATCGATTTCAAAGGTGTTAGTAAGTATCTGCAACGAGCAGTCATATTGTTCAGCGTCGCTAGTATCTCTTCCAATGTTGGAGAGTACTCTGTTGATTTTAAGTCGTCATTCAATGTCTTCAAGTACCAATAAATTCCTGCCGATCCAAAATATAGCAGCACGGGCAGCATCACTATACTGCAAATAGACCAGTAAAGTACAATCATGACATAGAGTGCAATAAGGACAAAATTCAGATACAAGTCCTCATTTGTCCATGTGAGCAAAGCAAGTACTCGGTCCGTAACTATAAGTAAGGGAAACGCTGCATATAGACTAGTTGCAATTCTTGGATCTGTTGTGTTCAGTAACGCAGGTTTATGCTTCAATTGGCTCGTCAAAGACAAGTCCTCGTGCACAAATTTGGCTCTCACTGTGCCGGACAGTTCCTCATCCATAGTTCGTGTAAATAAGCAGCACTAGTATCAAAAAAATAACTACAGCTAACAAATAGTGTTATCCTTATCTAATACCTCATCGGTCAACTGCTAATGTGGGGAAACAAAACACACACTGATCTGTATCAAACCGTATAAATGATACACCAACACACTTTTTTTCAAGCACACCTATATGTCAAACAATTGCAAACGATCTTTATCAACTATATTTCAGATTAGTCCACTACTCAACCACTAATTCAAGTAATAAACTGTTGAACTTCACCAGCTTAAAATACAGAGACATGATAGCTCTCCGGCAAAGTGAAGCCAAAATGCAGTTTTTCTCTTAAATCTTTTATCTTACACTCGGTGCAGAGGTGTATTTTACCAAGTGAGTCTCTTTCAGCGCAGTGGCGAAAGAAAGAGAGAGAGTACAAAAGCACACTGCATATTTTAAAGATTATTATTTAACACATTATGATCTCTCTATATCAATGATATTTTACACGTTAAAGATTATATCTATACACCGATAGAGGGATAATTGCCATGTCTAGCGAACAACAAACTCAAGCAAAACCAATCGAAGAGCCAAGCAAGCCTTTCAAGACATTAGAAGAGGAAGATGAATTTGAAGACTTCCCAGAAGATAGTAAGTAGCTTGTCAATAAATTTGAAAAACTGTTGATCCCGTATACTAACATATTTGTATTTTTTTTTGTTTGCGTACGTGTCAATTTACAGACTGGGGAGAAGAGGAGACTCTTGGTGCAGCACAGCAAGACCATTTGTGGGACGAAAGTTGGGACGATGATGACAATGATGATGATTTTACAAAGAGATTAAGGTGAGTTTAAATGATATTTTCTATTTTATTTGTTTTGTTTATCATTTGTGCCCATTACTAGTGCATTGCATACTAACATTTTAATTACACAAGACCAAACGGTATTGTGTTACTTTAATTTTTCATTAAACAGCGAGGAGCTAAAGAAAAGTTCCACTGCTTAAAGACATAGGAAAAGGATTTTTTGTTTGGTAAATTCTTACCAAGTTTACATGTAGATTAGTCAAGGTTTTATTCAGTAATATTTTGTTGAGTCGGTTGCTGATGTTTTTAATTATCATTTATACATATACTTAAACAATTATGTATGGCATAAGAATAAAATGTATTTAAAGAGAAGAATTCAAGGCGCGGTAGTAAAATATGTATAAAGAAAAGTGCACGTCGATCGACGCGTCGCTTTACTTTATTTTTTGTAGTTCTTGTTGAAAATTAGCGTGAGGGTGGCAAAAGGCGAGAAAGAGCTTGAGAGAGAGACAAGAAGATGTGATAGTTATAACAGAGTGTATGAAAGTTTCAGAGTTGATAATTAGGGATTTGGCCAAGGATCTGAATCGTTGGATAACTTGATATCAATTGACTCTTTCATCAACTAATTCAATTGATTTGAAGTAAAAACAAGACAAGGTGCAATAGATACTCTCACTTTTTTTTTCTCACAATTACAATTCACCTAAATCGACAATCAAATTAAAATAAATCTCACAGAATGTCAACTTTGGAAGATCTTGAAAACAATCAAGAACTTGAAATTGATCAAGAAATTTTAAATTCCTCCACTGGAGATATTGTGAATAGAACAAAATTACTCGACAATGAAATCAAATTATTCAGATCAGAATTGTTAAGATTACAACATGAAAAATCAGTCATGTTGGAGAAAATTAAAGATAATAAAGATAAAATTAAAAATAATAAACAACTTCCGTATTTAGTGGGGAATGTTGTTGAATTATTAGATATGGAAGCTGAAGATGGTGCCACTACTGAAGGCTCAAATATTGATTTAGATTCAACTAGAGTTGGTAAATCAGCAGTCATCAAGACTTCAACAAGACAAACAGTTTTCTTACCATTGATAGGTTTGGTGGAACCTGAAAAATTAAAACCAGGAGATTTGATTGGTGTCAATAAAGATTCATATTTAATCTTGGATACTTTACCAGCAGAATATGATTCAAGAGTGAAAGCTATGGAAGTTGATGAAAAACCAACAGAAACTTATGCAGATATTGGTGGATTGGATAAACAAGTTGAAGAATTAGTGGAAGCTGTTGTTTTACCAATGCAACAAGCTGAAAAATTTAAAAATTTAGGAATTAAAGCTCCAAAAGGTGCTTTAATGTATGGTCCTCCAGGTACTGGTAAAACTTTATTGGCTAGAGCTTGTGCTGCTCAATCAAATGCTACATTTTTAAAATTAGCTGCTCCTCAATTGGTTCAAATGTTTATTGGTGATGGTGCTAAATTGGTTCGTGATGCTTTTGAATTAGCCAAAGAAAAAGCTCCAACTATTATTTTCATTGATGAATTAGATGCAATTGGAACTAAAAGATTTGATTCAGATAAATCAGGTGATAGAGAAGTGCAGAGAACAATGTTGGAATTATTAAATCAATTGGATGGTTTTGGTTCTGATGATAGAGTTAAAGTTTTAGCTGCTACAAATAGAGTGGATGTCTTGGATCCTGCTTTATTAAGATCAGGTAGATTGGATAGAAAAATTGAATTCCCATTACCTTCAGAAGAAGCAAGAGCTCAAATTTTACAAATTCATGCTAGAAAAATGACAACAGATAATAATGTTAATTGGACTGAATTAGCAAGATCAACAGATGAATTCAATGGTGCTCAACTCAAAGCTGTCACAGTGGAAGCTGGTATGATTGCTTTAAGAAATGGTCAATCTGTTATCAAACATGAAGATTTCGTTGAAGGTATAGGTGAAGTTCAAGCTAGAAAGAGTAAATCCGTGTCGTTCTATTCTTAGTTGTATAATATATATAAAGTCACTAATGATTTTTTTTTTTTTTTTTCCTATTTTTTGATTATTAGTATCCACTCGCATATAGTAAGATTTTTCCATATTTTATCGAATATCTATAGATTTACTACCCTATAAAGCTGAAAATCATCTGTGTATTATTACACTAATCAAACAAATATATTTTACCGGATGCACCACTAGCTGCAACTGTACTGGTCTCCTGTGGGTGTGCATCAATACAACTAATAACGCTATTATCCGCCTTCAACTTAGTAACCACTCTAGTTGACCTCCAATCCCAAAAGAATACGTAACCGTTTGAATCACCACTCATGAGATTTTTACCATCGGGGCTAAATTGCAAATCAATAGCGTAACCGGCAGAATTGTGTCCTGAGAATGTCTTTTTCCCAATCTTCTTATAAAAATCACTCTCTCTGTTTTTAGCGCTATAGGTGACAATCGAATTATCCATTGACTGAGCAACAAAAAATTTCTTATTAGGATGCAAGCGTAGTCGTGGCATTGAGTTATTTCTCGGATCTGCTATTTGCTTTATAGGCATGTTGATACGAATATCCCACACAAATATGAATTTATCCGAAGACGAGGTGACAAACTGTTTGTTATCGCCAATAAATTCTAATGAGTTCACAGAGCCCATATGATGGTCATATGTCTGTATAATTTCTTTAGTAGTCATATCGTAATGCTCAATGTTCTTGTTAGCCATAGCGACTAGTATTTCGTTTTCGTTCTCAGGATTGAATTTCACAATGTTAGGTATGGACTTGAGACGTAGTTTGAACGTGCATTCGCCCGTCTCTGTGTTCCAGAGCTTAACGTACCTGTCATAAGAACAACTCAAGAATTTGGTGCCATCTTTGTTGAACTGAACAAATTTGACTGGCTTTCTATGTCCATGATAACTTCGCAGCAGGGATCTTTTATGGTACACGTCCCACAACTTGATGAGGTTGTCATTTCCACAAGACAACAATATGTGTCCGCTGTTGGGGAAAAACTGTATAGCTTGTGTGCCTTTAGCATGCCCTGCAAATGTGTGGATTTTCTTCTTGGGCACAAAGCATTCCTGAGAGCCGGGCACTTTTTTCAAGTTTGACTTAACGTCTTTGGGAATCTCCAGATAAGAACCTGATTTTGGATCTCCGTAAAACTCTGTTTTTTCGAAAAGTTCTTCACCTTGCGCATGAGTCTCCTCGTCAGTATCAGAATCAACATCTCCAGAATACTCATCTTCCTCTTCCTGGTGCTCCTCCCTTTCCGCTGCAGAATTGTAGTCATCCTCAGAGGATTCACCGTAACTAGCCCAGGGTCCTTTATAAGAGTCTTCTCCATCAAGAGCACCGGCTTCACCTTTCAATTTCCTTCTTTTTCTGATTTCCTTAGATTTCTCTTTGGTAGCTTTAGACGATGTATAAAAAGCTGCAGCATCAGTCGAATCTCCATACTTTTCATGGATTCTTTTATTAGTTTTAAAAATCACTCCATCAATGGCTTCTTGCTGAATGTAACCAGTCGTCGTCCTAGACACTCTACCAGGGTCATATCTTTCCAACTGCCCCAAAGATGGAGTGGTATGGTCTTCTGCAATGTCCAAGGCAGGAGCTGGATTCACCTTAAGAGTTGTGGTTAGCGTTTCTAACGTGGCATTTTGATCGGATTCTGAACCATCGCTTGAGTCAGAATTATAACCTGCTAGTAAAGGCATTGTAGTGTTTCAATAGCTGAGTTAAAATCAATATTATATATCTCAACTGATCACCCAATGTGGTTGAATCCTATCTTATATAGCACTTAAAGACTATTCTATAGCTAACAGTAATACAGAAACTTAAGGCGGTGCGAAGAAACTGACAAGAAAAAAAAAAGAAAGAAGAAAAAAATTCCCATACCGAAAATTTAAAGAAACAGTAAAACAATTTAATGATAATGATTCTCTTAAACTAGAGATCTATGACACAGGTTAGTTGACTAGATACAGCTTGGGCAATATCAATTACAAATATCAAAAATGGCTAAAAGAACTAAAGACGAACTTGAAGAAGATTCAGACTTGGATGTTTCCTCTACTGATGAAGAAGAATTAAATGAAGAGTTAGAAGACGGAGAAGAGCAAGAAGAGACAGTTAACGTTGATTTTGACTTTTTCGATTTGAATACAAATGTCGATTTCCATGCCACCAAGACATTCCTAAGACAATTGTTTGGTGATGACTCTTCGTTTTTTCAACTCTCTGACCTTGCTGATTTTATTCTCCAAGAGGGCCATATTGGAACGACAATCAAGACTGACGGTAAAGAAAGCGATCCATTTTCTATGTTGACGGTGCTGAATATAACAGACAACTTGTCGAACTCCGCTATCAAGTCCGTTGCAAACTACTTGACCGAAAAGACGTCAAAAAACACACAGTTCAATTTGTTGCTTAGACAACTACTTGCACCAAAGTCCAAATTCCGCACTGGTTTGGTCTTCAGTGAGAGACTAATCAATATGCCTGTGG